>VXAD01013336.1:250919-345021 GCA_013399195.1 Dicrurus megarhynchus
GTGTGGAGATGTCTCCATAGCATGAGCAAGAGAGACTCCTCTCCCTAAGTGGACTGAGAAAGGTTATTATAGAGATGGTAAACTGACTGGAAAACCTTGAGGGTTGTTTTTTCATGTTGTCGGTGGGAGGAGGGAAGAAGGTGGGGGGAGCAGAAGTGTTCTGAAGGTTTAGTCTAACTTTTTTTTTCTGCCTTTTAGTTCTGTTAATAAACTTCTTTATGCTTTTAAGGTTTAAGTTTTGTGCCTGCTTTGCTTTTCTCCTGGTTCTTATCTCACAGAAGGAAAATAAGTAAGTAATGGGCATTTTGAACCAAACCACTACACTCGTGTATAGAGCTTCCCAAACCTGAAGTTTTTATTTGGTCAAACAATACCTTTTCTACTGCTTGCTCTCTGCCTTGGTTCTCATATAATACTAATGGAGCTTCTCAAGCCAGAGTGCTCTGTTCATGAAGTCCCTTGCACTTGCCCTTTCAATTATGATATGTCTAGCAATCTTTTAAAGCTATCTAAATATTTAAAGCAAAGAGTTAAATGCCCCAGTCCAAACAAAGTATAACCTGACCTGTAACAAAAGTTTAATATCTCACCAGCCATTTACACCAGCACGAGATTGTTCTTTGAGCTCAAGGTAGGATTCAATCACTCCAAATAATGAGAGGGAAATACACATTCAAGCAAAATTTTCTCTTGGTTGAATAATATCTCCTAGTCTTCCATTATTCTCTAAAGGTCTGAAATGGCAAGTGGCTTTTCATATTATCCTAAAAAGTTACAGCAGTAGAACAAGGTTAATTGCTTTACAATTGCTCCTTTCTTTGCTTAGTCTCTGCTCAAGGTCCAATGCCATTAGCTTTACAGTTTCAAAAAGCATACTTGATAATTATTACAATCATTACAAGGTTGTGTTATCTGCTTTCTGCATGTATTTAAAATTTTATCTAAAATTTTTAAGCAAGTGATGCACTATTTTCATGGTTGTATCTTTTCTTTTCTCATTTCTTTTGTGCCTTACCACGCTGTGCCTGAGTGGAACAACAATCACTTCTCGTGCACTGTTTATACAGAAGCAGCAATATCTGTCACGGTTTAGGCTTAACTTCATGGCAATAAAATGTTGCTAATCAACAAATTGCAAGCTATGTAGCCAAGGCCGCCAGAAATAGTCAAAGATTTCTTGTTTCAAATCTGTTGCTCAGTTGACCTTGAATAGGCCTCTGATCTCAGAGAGCAGTAAATGTTTGTCTACAATACAGATCTCTCTGGTGTTGTTTGAAGTTGAACACAAAAGTGCCAGTTGTTGCCCTTATCTTATCCAAATCTTATCTATGTTGGAATGATCATACTAAACATAAGATGCTATTTGAAGTATGACAACATATTTTTGGCATGTCTGTAAGCTACAGCTTTTGGCACTATCAAACAGCAAGGGGGCCAAAGCTCTACCATTTGCAAGACTTTACACTCGGTAAAATAACAGTTGAAAATATTCTGTTTTGAAATCACTAAGCAGGAAAATTGAACTATAAAAATATAGTTTCATTATGGAAGTTTAATCTTGGGAGCGAAACTTAATATTTAAAGTGGAGTAAACAGTGAGGGAGAGAAGGACACTTAAGTCAAGGGTGACGAATTAAAGCTTTGGACTTTATGAAACTTTACATTTTCAGCTGATTTTCAGAACCATCCTCTGCGAGTGGGCCTAACACTGGGTTATCAAAAAACCCAGCACAAGCTCCATGGCTGCAACAAAGGCCATTAAATTGAATGTTTTATTTGTTGAGCAGGTTAGACTGTATATAACTGTGTTTACATTGGGCTTTTCTCAAGGGGAAAGCAGAGAAATCAGGTTTCATTAGGAACTTAGTAAAATTTGGGTTCTATCTCTCTAGGGAGTAATAACCATTGTCCTGACTCTTGCTGACCTCTTCTTCTGAAAAGATGGAGAAAGAGTTGCTTAAGGAGAAAGTGTCTATAGTTCTGGCAGCTGGGAACAAGTCTGGATACTGAGGATGGTATTTGACATTTGGTAGTTAAGAATTTAAATAGCCTGTTAGCTCTGACTGTGATACTGCAGAGTGATTGTGCATTTCATACAACGCGCAGATAGCCAACTATGATGCTATAATCACCATGGCACTGCAGTTTGTCAATATTGCACACACAAGCTACTTTACTCAGGATGGAATAAATAGATCCCTTTTGGGCCGACATTTCTGCAAAACAAAATTAGAACAGATGGATAAGAAACCTTCCCTATGCATAAAACTTAGAGTGCACTGAAAACTTCTGAAATGTTAGCATTTTCTTTTAAATAAAAATTAAGAGGAATTGAAGTAGTAGCTGAAAGGGACAAGATGCAGAGTCAGTTTTAGAAGTAATTTAACCTCAGGAGGACTTCAGGAAGCTGTTCACATAAGGATAGCTTCACCCAGATCTAACCAAGCAGGAACATAAAATTGTACCTCACCAGTAATGAAGGTTTACAGTCTTGTAATCCCCAGTCAGTTCTGAGACCTCACACATATATATTGCTTGTTTTGCAACTGCTTCTCAAGGACGTTGATGGCTGGCTTAAGAGCTGAAAAACAACAAAGTCAGTAAGAAAGATCAGACAGCAAAAATGGCTTCGATTCCACTATTAAAGAGATTGACAAAAGAACTTAATGGATGTCTGTATGCCACTGAAATAACGACTTCAGTACACTGTGGTGGGGATAATGATAGGAATGTTGTTTGCATGTCAAGGGCTGAACAGCAGAACCCACCACTAGCATTGTACACAAACACTTTACTCTGGGATCTTGCAGGAAATTGTCTTGCTGGTGATGCTTTCACCCATCATTTTGGTACATAAATGATTTTCAGCAGTACAAAATAAGCTGTTTCAAGGTAGGGCCTGAGCAAGTGTTGCCACCACTACTGTGGGTGTTGGATATGTTGAGGTGTACAGTGCATCTTAGTGTGCTGTGGTCATTGAGAGTTTCTTTCTCTCTAGTTTCATTAATGGGTGGTAGACCTTGAAAAGAGAATAAAACACTTGTTATGGCTGCAGTTGCCATTCTCTTTTTCCTTTGAAATTAATAAATCAGGTGGAGCTGTAAGGTAGCAGGCTTCCTGTTGGAGCACATCATGTCCCCGTGTTTGTAAATTACTTTCTCCTACAACATCAAAGTGCCCTATAAAATTGAGTTATTATGTTATGACTGAAGTAAAACACTCCAAGGCTGAAGTGGGAGCTCTAGTTCTATGAAGAAATTTCCAGTGTGCACTATTGAATGCCTCTGAGGACACAACCTGTGGAATGTGAAGTATTACTGTTGGGGCTTGGCAGGACTTGTTTTAGCATCAGCTGCATAATATTTTCTGTTCAGCTTCCTTTTTCCAGTTGACAGCAATGACTTCTTGTTTTTGTCTTTTGAATTGGTATTTTTCTGTAGTTCGGCCTTCCCTGTGGAGCCAGATGTTTGCTTTCAGATGTTTGAATAAACAAAATTTCTACCCCTGAACATAGACTATTCCTCTGCTGTAAAAATAAATTCTGCTCTTCTATTTTTATTTGAAAATGGAAGTCTGGCTGGGAAATAATTTTGGAGCTATGCATGACCTCATTTTGAAAGGCATTGACTTTGATTTCTCAGTTCTGAAATACACATCAAAAATTAAAAAAAAAAAAGTACAGAGGGCTTGGTGGGGGTTGTTGCTGATTGAAGAGAAAAGCACTGTATTCCTGTTAGAAGACCTTTGCTGCTTGTGATCTTACAACAACATTAAAATGTCAAGCCGTTCTGTGGAAAGCTATTGATGTTGAATTCAGCAGAGAAAACTGAGAAGTAGAGAAGGTTTCTGGAGAGAAGACCTCATCTTCCTACTACGCACATAGTATGTTGATAAGATGCTACCTTTTTAAATGTCTGCATAAGACTAAAAAAGCAGTGCTCTCATAGGAGCAGGATCAAGGATGCTCTAAGGCACTAAAGTGTTGAGAAAAGTGGCTGGCAGTGTCCTCAAGAAGACAGGAGAAAAAATTTTTTTGAGGTTTAAGTTTTAGAGATGAAAGGACTTGTTCTTGCAGGCCTTGGTTCTATTTAAAAATTAGTCATATTACAAATTAAAAGGGTGTCTCAAAGGAAACATTTGTTGCCGGCAAATGCAGCCCAGTGCTTTTGTGAAATCTGATTTCCTAAGTATATGACATTCTTTGTTGTGAACCTGAGCACTATTGGAGGGGAGTTGGTGCCCATCATAAGTCCCAACTATTTTGTTTCTGTGATTACCTTTTGTAGTGTGACTTGGAACATCAGTCTCAATTAAAAGCTGGGACAGGTCATGGACTTTAAAGCATCCAAAGCTTTTTTTATGGCAATTGAAGGAGGATCTGAGTTTGAGTTGGCTTATTTTAGGCCTTCATAGACACCTTGAGCCTCCAAAACCAGGAGGGTTGGGGCTTTTTAAATTTTTCTTTGTTAGTCTCCTTGTACAAAATCTTTTTTTAGAAGCAGTGTGTCAGGTGTTGCAGTGTTGCAGATATTTCTAGTGCTGCAGGTATTTCTGTGCTTACTTCTAACATAGTTCCACAGCCTGAGAACATCTAACCTATGGCAAATGGTATCAGTCTAATAGCTATACTTAATCATTAATAACCAGTATATGATGAAAATAGGGATTCTAAGTGATATTTTTTTTTAGGAGGAAAAAGCAATCAAGTATTAAGATGCAGAAAACCCATGTCTATTGTATCTAAAAGCAGAAAAAGGAAATTTTTGTGCATCAGAAGTCATTCCGTTTCACAATGACATTTCTCAGTTCCTCAGTCTTCAGAAACTACCTTTTATACTCAGCCAAAAATAAATTTTCTTTTCTAATCCATTCAGAGTCTAGTTAAGTTACCTTTCTGGCTCAGCAGGATTCCAGACACTCTACATTGTTCCTAAACTGTTAGAAGAGTTACACAAAAAGCCTAATTCACAAAAAAAATAGTTACATAGAAACTTCAACAGTGTCGTTAGCGGTGAAGGGAGGGCGAGCTATTAACAAAATGAGGGCTGAAGAAAAGGAACACGACAAGGATCACAGTAGCTGATGGTAGACTTTTCTTTCTACCCTACCCTTTCTTTTCTATTCCTTGCCCATTTTGTCCCTTCCTTTTGCTTCTCTGCTGATGCAGTGTGCAGCAACATTGACCTGCTGTAATGATCACAAAGCAAAAGGCAGAGCTGAATTGCTTCATACCAGGCATGGGCTGAACACCGCAGCTGCTCAGGCTGCACTACACCTAACGAGGGCTAGACACAAGTGTGGGGAAAGAGTCACCTTGGTTCAGTTGCACAGCGCTCACTTCAGTAATCTATCAACCCCAATTATGCCAGAGTGTTAATGACTGGGCTGTAGGAACTGCAGAATGAAAAAAAACGTTAAAATCGCTTATATTGCCAGTCTATGTGGGGTGGGAGTGTGCATCATCCATCAGCTCTATTGATCTAGGCTGGTCTCAAGCCAACTGCTTTGATTTGAGATATTGACAATTTCAGTCTCACAGACGTGGACTATTACCACTGGAAGTCAGCTAGTACTAGTGATGATGCATCCATAGAGGGAGACTAATAATAACTTGAATGCCTTTGAATCAATAGTGGAATCATCAGTGAGTAAGTGCTGTTTTTCAGGCTTTAATGGGGCTTTGAAGATATGCTGCATATGAACCACTAGTGAAAAAGGGGGATAAAAGATCTTTCCCACTGTAGAAGCAGGGTGCTCTGTTATAGCAACAGCATTAGAAGTGGTTTTGATATCTGGGATAGCACAGACAGAAATTATTTGTAGAAAATAATGTCATGGCAACATGGGTGGTTGCTTCCTCCTTGAAGGACATTATTGCTTCTTATCTTTTTCACTTTTCCACCAACAGGCAAGTTCATTAGCACAAAACAACCTCTGTTTTATGAAAGGCAGAAGGCATTTCTTACTGGGATTTTTGTGCACTTACTTTATGGAAATATCATTTGAGATAATAAGCCAGACTCCCTCCTGATGAAAGCAAATGTGGTTACACTGAAAGCAAACATAGTAACACATTCAAGACATGAATAAGATAAAATTCCCAGCTTTGCAAGTGACACAAATAATCTTATAATACACTTTAATTCTCTGCTAATAAAATCAATGAGCAGAGCATAGCAGTAATAATATATAATTGAAATAAAGTTTTTATTACTGTTTTGGATGTTTTGATTTGTGGCAGACAGTGGGAGAGTGGGGTTTGTTTGCTTTTGGATTTTGGGCCTTTTTTTCCTGTTTGTTTTTTTGTTGTTGTTGTTTTGTTTTTTTTTTAATCAGATGTAGGGGAAATAATATAAATGCCTTGGGGAGTGTACCATATGAAATTAAGATAATGAGAACCACCTCCCATAGTGGTTGAGGAATGATCATCTATCACACATGGAGAACGCAGAAGATCCTTGCAGGTAGGCATTAAAGGACAAAGTCAGTGAAGCTGCACCATCTTTCCTGAACAGAATATCATCCCCTGAGCTCCTGGCTTGCTGACGCATACTTATCCTTTTAAAAAGATAGGCTATAACCTGCCTGTGATATAATCCTCAATACTGTTTTCCAACATTAGATTAACTCTGAGATGTTAATTTGGAGAAATACTTCAGATTTAAGAAATTAAAAAAAAATAATAAAAAGAGTAGTCATCTCACCAACACTTAAATTGCAGGCAGGAAACCTCTGCCTGCTAACCTCTCTTGTTTTCCCCACCCCACGCTAGTGTCACTCTCCCTCATTTTTGTTGGCTGGGCTGTACAAGTAAGCAACCCCTCCAAACCAAGCAAAATTATCTGTCTTGATTCAAGCTGCAAAGATTGGTCTTAGTGTGTTTTGATGGAAGGGGATTTGAGGAAGGCAGAAATCCCCAGCATCGGCTGCTAGTGAACAGCTGGGTGAGCTGGTAGGAAGGAGGTGCCACCTTCCACAAGCACAACTGGAGGTGGGAATGCACATTTATCTCCTTCCCATGATTTGGCTAGAAACAGCTTTGGCTGCTTTCTTTTCTTCCTTCAAAATGAGGGAACTGTAATGACAATATTGGTTCAAATTTGTCTCCTCTCTGTAAATATCATCAGAAAATAAATTAGGTCCTGAATTCTCATGTGTGAGCACACAGATGCTGTATGAGCCATGGCAGCATTTTAACCTCCAGTGCTTTTGTTCTACCAAACCCTCAGTTTCAGTTGTGATTTTGCAAGTATCTTGATCTCTGATAGTTATTTATTTTGGTCACAAATAGCCTCTGATAGTGGCACACAACTATGTATGTAAGGTCTCACTCTCGACTTCAACAAGACATCTATTTGGTAAGGCATATTTTAAATAAATTCCTAATATATTTCTATAGATTAACACAGGGCATGCTTATCTTGTTTTCTGTCATGTTTTTTCCCCCTAAGAAAAATAGAAATGGCTGGGGGTTGTGTTTTGTTGTGCTTTGATTTTCTTAAGGAGCAGTGTACCATTGATTGGGTTTTTTCTTCCTTTTGACTTAATACAGATTAATATTAAGGAGCATTATACAGACCCCATGACACCACAGATAAGCTTTCTGTTTTCAAGATCCTGAGGACAGTAAGCTAAAAATCTATGCATCTTGAGCTTGGTGTTTAGAATTCCATTTTACATATGAGCCTGTGATATACTGTATTGTGCTTTCAGGCCTAGTCAAGCACACTGAACTGGCCTTCAGCAGCAGCTAGCCATGAGGCTTTTGTGATAATTCATCCATTAATAACTACACAGAATCCCTAGGACCATAGAGGAATCTTGTACATGTCAAGCAATCCATCCATAAGCTTTTTGGCTGTGTTAGGTTGGCTTGTGGGGTATCATGAATTCTCTTGTAGGACAAACTTCTGATGTTTCAGTGTAAGAGAAATGTTTGCTCATGAATTGTGTCCTTGTATGACCCAATGGTTGGGTTTGGTAATGGTTTTGCCAGAGTTTCTCCTTCATTTCTGTCTTTTCTAAGTGATATGGAGGAGAGCAGATCCAGCACATGAAGAGAAAGGTCAAAGGAGAGGTTGCAATGATGGTTCCATTGCATGGAACACCCAATGGTGTTAGGGGTTTCTTCGTGCCAAACTAAGTCATTTAGAGTGAACTGGGATCAAGTTCAAATACAGGTCCTACGCTTGTCCTCTGTGGGGTGAGCATCAGGATTTATTGTGCTGTGGAAGATTCTTTAGTTGATAAGGAATTGTACTGATACATTTAGCATAGTACCTTCTAATAATAAAAGTAATAAAGCATCCTAGCAGCACATTAATATGCTAACATTTTTTCTGTAAAATCATGGAAAAGAACTGTCTATGTATCAAAACAAATGACAACTCAGCTGAAATTCAAGTTAGGAACAATGCATTCATAACCTTGAGAAAATCGGGAAAGGAGAAAAAGGCAATAAAAGATGAAAGTTGTTTTGTTTTTGTTTTTTCTGAGTGGCTGCCACTATTCTCTGCTGTACAGAGAAATTGGGGAAACTAGTCTGTATCTCCTTCTTTGAAGACCTGTCTTGAGTACTTGGGGAGGTGGTGGTAGAGAATTCATGGAAGAAAAATAAAAGCCTATGCCAAATGAGGGATGTACACTTTTGCATGCTTCACCTATGTGCAAAGAAAGGGTGTGAGAGTGTATAAATGTTTTATCTGCCAACCGGTTTTTAAAAAGGTGTGGTTACCACAGCAACTGCCACAGAGTTGTGATTTACAGTATGACACATCTTGCATGCTCCACAGCACAGAGTCTCTTTCCCTCTGGTTGGAGTCTCTGGGGTTACCTGGTGCCCGTTCAGTGTTACCTCCTCTGCAGCTCCCACCTCTCCCCTTAAGGTAACTCACTGTCTCAGCTCATGGAGTGCAGGCAGGTGGTACAGACCAATGTCTGCCTTCATATCTTACTGCATTCTGGCTTGGTTCAGGTGTTGGTAACCTTGAGTTCAATGATCCCATGTTACCCCAAGACATCACCCTTGGGATGAATGCAGTGTAGAGCAGCAGCCGTGGGAGGTTTTCCTTTCAATGGAAGAAGAAGGGGCAGCAAGTGCAGAAAAAGGAAAGCTTAATGAAAGTTGCTTGCAACTGACCTAAAGCATCCTGTCTTCTGTTTGTCTCTCTCATCTTTGGCTTTTCTTATTTGCAAGATTAATTTGTGCCTGTGCTGATAAATTATGTAACAGTGAGACTTCTCTGATGGTAGTGCAAATGTGTGTTCTGCATTGCATTGTTGTAGAGTTGCAGTTTTGTCAGTGCATTATGTAAGGGGGTAAATCTGTTGGGAAATAAAGTCATCAAACACAGGGAAAGGCTGCTTCTGTAATAAATAGATGCTGTAACAAATAGCTGCTATCCATACTTCTACAGACAGATAAAAATCATGCATGAAAGAGGTCCCAAGGCAGTTTCACTTCTTTGGCTTTCAAAACTAATTTGAGCCACAGCTTTTAGTTTGGCCTCTTCCTTTCTGTTTTGTTCAAAAGCATTTTTATGTCTTGCTAAGGAGAAAAGTAATCTTGATTGAGTTTTCAGAAAGGTGCATTTTAATGAAATCATGGAAATACCTCGAGGTGGTGACATTGCAGGCTGGCTTCTTTATTGTGGTACCTCAGTAAAACATGAACATTTGAAGGGAAAGATGAAGGCAAGCCTTCTGGAAGACCGGTTCATCTTGCCTGAAGTAGCAAGGGACACACTTAAACCACTTTGTCTTGCCTTGGTAAACAACTAGATTAAGTTACCTCAGACTTTGCTACAGCACGGAGAGTAAATAATATTTTCTTTTAAAAAATTGTATCTCTTGTAAAATAGGCAAAAACTAAGCATAAAAGAATAAGTTAAAAAAAAAAAGGGCAGAATTAAGGGCAAATAGTAGACAATTGCCTTATGCTGGATTCAGAAAGATATAAAAGCTCTTACAAATCTCTTATGCCAGCTAGTCCCTTCAGAGAATAAAAGTAGAGAATGGTAATTATTGCAATTTTAGTTTTGGCTTTCTACTTTAGCTTTCTTGCATGCACAAAACAGAAGGGATATACTCACTAACAAAGCAGTATCAAAGGAAAACAACCCAGCTGGAAAATAAAGGACTTCCACAATGCTGTGTAAAGGAACATAGGGAAGTCAGCTTAATAGCAAATATTCCATTTGACGTAGAATTAGCCACCACTGCTGTAGCAACTAGGGAATACTAGAATGCCGTATCAACATGATATTGTTACTGTGGCATATATCTCCCAGGCCTCCTTGTCTCATTACTGGTTTAAATTTCAGATACAACACTAATAATTTGAAAAGCAGCATGATAGCAGGAGACTTCTCATGCAGCTCACGTCTGTGAGGACATAAGAAACTGGGGAGAAAATATATTCATTTTGTGGGGTTTGAAGTTCAAGGAATTTTGCCAGCTTTTCCCAAATCTGCCTGGAAAACTCTTAAGCTTTAAAGAGTATAGTTAAAAACTGTTGGAGAAAACTCCCACTAAGTTAAAGGGGAAGAAAGCAATTAGCTTTTTACGCATTTTTCACTCCATAAATACACACTTTCATGTTCATATACTACAAGATATTTATATAACGCAATATTATTCACGCCTTATGCAACAGTTATTTTTCACAAACTGAAGGCAGAGAATATAAGATGGAGCCAAATCTTCAGTACTTTAGGAAGAAAATAAATAGGATTAGGTATTGTTTGCCTTATAACAAAGCAGTAGCTCCTTTTTCTGCATTTATCTTCCAACACAGCAAGGCAGTCTGTGGATATGCAGTACAAAAGGGAGTCACACGTCCAGGTAAGAGGTGAAAAAAAGTTAAATATTAGGAGCAGAAATAAACCAATGTTTTGCTGCTGTTTCAGACTGTGCAGCTGAGAAGTAAGCTGGTATGGAAATCATTGGCCTCAAGCATTATTGATGAAGTCCAGCTACATTTATGCTGGTGGAAGTGAGATAAATCTTGTTGGCTGGATTCAGACAGGCACATCCTTTGCCACAGGAATAGGTAGCTTACATATATTGGTTGAGCCTTTGACAGAACCTTTTTAAAACGACTCCCCCCAGAACCTGGCAACTTAGTTTGTGCTTTGTAGTTGGACTCTACAGAAGGGGGGGAGGATTTAAAATCTAAAGTAAATATGATTAATTCCACCAGGACTGAAAACAAACCCAAACAACTTATTAAAAATAGCCCTTGGGCTTGGTGAGTTTATGTAATGTTAATAGACCATATCTTTTTTTTCTTTTTTCTTTTTTCTTTTTAAAGGATAAAAATGAAGCAGGGCCAACCACCAAGTTGTATACTCGTGTGGTCATTTGGGAGAGAACACAAATCATAACAGAAATTATTTACACATAATTTGCTTTAAGTAAATGTCTTGTAAAGCTTATATTCATCTACCAGGAGGAGATACATGAAAATTTCAGGTACTTTAGGGCCCAGACCTGAAAGTCTTTTAAGGGTCACTAGACCTTGATGTCACAAAGGAGACTGTAAACATTTCTAAGAGGCACATAATAGAGCTGTTATCTCTGTGAAAATCTAAAACCAAACCAGATCAAAAATCCCACCCCAAAATTTTCAGCCTGTTTTTTTGCTCTTTGGTATGCATTATTTCCATGGAGACTATGACTATTTTATCCCCCAAAGATAATCTTGTCAATGCACACTGTGTTCATGTCAGTGGAAACACTTCTCCTAATAAATGGACAACCTGGGTAGTATTTCTTGCTTTGCTTAGCAGCTTCATTTGTCCTTGAAATACTGATCACAGTGCCTGAGAAAGGTGTGGTTTCTACAGCTTTTAAGATTACAATTCCTGCCAATACAAAATGTTCTTTTTGAAACATTAATGCATTTTGACGTAAGACTCACTCATTTGTCTTCCGTGAAAACTGTCTGAAGTTGTTAACACTGCATAATTTATTTGAGTCAGTTGAACTGAATGTAGAGGATTGTGTCAAACCCTTTTCTCACACACCTTTGTTCTACAACAGCAGTGTAGAACAAAAGGAGGAATAGAGAGATGAACCTGGAATAAATTTGGAAAATACACGTTTATGTCTAAGACCTTCTGAATCAAACTGGTTCATTGCACCACCTTCTAGGTTCATTTGTAGTGTTGAGATTGTTGGACAACTTGTACATTGATGTTTGCATGTGCTTAATAATGTTGAATTTGCAACAATAAAAATAGTGATATGAAACACTCGAAAAAGTCTGGAAGACAGTTTATCCCATATTCTGAAAACTAGACTTTTTCTAAAATCTCAACTTTAACTGTTTTGATTAGAAATCATGCTCCTGAAGAAATATTTCAGGGTGTAATGCACAGGAACAATATTTAATCTTAGAGATATGAAATAGGTGTTCAGATCAAAATTTCACCAGGACCAAAGCTCTGCTTTCTTTTCCTATTTCTCCTAAGCTATCTCATTGCTTTGGTCTGATTCTCAGCACATGCCTGTAGAAATAACTGTGTAACAGTCACTGGATCTCTGACTTTCCTTGAGAAGCTGAAGTAATCTGTGCATTTCAAAATATCTGACAGGGGCTTGATGCAAAGTCAGTGCATGGCAAGTCAATTAATCTTTCCATACCTCTTCATCCCTCTGTAAAATGTCATGCACATTTCCCAGGTGTTATGAAACTCATTAGATGTTTATTAAGTATTCTGAAGATCTCTTATGGATGGAAGGTAGAGGATATATAGCCTGGTGCACCTTTGCCACAAGTATGAGATCTTCAAAGTACTTGTAAGACACATGGAGAAACACTTTTTACAAGAGCTTTTAGTAACAGGAGAAGGGGCAATGATTTTAAAATGAGGGAGGGTAGATTTAGATTCAATATAAGGAAGACAATTTTAATGGTGAGGATGGTGAAGCACTGAAACAGATTGTCCAGAGAAGTTGTGGATGCCCCATTCCTGAAGTGTTCAAGACCACATTGGACAGAGCTTTGAGCAACCTGGTCTAGTGGAAGGTGACCCTGCCCATGGCAGAGGGGTTGGACTAGATGACTTCCGAAGGTCCCTTCCTACCCAAGCTGTTCTCTCACTCTGTGATTTAGTCCTAGGCCTCATTCTCCCAAACCAAGGCCATGCCTATCTAAGTAACTGAATTACAGACCACCACCACTGATTAGACACGAAGCCGTAGGGACATTAAGGATTTTGTTTCCTCTGATTGCTGCCGCTTTTTCATCATACAGTGAGTGAGGAGGATGGGGACACGAGTCACACAGAGGAGGCAGACAGTAGTGCAGCCCTGTCCTTCCTGCCTGCTTGCTTCTGCTCAGGACAACAAGCTGTAAGGATTTTATTCTGTGCAATAACTGGAGTTTATAGAAAACTTTGTTTTGCCAAGGCAACTGCTTCTAACATAAAAGGTTGTGTTAAATACTTTGTGCCTGCCTTAATTCAGCAGTCTTTTGGCTCAGCTTAGGGCTTTTCCCCAGCTGTACTTTGCAGTTCTGTTTCACAACCCAAAACTGCCTTGCCATTACCACAGTTTTTTCATCTGATGTGACATTTCTTGTACTCAGAGGACCTGAGAAAGCCATATGCATCTTTGAAAGACAGGAAGCAAGAAAATGATGTAATAGGCTGCTTGTTGTAATACCAGTTGTCAAATGGGTTGAAAATGACATATCTGGTAGCCTTAGATTACTTTTTCTTTTTTTCTTGTCCACTTACCTTGTAGAAAAAAAACAGTTAATCCTGTGTAATCTGTGAATTACAAGAATTTTTATAGTTTAGTTTTGATGTGGCATACACTTTTACCTTTTTCGTAGTTAATAAGTATGTATTACAGAGAACCTAAGCCAGGTTCATGTTCTTCAAAATCAGGACTAAAACAGTCCTATTCTTCCTTCTTCTAGAATACTTCACCTGACATTTTCTGTGTCAGGAGGTTGGTTAATTTTATTCCTTCCCTGGGGTATCTTGCTAATACACTTGTCCGTATGTGGCTGTTTCAGTCCTGAAGCCTATACCTTCTTCTCAGGAGCAGATTGTGTTGCTTTAGTGTGTGCTCAATTTGCCAATTATTTCTTTCCCAGCTGCTAGTAAAACATCTGTCAGGTCACCAAATATGAAGCAAGTATTGAGTAGCTGTGTTTCTGCTGAAATCCTAATGCAGCTGTGGATTTCAGATGTGTAATCATAACCTCCAAGTTTGTGAGCACGAAGTGGGGTGGGGGAATGTCATGTGGGTGGCAACTGGCTTTAAGAAAATCTTGAATTTTTGTTCCTTTTAAAAAAATTACTATCAATATTTTAAATAATTAGTAAAAAAAATGTTTTCTGTTTAGACAGCCAAATAATTAAACTGATTTAATGAAAATGTATATATTTTAAAGTTTCTCTATAGCTAGGTTTGGATGTTCAGATTTTTTTGTGTTAAGAAAATTAATATATTGTTTGACAGTTCTATGAAGGAAAACCAAAATAAATTGTTTCATTAAGTAGTTTTTACTTTAAAAAATGTTTTATTTGAAACACTGAATGAAAATTTAGTGATAAGAAATACGTAGAAATAAAATCACTCTCTTGAAGAACCTTAAACTTCTCTTTGGGCTAACTCCCATAAGGCTATTGCCTCTTCTGATAATATGCTGAACTGTTCTATTCAATTGATAATTTTACATTATATACATTAAGATACTCTGACTGAGTATCTGACAGTGACTGAGTCACTGCCTTCAGAAATTGATTTCAATTTGGCTATAAATTCATCACACAAATCCAGGTGCTGAACTGCCTGCTCTGTGTGCACCTGCTAGCTGGGACCTCTCCTTGAACAGTGTAACTGCCCTGTTCCTTACAAAAAGCCAATAAAGAAGAATCACTTCACTTATGCTGAGTATCCTGGTGTATCATGACACAAGCCCAGGACACAGGAATTTCTGGCTTAGGTCTTTCTTTTGCCCAAATAAACTTGTCTTTCTACCTGCTGCCTGCTCAACATCTCCTACTCTGTTTGCATGTGTGCATGTGTCCTTTAATGCCTTTGCAAAGGCACATGAGTCTCTTCAGTGATCTATTTAGATATCAAAGTGTGCTTTCTTTTAATAAATTTCAGTATGTTCATGTCTGAGGAAAACTTTCAGTGGAAGAAATTGTGAGGATGCCAAGAAATACTTAATAATACATTTGAATCACTAACAAATGATTTTTTTTTTTTTTTAACTCAGCACTGCTATACAGCCAGCTTTGGCCCAGCCTTCTGTTACCTCTTTCCTTTCAGCACTAATCATCATCAACTCATATTTTCCCAGCAATTCCCAGGTTTCACCTTCCTTAAAACTGTGACACTCAGTTCCTGGGCTCCCCTTTGAGCAATGCTAGACATCCACTCTATGACCTTTTCTTCTACAACAGTTTGCCTTTCAATGCCAAATGCCAAAAAAACCTTGCCACAGTCTAGTTCTAGCCCTGAATGACAGGGCTATAATAACATCTGTTGTTGCTTGTTCAGCACACAAGTATTACGTGGACTTAGGAACTTTTCCCTGTGCATATCCTATGTGGACATGTAGAAGGGCAGAGTGTGTGTAGGTGGTCCCAGGCCATGTCTCATGGCATGCTGGCGAGTCAGCGATGCAAACTTTCATGTTCCTGAGAAAAATGTGACTTTTGTGCCTGAGACTTTAATGGCTTCACTTCAACTACTGTGCACTAAGCGTAAAAGGGCACTATCTTTTACTTCAGCTGTACTCTTTTCAGGGCTTGCTTTGGGGTGTGCAAATACACCTGCCTGCTTCAGTTGTGGCAGTAGGAAATCCTGGAGGCAAAGGCTCAAAGTAGGAAAGCATGTGGCTGACACGTCCAAGATTTTGGCAGTTCTGACTGAAATATTTAAAGTAGATATAGGGGATTGCAATAATCTGCTAAGGTAGTCCAGGCTATGCATTGACTGAGAAGGGCTGCTGAGTACCTAAAGGCAAAGTGCTTTTGGGGACCTCTCTCCATAGAGGGCTTCTGCAATAAAAGCTGGGAAAATCTCACCTTCTGGAACATCCAGATGTGAACGGATTTCTTGAAGCTGTAACCTAAACTGAACTCAACTTTGGGACTACTCTTCTATTATTTGAGAGAAATTTAATCCATATTCAGGCTTTGTATGGCCTTGACTCGAATGGCTCCTTACAACAATGATTAGTGCATGAGCTGGAGAGTGGAGTGGGAAGAAGACTCCTGAATCTCTGCTAATAAAATAAAACATTGGACCTGTTCCTGTGGGTGAATTCATTTTCCCTGCTCTCTCCAACAAACATTTTTAATCTAATAAGTTTCCTTCTGTCATTCACACTTCTTCTGAGTCACATCATTACAGGCAAGTTATTTAAAAATTAAAAACCACCGCCATGCTGTGGAAAGTAATGTGAATCTTTGAAATTTCGTTGGGCATTTTAATTTCAAGATTAAACCTAGCAATCAAGCAGATGAGGAGAGATGATCATAGGTAATGCAAAATGCACCATTTTTGGGTGCTGCTGAAACCTGGGAATGTATTCAACTTGTGGGGCTTTTCGTGTGTAAGCTGTTGAATTCAGGTAAAAATGTAGAGGGTAGGAATATTTGTCTCAGCAATCCATAAATGCCTATTTGATCAAGGTACTCAGGAAGATCTTTATAAATAGCCACTTATTTCCTTGTTACATGCTCATCCAAGGTTTTCAAAAAGAGGATCTGTTCCAGGTGGTACATTCTTTTAAGTGCAGTTTGGTTTTTTTAAATGAAAGCTGTGTTGCTGGTACTCTGAGATGAGGAAAGAGTTCCTAGTTATAGCTGCAAAAACCCCCACCTTGCAGACCTGCACTGAAATGACCAAGCTTACCTAGGTCCCAAATAGTTGTATGTGCCTGTGCTTCAAATATCCTCACCCCCTCCTTTGGAAAGTGGATATGTCTTCTTTTAAATGCTCTGTTCTGAAAGTTTTGATTTTCACTGCTTTTCCTGGACATGTGTTGTAGCCCAAAGGACTATTTGTGACATTTCCTTTCTGGCCTCCAAACTTTGTGTGCATTTTTTTAGAAAACTGCTCAGTCTGCTATAGAAACTGGAGGGCTAGGACCAATGAAGGTGAAGTTTAGGGTGCTGAAGCAGGAACAACCCCAAGTGAGGCTGAGCTCAGGTGCCCAAGCTCATTAGCAGAGGAGATGGGATGCACAAGGACCTGAGAGCCCTCTGAAATTAAAGTTGTCCAAGGTCACTATGCTACCTTGAGGTCTGTGGAGAGTAATGTGAGTGAGTCATACTTCAAGACACCACATATCTGCTGACTTGGAACACCTGCCTGAAAAGTCCCCCTGATAACTTGCAGCTCATTTCCCCTTCACAAACTCCTCCTCTTCAATAAGTCAGTGGAAAGAGTCCTTTCTCATAAAATATGCTCAGAAGGTAGAGTGGCATTAGCCATCCTTAAGTAAAATGTGCTTGATGGCAAGAAGAACTAATCCTGTTAGTAGACAGTAGTACCAATCTGAGTGTGTTTTATTGGATTAAACTGTCAGAGACATGGGCACAGAAATGTTGAGCCTTAATTAGATTTAGGTATGGCCGAGCACTGAGCTGCTTTGGTATTGGGGTGATTCTTTCATATCTCTGCAGAGCTAAAACTTTTAAGGTTCTAAGAAACATCAACATTAGCTAAGCAGGTCTCTTCAAAATTGTGGGGTTGGAGGAAGTTCCTGAAATTTTGGTTGCTTTTTGGACCAAATTCAAATCTTTTTCTCCAAACTTTCTTTCTCCTCTGTGGACAAAAAATAGATTTCATTTCTTCTGCTTAGTGAGACAAACAGATGCTTTGTGTGCGTAAACATTGGGCAGAGTTTGTTTTTCTTTGTGTGTTCAGTATTTTGACAAAAATTATTTGGAAATCAATGTTTCCTAGAGCCCTTTGTTAAATCTTCCAATGCTGTTGCACATAAATGATTTTAAAATTTATGCTTTAGTGTCTTCTCTGAACAGGCAATCTAGAAAAGTCATGATGTAAAAAAAAAAGCCAAACTAATTATTGAGTGATAAGAAAGCATACAGGTGTTCAGTAAGCACTTCCCTATTTTACAGTAATTTTAAGCTTGTCATTCCCATTTTCTTTTCTTTGGGAAAACCAAGGTCCCAGTGTTCAGTAGCCATCCTAGTAATGCTGCTTCTCAAATGGGCTTGCTTTCATGCTTGCTGGTGCTGGGGCTTCACTGGTTCTGAGTCTTTCTCTGAAGAAAAAAGATGGTGAATGAGGACATGAGCCCAAACACAGCAAAATAAAAGGTGAACTAAGGGCAGGAAAAGAGTAGAAAGGAATGTGGAACTGAGGGTTCTATTTTGGTGATAAATGTATGGAAGTTGTCTGTAATTGCTTGCTGTCCTCTTCAACCATTCACACAGGTGTTTAGCTGAGGTGTTGGCTTCCTGGTTCTCCCATTTCTGCTCCTTGCACAGTTCATCTCCTGCCAAAATAATTTGTCTTGGTTGTTTCAACTTTCTTTTACATGCGACTGCATTTTCAAGCTAGGTTTACCTAAAAGGACTCAAATCAGCAGCAAAGATGCAACTTAAAGACTTTGTCTAACATTGTGAGCTGCTGGCAAGGTCCCTGGCCTGAAGGTTTGGAACACTCTCTCCCTGAAGAAGGGCTATGGCCTCTCAGGTATGTTTATGCCATCTAGCTGAGCCAGTCCATGAAACCTCCACTTTCACGGTCCTCCATCAATTACATGCTTCAAAACCCAGCAAGCTTCAGAGGGCTTGCAAGTAAATAATTGATGTGCACTAACCTTTGTAAATCAGTTTTGAAAATTCAATAAAACTGCTGAAATGTTTGTGACACCTTCTGGACATCATCAGAGTTTGGTAGTGGTGTTGCTATGGTACCTATCAAGTAAAGTTTATTGATGTCATTAGTGTCTGTCTTTTAAAACTTACCTTATTCCACAGTAAAGACCAGGATCCTGGAAGGAATTTTTGGTAGTATCCAAACAACTGTCAAAACTTCCTAAGCATTCCTCAGCATAGAAAATGCAGTAATATCTATAGATGGCATTAGCTCCATTCTGTTTTAACAGCAGGCAATATCTGCTGACTTATTTAAGTACACTGGAAGAAAAAGATTATTACTCTAAGTTGCTCCCATATGCTCATTGTGAACTCCAAATGGAAGATCCTTTGATGCACAAAATAAATCTCTTCTGCCAGGCATCAGTCATAGAGGGTTTAGTGCAAATAATTGAATGCAAATAACACTAACACATTCCATGATAGTCTCAGATTTGCTTTGCAGATTTGTAGCAGACAATCCTTTTTAAAACCTTGAAATAGTATTTTTTTTTTTTTACATTAAAATACTTTACAATTCTCTCTCTACTTGTGTGCTTTGTTTTCTTTAGTGTCAACTTAACTATTTGACTTTAAAATAATAATAAAAGTGGGAATGAAAAAGTATGGCAAATTAAAGGCCTCGGACTCGCCGCCATTGCAAACCATACATCTTATTGAGACCTTTTCCCTTGGTTAGATGTGAGTTTTTTGTGCTGCCACATCGGTGAGAGAAGCATTCTTATACTATGAATTTACGCAATTCTATTACTGCAACAATTTGAATTTGGGAGCTGGTTGTCAGGATTAGCATAATTTTAAACTGCTGAATGAAATACATTTTTTAGAATTTCAGTGAGCTTTTTAAGTGGGGAAAACATTTTGAAACAGTATTTTGAGTTAAATCCAATGTCCTTGGCTAGAAAGAGAGGAAAAGAGATCTTTCAAGTTGTCATTAAAATATGAGCTTGTCTATTTTTATGATGAATGAACAGCAAGGATGAGAAGGAAAAGACAAAAGCTGAAAGGAACCCCTAAGATTACTGAGATCCTGCAGAGACAGTGCAAGGCTTGCCTCAGCTCAGGCTTTATTCCCTGTCCCAAGAGATCATCAATTCTGGGAGCATTTCTTTTTGAATAGCAGGATGAGGATGTGGCACAATTTCTTTCTCCCAGCACTGGCTCAAGGCCATCTGTAAACCTGGAACCCACTTCCGTGAGTGGCAGCAAGGGGTGGACCGGGCTAAAAAGGAAGGAAAGTGCATGTCTGAGACTCCTGGATTTCAGTGTTTGTTCCTGTGGGAGTAAAAAACTTACATCTTGCTAACATCAGCAGTCTTCATATAATGGTTTGGGTTGGAAGGACCCTAAAGGTCCTCTAATTCTAACCCCCCCACTATGGGCAGGGACACATTTCGCTAGACCAGTTTGTCAAAGCCCCATCCAATCTTGAAAACTTTTGGGGATGGGGCATCTATTCTCTGGGCAACCTGTTCCATTGTCTCACTGTCTTCATTGTGAATAATTTCTTCCCAATACATAAAAACACTCTCGTTCAGTTTAAAGCCATTATCCCTTGTCTATCACTATATGCCAACGTAAAAGTGTTGCTCAGATCCAGGTTTGCCATAATTATGGGTGTTGCACAGAGACAACCATTTCACTCTGCTCACAAGGTAGAGACACTCTGTGCCATTGTTCTCTGTACTTTCACTGTGGAGTTTCCAGAGACTGGTTGCATGATGAAACAGGGTACAAAAGGCTCTATTTTAAGATGGACAATCTAACCAGTTTCATAAAGCCTTAACAAACACACTGGGTGCCATTTAGAATTATGGAATCATAGAGTGGTTTGGGTTGGAAAGAACTTTTAAGTCGCCTAGTCCAACGTCCTTGCCATGGGGAGGGATGTCTTCAAGTTGAGCAGGTTGCTCAGAGTCCCATCCAACCTGACCTTGAATGTTTCCAGACATGGCACCTGTCTGGGCAAACTACTCCAGTGTTTCACCACCCTCGCTGTAAAACATTTCTTCCTTGTAGTCTAAATCTACCCTTTTAAAATTTAAAACCATTACCCCTTGTCCTATTGCTACAGGTCCTTCTAGAACATCTGTCCCCATCTTTCTTAAAGTCCTTCCTTTAAATACTGGAAGGTTGCAATGAGGTCTCCCTGGAGCATTTTCTTTACCAGGCTGAACCACCCCAATTTTCTCAGCCTGTCTTCATAGGAGAGGTGTTTCAGCTCCAGCAGGTCCATGTCTTTCCTGTGCTGAGATCTCTCTGATCCCCGTGTCAACTATACTCATTTTTCACTGTTTTTATGGCCATTTTAGACATATTTATGGGACTAAAGTGACATCCCATCTACTTCAATCAGATTTTTTTTCAAACTCCCTTAGTAAGCCTTAATACTTTTCTTATTTGGGAAGTGGAAATTGCCTTTAGTGACTCTAAAAAGCTCCCAGTCCTAGCGATGTTGAACATTACACATGTTACTGTGGGGTTTCAAAATGATTCCACTGTGGCTAAACTTCTGCATAGCTGAAAATTGAATTCTACTTATTTGAAAAATGTCAGAAAAGGAAAACATGTAGTGGGGGAAAAAAACCCCAGCTGCTTAGGTAGCTGATGTGTTAAAAATAGCCTCTGCAAAGACACATAAGTGTATAAGGATTCAGGAATGTATCAAATAAGATAGAGGAAGGTGAAGGGAGAATGGAGAATGCAATGTGTCATATGTCTTCACAGTTTATTAGCTGATTATTCTTGGTGCTTATTGGAGGTTTCCTCAGGAAGAGGCTTCACATCAAGGTGAGATTGTGGCACAGTGATCAGTACAGTAACAAACCTGTTGACTACCTTTAAATGATGGGGGGGAAGGGAAGGAGGGGGAAGGGAGCCTTCTTTAAGTAGTGATTTCTTAAACAAAATACCATATAATAGGGAGAACAGATTGAATTTAGCCAACTGTTATGTCACCATAGCAACCATACATGTTGGCTCCACACTGAAAATATACTTTTTTTCTTAGGGATTAAAATGCTGTTTCTCTTTCTTGGGGTGGAGGTGGGGGGAGAAGATGTGGCAGCTACACTAGGATCTTGTATTTGAGGGAAGAGTTAGTTTTGTTTTGTTTTAAGTGTTGGTATAGGGAGAAAAGGTGTGGATGCTCATCTTCAGTGAGAGCATCGAAAACACAAAATAATTGCACACTGCCTAACCAGAAAAAAAAAAAAATCTTGACAGTTATTACTGTGTATTTATTTCTTTTTAACCTTTTGCACTTAGAGGTCATGGTCCTAAAAGAGTGATCAGCTAGGTTGGGTTCTTCCTATTGGCTTACTGTCTTTTATTTCATTAAGTCAAAAAGCTACAGCTAGACTATTCTTTTTATGATGAGGTATATAAAAATTAAAATTTTGCTGATATTTAAAACGTGTCTACTTCTACAGTGAGCTGTATCTACAGTCAGAAAATGACCCAGTAGGCTAATCCAATGGACGTGTCTTAGCAATTTGATGCCTTCTGTTGAGGAAACTGCCCCGAAAACTGGGTAATAATAAACTGTTGGCCTGGGAACAGTATGATGCAATTTCACATGCCCATTAATTGTCTATTTTTGTATGACAAATATTTCTAACTGATGTGGCAGCAAACCATGGTTTCTTACGGTATTTTAATAAGTTTCATCATGACAAGGAAAATTATTTTTACTAACAATAACCCCTCTTAATCAGCTGTATTTGACTTACAGTGAGCAAACTCTTATAAGTTATTTTGGAAAGAAGGAATCCTTTATAGCTAAGAGGTGTATTTGTATGTGTGCTGTACTGTATTCATAGAGGAAAAATGCTCCTTTTTTTCTCCTCTAAGCAGGCTGTCACTGGGCTTTCTAAGCAGCATTTATGAAGAACAAAGTGAGACTAACTTTATAGTGAAGACAGGGAAAAGGCTGTTCAGAAAAGCAGAGTGGAGCTTGCAGGGGTCCTGCGGTCTCCCGTGGGGATGTGCAAACTTTCTGCCAGCACTGAGCAAGACAGAGCAGTGCTGGGGTCAGGGGGAAAACACAGTTCTGCTGCTGCAGTGCTGAACCTTTTGCTAACAAGTTTTGCCTCACAGCAACGTCACAACTGATGTTCTCCTGCACCAAGTTTGGTGGGAGTGGAGGTGCGGAGGAGAGCACTGCTGTACGGCACACAGCTTTCCTAATGCCTGCGTGACCATGGACACAGTGTTAGCCAGATAAGCAAAGACAGCTTTGGAATTACAAGTGCTCTGTCCTTTTGGGAAATGGATCATGATAGAGAGAGCTAGGAGTCCCAAGTCTAGGCATGTCTGTAAATGTCTCTTTCCTTTATCATCTTCATTAGTAAAACATTAATACTAATAACAGGCTGCATCAGTGGGTCACAGAGAATAAACAATGCCTGAAGCTCTATATCTTCTTTCAAAATGCTGCTTCTGTCTCTGAATGATGGATTAGCTGCTGAACAGCTCTGTCACTGCTACCTAGCAGTGAACTGATGATACCACTTTCCCACAATTAATTCAAGTGTTGCAGCTAGGCTGACCTGGCTAATTAACGTGAAATAGCATCCAAATTACCACAAGTATATTATCTGTCTCTTTATTGTTTTTAATTTGCTGACAGCAAAATCACTGAAAACAGAGATCTTGGAGAGATAGTTTAAAGAGCTCTATTATTCTGGAGAAGTGAGTTGCAGTAGGGCTGCCTTTGGCCAGCTGCAGCTCTTGTAGCCATACTGAGTCAAAGCTGGCCTATTTTAGCTCCCCTTCAGTAGCATTTTTGCTTCCCTGAAGGTGTGACGTCAAGTGTTATTAATAGCTAAATTGCCTAACATCTTATAAAAGCTGTATATTTCCATGGATTTCATCCTTTCGGTACTGGTGTTCCACAGACGGGGGCTATAGGGTAGGGCCTGGGGACGTGGCTGTGGAGAAAATAGTGGATGAAGGAGTAGGGGAACATGCTGGAGCAGTATACCCCTACAGTCACATTTGTGACTTTTCATTGTTTCTGGAAATTGATAACTTTTTTTTAAATTGAGCTTTAAATACTGTAGTATCTGTGCTGATGCTAGAGATGATGGCTCCTGTTGTTTTGAACATCTGGAGATATGCACAGGCAGGAACACTGCTTCCCCTCCTCCATTAGCCACACACATGCACCCTTAACTGCATAGAGCTAATCACCACGATGTTTCTCCTGTGCAAACCATGGAATTCAGAAGTTGATTTTGTGCTAATTGTTGAAATGTTATTCATTGAAGGTAGCACACCAGCATCTATGAAATAAGGTGAGAGACAACCAATGAGCAAATTTTCATGTGCAATTTCTTGCTCTCATCCTTTTGTGTGGAATTTTGCTGTGAACTTCTGGCAATTTGTATTTTCAATCAAAAAAAACCACCAAAAACAAACAATGCAAGATATTATAACTTAATAAATGCTTCTCACAAAGTATGTGAATCAATAGGAAATTTTAGCAAGATGTCGGAACCCACGACATGCCTCTGTCTAATTTAGGGGACCTGACACCCCGAAATGGGGGTGCCCCGGAGGGCACTGCCTTTGATCTTTGTCCTTGGAGAACTTTACCAACTCTGAGAGATGAATTGCAAGCCACAAGAGTCTAATATAAGCATTAATAGTCACTTTGCACCGGGTGAAATGTAGTATATAAAAGATCTGATAACATGTACATGGGGGTAGAACATGTACAGGGGGGTCAAGATGGAGTCTAAAGGGTGTGGTCACCTTCTTCTCCTTCTTCTTCACTGTCCACCATATTCTTGGTGACGGGGGCAGAGATTCATTGGTAGAATAGAGATAAGACAGGAAATTGCATTTCTAGAACAGGTTAGAATTAATTGGTATAAAGTTATAAATAATGACACGTACCGTCCTCTGGTTGGATTTGTAACGGGGTATATAAATCTCGCTACACCCAGCTGGTGGGCAGAACCAGGGAACCTCGGCTGCTAGATGGACCTGTGGCTTTGCAGGACATCTCAGCTATAGATAACATTAGAATAAACAATCTCTGCATACCAGCTTTGAGGCCTCTGACTGAGTTTCTGGGCAAAAGCGCTGAACTTATCTCACTTGTGTGCCAAGGCCGACTGAGGCCGAAGCCACAGCAAGACATGCAAAGTTCCTGAATGAAAAGAAGCAGCTGTTTTGAAGAAGATGGGAAGCCGGATTGCTTTTGATTGTAGTTTTTCCATTACGTCCCTAAAGTCTTCCAGCTGCTTTCCAAATAGCAACAAAATGATCAATCCACTTAATTGCTAACTGCCTATAACTTGCTAATGTTTAACTGGATCAACAGTTTCCCATTTGCTGTCTGTTTCCACAGCGTACCAAGCACTATGTTGTACCAAACTGTAAAGACCGTCTGAAAAGAGCGAGCGCCAGTGAGAGAAAACCATGCGGTACACAAACAATTGTTCCATGAGACAGTGCTTGCTATTTGTTTTATGTCATTCCTGGAATAAACAAACTACTGGTCTGATTGGGTTTTCCAGCTGTCCCTCAGCCATAGCTCATTCACTGCTAATCTACAGTACTAGAGATTTTTCCCACCAACTCTTTTCCTATGTGTCCGTAAAACCCCCAAAACTGTTTTTTCCCCCCTTGTTTGGCTTCCTTCCTTGATTTCCCTTACTTCAGGTAAAACACATTAGTATGGGAATGGAAGAGTTGCTTTCAACTACAAGTAGTTTCAATACTATCTTAGTTCAATATTAATATATTACATTGTGCTAACTTATGAACATTGAATTTTCTAGAATTTTTGTATTGCCACACAATGGATTGGATACCTTTCCTTATTCAAGGGAGATATTTTAAGCTGGTATTCACTTGCTTGATGTTTGAGTTATGTTTTTTTTCCTTTTGCTCCTTTTTAAGATCCACTAGGGAGACTGATTTTCGCGGCTTTGGCCTGCCGGCCTCGGCACACGAGTGGGGTAGGCTCAGCGCTTTGCCCAGAAAATCAGTCAGAGGCCGTAAGCTGCTGTGCAGAGATTGTTTATTCTAATGTTATCTATAGCTGCGGTGTCCTGCACAGCTGCAGGTCCATCTAGCAGCCGAAGTACCCTAGTTCTGCCCCCCGGCTGGGCGTACCAGAACTTTTATACCCCGTTACAAGCCCAACCAGAGGACAGTACGTTTCTTTATTTATAATTTTATACCAATTAATTCTAACCTATTCTAGAAATGCAATTTCCTGTCTTATCTCTATTCTACCAATGAATCTCTGCCCCCGTCACCAAGAATATGGAGGACAGTGAAGAAGAAGAAGAAGGTGATCACACCCTTTAGACTCCATCTTGACCCCCCTGTACATGTTCTACCCCCATGTACATGTTATCAGATCTTTTATATACTACATTTCACCCGGTGCAAAGTGACTATTAATGCTTATATTAGACTCTTGTGGCTTGCAATTCATCTCTCAGAGTTGGTAAAGTTCTCCAAGGACAAAGATCAAAGGCAGTGCCCTCCGGGGCACCCCTATTTCGGGGTGTCAGGTCCTCTAAATTAAACAGAGGCATGTCGTGGGTTCCGACAACTGATAAAGAAGGTGCCTGGAAGGACAACTTTTGTTTCTGTTTTTTTGTCTTCTCATTTTTTCTGGACTAATCACTGCATGAATAAGGGTGATTTGCTTGCTCGCTGTCAGGCCTTGAATAATGAAATTGTCTTGAAAGAGTGTTTTCTTTTAAGAGATGATGGCTTTTTCAATAGCAACAGAAATGCCTATCCTGAACAGTAAAGAGTGTTTAGGTCTTCAGCACTATGACAGTGACCACAGCCGTCTATAATCAGCACATCTCAGCTCCAAAGTTGGATTTTTCAATGCTGGCTGCTGATCACTCCCTTTGTGATGTCCCTTTGAGACACCCACACGTCCTTGCTGGGTGACAGTGGGTGTGTGAGCTGTGTGCAGGAGACTCTCAGGCACAGGGTTTCTGTTCTCCATTTGTTTGCCTTACAGCAAACGTTTGTAAATGGCTTTGACTGCAATGTGATTTTTTTCATTTGCGTCCCCAAACATTTTGGCTTCACGACCTCGCACCTACCTTGTAGAAAATCAAGATGGGAGGACAGATCATGTAGTGGCAGTGTGTGAATGTTGTTTTATTCATATTTGTTGCAGCCATCACTTAATGCCTACAAGGCACATCATCATTAAGGAAGCCAGAGCCGCTGCTCCTGGTATGTTCTTTTGAACTTTCCCCATTGGGAGCTCTGACCAGCAAGGGTTTTTTCCAAGTGCTGCTCTGCTATAACCAATGCAAAGAAAAATATCTCATATTGTGGTGCTTGTTTGGGTTCTAAAAACCTTGCATATAAAGGCTAAGTTATTGAGGTTGTTCAGCCTGGAACAGGGAAGGCTTCAGGGTTACCTAATTGCAGCCTTCCAGTACCTGAAGGGGGCCTACAAGAGAGCTGGAAAGAGACTTTTTACAAGGGCAGGTAGTGACAGGAAAAG
The DNA here is from genome assembly GCA_013399195.1 of Dicrurus megarhynchus. Taxonomy (NCBI): domain Eukaryota; kingdom Metazoa; phylum Chordata; class Aves; order Passeriformes; family Dicruridae; genus Dicrurus; species Dicrurus megarhynchus. The sequence continues at coordinate 278,304 of VXAD01013336.1, forward strand.
AGGGAATGACTTCAAACTAAGAGTAGGTTTTGATCAGACATTAGAAAAAAATTCATTACTCTGAGGGTAGTGAGGCACTGAAACAGGTTGCCCAGAGAAACTGTGGATGTCCCATCCCTGGAAATGTTCAAGGCCAGGTTGGATGGAGGTCTGAGCAATCTGGTTTAGAGAAAGCTGTCCTTGCCTGTGGCGGGGGGGGGGGGGAAACTGGATGATCTTTAAGGTCCTTTCCAACCCAAACCATTCTATGATTTATAAAACTCACAACCAGACAGTTAGCAAATGCATGGTAAAACTTTCCTGCTTGTTGCAAGGGCTGCCCACCCTCCACCTGCTCTGTGTCTGCAGTGGGCTGTGAAGCTTTACTGGGCAGCCCCCTGGGGCTTCCCTGTGGGTCTGTCCAAAGAAATGTTGGATCTGGGGGGCCAGGGATGGCCCAGAGTCCTGGCACCTGCCATCACTCCTGCAGTGGGAAGCATCCCTGGGGAAGGTTCCACTAGCCTGCAACACAGCTGTCTGGCACAAATAGAGCATCTCATCTTAACTCTTAGCTCAAGTGCCTTAAAATGGTATTTAGCATGCCTGCTGTGCTCTCTATTTCACAATAGGCTGGTTTCACTAGTCTGCAAGTGCATTGCAGCTGATCTCAGCAGGGCTTTACCATGAGTGGTGAGAAACCACCACCTGTGATGGTTTCTGTTTTGTTCAGGAGACCCTACCTTCCCTGGAAAGATGTCTACTCCCCCATCACCAAACATCTCCATGAGACCTCACGCCAGCTGCACCAGGTTGCAAATAACCTGCTGCACTGTTTACAGAGACGTGTGCACCCTGCACATCCCCTCCCTAAGCAACACCAATCTGTATTAAAAAAAAATAGTTTGGTGGAATTATATCTTCCATGCTCACAGAGATCAGGCAGTGACATGAGAACCATTTTTGGGCAGCAGTCAGAGAGAAGCACAGCTTTTTCTGACCCGTTCAAGAATATTTTTTGTAAAATGTTAAATTTCTAACTATTTTTCTCTGCATGTCATATTTCTCCACCCACTCTCTCTTGCTTAGAGGTGTTTAAAAATGTTTGGAATGGAAACACATGAAAAATATTTAATCACAGCAACAGCCTTGTATAGAGTGTTCTGTTTAGCAAAAAGTCTGTGTAATCTGCATGTCAGCAACCACTTGGAGACATTACATGAGCTGTTATCTTTAATCATTCAAGGATGTTTTATGCTCTGGGAACAACAATGACAGCCTTCCCTGGACCAACACAACATAGTTCTTGCCACTGACACCGTCTCTTGGAGTAGCAAGAGAAACATCGTCGTGCTTGATGCTAAGATCTGGTGGATATTGGTTTTAATGGCAATCAGCATGCAGCTGTTTTCACAATTGTTTAAAAATCATATTCAGAGTGTCTGAAAAAACTGGAGCAGGAATCAGTGTGATCCAATTTAGAATGCATAGCAACATTGGTGTACTAATTATAATTTTGCCACAAGCAATTGTCACAGTCATAAAACTGCCAGTCTGTTTGGTGGTGGGCAGCTTTCTATTTCACAGGCATCTGGTAGAATCAGCAGAGGACGATTAGCTTGCCAGACTGCCGGCTGTGTGCAAGAACAAAAAAAATCTCAGTGTTGAGGTAGGCTGGAGAAACCGGTGAATTCTGCAGCAGAGATGGTGGGCTTAAGCACTGAAAAATGGAATATCATTTGGCATTTAACAAATAAGCCTGCGAATGCGTCATGTTGGTTCTTACAAAGCTTAGTGTTGCTCTCGAGCTATTCTGCACCTTTCAGAACACAAATAGTTCTGATATTTTTATACCTAAAAGTACCTGAGGTGCTTGTGTAGCAGGGAGGTAAGCCAGATTTGCCATCAGTTTCGAGTATCAGAGAGCACACTGTTGCACTCTTTTAGGGCAAGACTGAGGGTACATAACGTCCACTTTCCTTCATCCCAGAGATGGAGATAACACCTCTCGTAAGTCAGACACTTACCCAAAGTCAGCTGGACATTTTCCAATGACATTTTCCAATGACACAGACTGGCACTGAGAAAATTTCATTTTGAAGCAGGCACAATGTGAGAACATAATTCTTTCATTGCAGAGCTTTTCAGCCCAATTTCAGGATTTCATTTCAATAACATGGCAAATTTTATTTCAACTTTATATGAAAACATGCAAAATGGAAAAATACTTTGTTTGAACCTTTCAGAGGGTTTCAAAGTATTTAAATTCACAAAGGATAATTGCTTTTTTTCCTTGAACACAGAGCAGAATTCTATTTTGAAATCTCTACATTTACCAGTCTGACGTTGCCATCAGGTGCAGTAAGGGCAAGGCCCTTCCTTCTCCCCTCACTGCTGCTGCCTGAAGAGCCATGGGAAGCCTCCCTGGAAGGCAGCAACTCTATTGTCATCTCATTATTTACCTCTGCAGCAAACTCGTTCTGCCTGTTGGAGAGGGAGATGGACCTGAAGTGTGCCATACCCCTTCTTTTCCCTAGATGGATGATGATTGTTTCTGTACTATAAAAAATGAAGTATTGCAAAATTTGGAACATTTTACATGAAGAAGTTCCAATTGATTTTAGGAGATAAAAGTTATGTAGAGCAAGGAGTGTTTTATCCCACTGTGTTTGTACTCCTTGCTTCAGTGAAGATTTGATGTTTTAATTCTGTTGGCTATTGCACACACATCATTTATGGAAAGAAATCTTTTCATTTCAGTGACTGAATTGAGTGTTGATCATCTCGCTGTATCAACTGGGTCAAATACTTACCCTCAAAGCAAAACTTTGACTGAATGCAATTTACCTACTTAAACATTCATAACAGAAGGAAAAAACTGAATTCTTTCCTGGAGATACTTTGAGTCGACATTATCCATAGTCCAACGCTTAGCCAACGATGGAATAAAGGACAATCAACTAAATGAGAAAATTTTAATAGGACAGGCTAGGAATGTTTTCTTCTTAGAGAAGAACTAAAGACCACAGCACAGGTTTGTGATATCTTTTTTTCACTGTTATACTTAGTTACGTGTTCAAGCTAGCAGAGATGTTAACTGTAAAATGATAAGCTAGGAAACAGTAAGAGCTGTAAAAGGATAACTCAGCTGAAACTTCATTTTTGTTACTTTCCCTGGGGGTCAGAGCCCCATGCACTTGTGTTTGTCGCTCCTTCACCAAGCTCTTCCAAATCTAACACAGCTTTCCTCAGTTTTAAGTAAACTAAAACTTTATCTACTCTTTAATTTACAATAGTAAATTAAATTAGATAGTCACAGTAAGTTCACTGATGAGATGACTGATGGTAGGAGGACTTTAATTTGTGTTGTTTGGCATGGAAACACGGTTTTTTAAATCTCCAGGAATTTAAATGCTTCTTCTTTGCTTTCATCTACTAGTGCACATGATTTTGTTGTGTTAGAAAAATGTGGCTATGAATAAAGACGCTCACAAAAGGACTTGTGAAACTTAACTCATGTGAAAAAGAACGTATCTTGGAAAATTACATTTAATTTTTTTTAATATAAAATGGTAGCACTGGATTATGGTAGATAAACCTCAGCAATATATGTGTTAGCTACCTATCATGTTCTTAAAAGTAAGTACCTCCCCAAAATAGTAACTAGATTTGAATACCAGTTAAAAAATAATTGTCAGACACAGATAATTACTTTAAATAAAAACAATGGTATTTCTTCTTCTGTAGTTATAGAAATGAATATAACTTACCCTCAGGTGTTTTAGTATTTTTATAATGATTTAATATTCTATAGGTAAACCAGTTAATATATGTTAAGTCTGTGAACATTGCAAGGAATATAGTACACACCAGAAGAAACAATGGGGCACTCTTCCATCTCTCCTTCCCTTCCCCCACCCCATATTTTGTGTTCATTCCTAGACAAAAACTGGAGAAGGAACGAGGCTCTCTGTGTTGGCATTGTGAATTGCAGCACAGCTACAAAAAAACTCCTGTCCTTTAAACGACTGTTCCAAGTAGTGGACGGAAGTAGGGCTTGCTTTGAGCTAGGAACGGGCAGTGAGAGCAGAAAATAATGACAGAGGGCACAGATACCCTGCTGAAGGCAGCACTTGTCCTGCCCATATGCCCTCTAATAGACAACAAATTGTTTTGTGTAGAAAACACTGGCTACTCTTTTTGCATCATTTGCTCGGTGTAAGAGAGAAGATGTAAAGAATAATGTGGTGTGGGGGAAGGGAGGAAAGATCTCTGCAAAGCACTTTCCAGCATGCTGTCATAGAGGGGGAAAGGAAAAATGTTTTGGCAAAGTACTATTGCAGCTGAAAAGGTATATTCAGAAAGACTGGAGTCTCTTTGTAAGATGCACCTATTTTTCCTCCAGCCTTGCATATCTTTAGTATATGTTGACTCCTACCAACTTCACTTCTATGGTGCAGGAACATAATTGCTATCTCTTTCTGCCACTTGGGTAAAGACTGAACCCAAAGGTTTTGATCAAGCAGAGTGTTGAAAAAGGAAGAAGGATTTGTAGGGAGAGGCAATACCTTTTCCTTAGACTTACTGATATAGCTGGAGCAGAGGAAATATGAGAGCTTTTGTCTCAGAGTAATTTTACCAGTTTCTTAAAGAACAGTGGCTGCAAGCTTACCTTTTTTTATGGCTACCTTTAACTTCCTTGCCCTGCAAACTTTAGACTGCAATGCTGCAAATCTACTGCTACATATTAAAAAGATTACATAATATAGAGAAAAAAAAATTTAAAGTCATATTTACTTTGGAATTTCAATTAATGCTCAATCATCATCTGTTCCTTTTTCATGTCTCCTGCCTCTTGTGGACCCAGCTTTAAAAGGACCATGGTTGCTGCAGAGGTTAGACCCAGCTATGCAGAAAGTCAGCAGTGCATCAGGTCCTGTGCATGCCTCTGGGCTGGTTCTCTTATCATCTTCCCTGATGTTTTTAACCCCCCACTTTTTCTGAGATGTCTTTTAATCACTTGTGTGAAGAGATATCATATTGCACACAGGTAATTTAATAATGTTAATCACAAAAATACCTTGTTAAATAGTTTTTAAAAGGTCAACTCAAAGCAAATTTTTCCCTATGGGTTCTCTGTCAGGAATGGTGAGAGAGATTTCAGGTAGAATAAGGTTTCAAAACCTTGTTCTTTACAAGACTTCCGATTTTGTCTTTGGAGAAAAAGACGATAATGCATTTGCCCTGCAGGAGCATGAAGCAAGAGAAATCCACGGGATTTCCTTATATTTTGTAAACACTCTTGGAGGAGGCAAATTATGACCTCTTTCAGACATGGAGTACTCAGTCTTATAATGTAGCATTTACATTAGGAAGGTTGGAAGCACTAGCCTGACTTGATCAATATACAAGGACAGCAAAGCTTGTTGTTTTCATGATGAAATTATTGATGTTAGCTGACATGAGATCACAGGAGTTTCAGAAGAGCACTGCCAAAGTGTTCAAGCTTGGTGAGAAAGACAAGTGTACTGATGTGGAAGTGTATTTGGGAACACTCAGGCACTTCCTGAGAAGTTTGATTCTAACCGGTCAGAAAAAAATAACAAGACACCATCAGAAGAAAATTGAAGATGCTGCCATGCACAAAACCTGTCAATAGGAGTGTTGAAAGTATTATATAAAAATTTATAACCTTTTCTTATTTGAAGTGGCTTTCTGTAACTGGATTTCTATAACCACTATAAAGGAAAGCGCCAGTGGACAATATTTATTTTGAGTTACTCACTTCCTGGGGAAATGAGGAGCTTATCTGTGAAACTTAGAACCTTGAGTTTCTGGGACAAAGAGTTTAGCTGGATTCAATCAAGAAGCAAAAGCATACAATTTGGCCCTTTATAGACAGGTATCATCACACCTTATATAACTCAGTTAACGCATTATAGAGACATTTGAACTTACGCAAAAGGGCAGGGAAATAATAGAAGCTCTGGAAAGTTTATACCTTCTCTCCTAATAGAAAAACTTTGAAGCATGCGCCAAAAAAATTTTAGATTAAGTGACCTCTGGGAAAAAAAACCAAACAAACCCCTCTGGTCCTCTGTTACTGCTGTGCTGGGACACAATGGGGTACTTTTCGGGAGGCGTTTCACTTCAATGTTGCCTACACATTTCTGCAGTTTATTGCAGTTTCACATTTGTGAAATTCACTGATCTACTGACTTCACAGGTTGAGACATGAGAATTAAAAATTTTATAGAGGACATGTTTTTGTGACACTATGTCCTAGGTTTCAGTGGCTTGAGAATAACTGAATGAGGACACAAGGGAGATAATCTTAACTTTGGGTTAAAAAATTGTTGGGGAGGTATTTAACCATGGATTTTCAAGGCCAGAAGGTACCAGGACAAAGAGTCTAGTTGGGTTCAATGCAGAAATACTGTGCAGAATTTGGACCTTTGCAGAAGAGTTCTCAGTCTAGGGGCACACGTGCAAAATGCTTAGCTTGGGTTTTCTACTTTTTTTTTTTTTTTAATTAAGATGCATTGTAAAAATGTTGTTTGGGGTTTTGGGGCTTTTTTATATTTGTATTTTATATTGATTTTTTAACTGCATAAGCAAATCCTTCCTTGGTGACATGGTATGTTCCCACATCTTGGGATAATCGTGTCACGGATGAAAATGGATATAGCAAATGATTTGTTCAGATTTTTTTCTAAATTGACAAGAAACTCCTAATCTGGAGAACGTCTATTTTCAGCAAAATATTCACAAAACTACTGTAGCTGATTAAACCAACTTATGAGTAATGGACCATGCCCCGTGGTAGACATAATTATTTGTGCTATTGATAATGAAAATATTTTCTTGACAATGTGATTTGGTGGTGGTGTCTAAATCAGACATTTTTAAATCTTCTTTGTCATTGAAAGCTTGAAAAATCCAGGAGTTCTGGGAAGTCAGTCTTCTAAAATTTGTAACTCAGCAATTTGTCTTCGCTGTTTTTTTTTTGTAAGCCTTCCACTCTGTGTCTTTTTAAACTGAACCCCTGGAAAATTCCTTAAAAATAGACTTTTTTTGGTAGATTTTTTAGTTTCCCAGCCTGTCTTCCAATGCTTTTTAGCTGTGTAATGGATATTTCCTCAATTTCTAAGCATTGCCTTTCTCAAAAGTCAGCTTCCTGGAGTCTCTTGAGATAATGTCTTCTCTACTGGATAGTCCCCTCTCTTCTCTGGAAAAGGCACGAGCTTTGGAAGATATTACGTAACTCTTCAGGAGCAAATGATTTTCAGTGCTTCTTAATGGAGCTGTGTAAAATTTTGATAGTGTGCAAGTTATTAATAAAAATGATCCTTTTTCCACCACGTCTGTAAATAAAGTCAGAGCATTCTTATTTGCTTGTTGTAAAATTATTTGATCAAATTTGAAAACACATTTTAATGCAATGGAGCACTTGCTGTGTTTCTCATGCTGTCATCAACTGCTGACTTGATGATCAGCAGGAATTTCAGATGTCTAAAATACTTAGATTGGGAGATAAGCATAGGCTTAAGATGACTATCTGACCTCTTAGGGTGGGAGCTCTGCTTACTTTTTTCCCCCCACTGTTGCTGTAAACAGAAACCATTAACTCCAAAATGTATTTCAGAGGAATTTTGAAGGGCCATAAATACCATCAAGGAAATCTGCCATCATCATCTTGAAAGGACACTACGGAACCGCTAGAAGAATTGTTAAAGCACGTAAAAGAATAATGATACACTCAGCATATATTTGCATTGTTTTTTTCACGTGCTCCTCACCACGTGGCAGAGCAATCATGAGCAGACCTCTCGGACATTACAGGAGAAGCAGAGCAGTGGTGACAGCTGATGCACTCTGCTAAGGAAATGCTGCCCAAAGTGCTGTCCCTAAACCTGCATCGCTTATGGTGTCCAGTCCTGCGGCACACGGGATTACCAAGCCTTGCTAAATTTAAAGTACAGTAATCCTCTTTCATGCAGTAACACGTGTAGATTCTTTATAACAGCTTAGATGGTCATTAGTGCGGGATTTCGGATTCATTGACTGGATACAAATATAGCATAGGGGAGGGAAACACCTAGGCAGCAGTTCTCAAACTCGGGGTCACTAATGCAGTTAAGGGTTGGAGCATTTATGGGGGTGGAGATAAGCCAGCAGAATTTTGCAGAGGGGTGAGTGTTACTAGCATTTGGGATTGCAAACAGAGCTATAGGATCAGGAACATACAAAGACTGTCTTGGCTGGGAGAAGTTTCTAGTTCCGTGTTTTCTCCAGCACTTTGTAACCATAGGTGTAAACCCAGCGGGGCTCAGACTCCAGCTGGCTGCGTCAGCAGTTATGGTTCTGCTTTTGAAGTGTTAGGAGAATGTGGTTGTTCAATCAGCCTTATTAGTTTGGGGTGTTTTGATATGCATTATGAGAACAGGCCTGGGGTGAAGTGAGAAAGAAAGAAGTGAACTGACCTCATTTTACCTGCGGGGACATTATCATTGCAGTTAAAGCAAAGTGAAAGATTTTACAGATTTTAATATTCAGCAGATCAATGTAGTCACTGAATGAATTTTACTGCAACTGCATTGGCTCTTTCTGCTTAAAAATTGTCTGTATTTTAGCTATTCAACTGGTAATAATGAAATATTTCCAGCTAGCAAAGTTGAGCAAAAAGAGAAGATTTTGCTGGTTTAGGGTTTAAGGGAGTAATAAAAATCCTTTTAAATTCTTTTTAGTACTTGGGAGAAATTTTTATTTAGATAAGAACAAGATTCAAACCAGCTCAAAATGCAAATTCACATCCTAGAAATATAAGCTGAATTTGCATCATTAGGACTTAGAATCCATGAGTTCAGCTATTAGTTTACATATTGGTTGTTGCATGCTTAATTTCTTGTCAGAAGAGGAAGGGACTGGAGTATGCAGCTCTAGGTGAGAGCTGGTTTTGAAACACTCTTTGAATTAAAAAAAACATTAAACAACAAATGTAAAAAATTTATCTGAATTGGCATTTTTATTTTTATGGTTTTGAGCATCAATAAGGGCTTGATTTTGACTCTTATTTTACTTGTAGTGAGATTATAGATTTGTTTACTAATAATGGGCTTTGCCAACTGTTCTTTAAACAGTAAATGCTTCAATAAATAATAATTTGTTAAATGTACAACATTATTCATTCTCTGTCCTTCCTACAAGATATTAATCAAGTTACAAAACCCAATCTTTGTTATATTCAGTATATTGAATAGTTTACCATTAAAATTAATTATATTTTTCATCAAAATTTTTATTTTTTGAGTAACATTGCATATTTCATCTTGTTCAATCATTGCATTAGTTTCTTCCTCTCTTTCCATTTCAAAGAACTGAATAAACAATCCTCCTGCTTAAGCTCCTCCTTGATGATCTCTGAAATTTTGTGGGGTTTATAGCAATATCTTCTCCTGAGCCATTGGTGGCTTCCCCACCTTCAGTAGCATCCCTGAAAAAGTGCACCAAAGAAATATTTCATTAAATTTGAGATTGAAAGCAAAAGGAAGTTGATTATGACTATGCAAACACTTGCCTTTGGGTTCAGCTGCCAAGATGAAGATATTGTATGCGTGGGCAGAAAAACACACACTGAAACTCAATTTTATGGAGGCAGGGGGTCAACATTCAGGCACTCCTGTAAATGGGGAAGTGCCAGGTTTTGACCCAACCCTTCTCCAGTGAGATTTGATTGTCAGAGCTGTGGGCTGGGGTTTGGGCTGGGGCTCTGAGCACAGGTAGCAGCAGGGCAGCAGCTTCCTCTTGTGGAAGAGCTCTTGTGCTGAGCTTGGCCTGATTTCAGCCCCAGGGGTGCAGCTGGACCTGCTCGGGTAGATGTGAAGGTGATGCCAGCTTCCAGTTCTTCATTGTAGAAAGTGTGTGAGCAGCTGTTTGCCCTCTCTTGCCTAAGACAGACATAAACACTATGCAACCCACCCACAGAATCACGGAGAAAAGCACATCTCAGGTTGGGCTTTTTTTCACGTTAACTCTCTCTATGTCGTACAACAAATGTGCAACATTAAATACTTTATTTTTCAAGAAAAGAAACAAAATCTGTAGCTCTTTGGTCAAAAGATGCATCTAAGCCTTGATCTACTTCTACTTTACTATTCAGTTTTCATTTCATTCATACATTATTATGTATTTTTAAAACCCAATTTCGCAGATAGTTTCAAAATATCTGAAGTGGCATTTTTAGGTCACAAATTAGTTGTGGAATATTTTGACCTACTTCTGTAGATGAACCCAGAAATTTGAAAGGAAAATAAATGTTGACTTCAATGAATCTCATTACTATCTATTTTGGAAGACATCCTTTTTCTGAGAACTTCGTCAAATCTGTATAGAATGTTAATAGGGAAGAAAACTTAGAAATAAACTTCCTTTTTCTCAAACTTTGCAGTAGAAAAAGATTTCAGTGCAAGGTGTCACTAGTATGCTGATACCTCCTCTAACTTGTTATATTGCTGTTTTGCTTTTGTGTCTGTGCCCCCACTCACCATGTACCTAGAGCTTGCTTGGGATTTATTTCTAGGGACCAGAAGGCATACCAGTCTGTTGCACGTACAAGACATGATGGTATTATCTCATCCTTGATCAAATTCGTAGCATTTCTTGTTGAAAATACTCACTTTACATCCTGACTGCCATGGTTCTCCTGTGATCACTTCTTTGTTTGTTTTAATCACAATTAGGCACTCTATTTTTTCTCACTGCCTTGTTTTCAATTGATTTTCTTAATTAATGCACCCAGGCTAGTAAGCAAATAGGGAGGAACAGAGCAAACTGTGGGGTAGTAATCTCTTTTGTTGCTGTGCTATTCTATTGTTTTCAGTTCCATGTTAACTCTGGCTCAGATAATCTTTTTTCTTACTCCATATGACTCACAGGCTAAACAGAGCAGATGGGGGAGTGATTTCAGACAGTGACCTCATTTCTGCAAACACTACTTCTCAAAAAGAGACAGCAATCAACCTGTGTCTTACAAGAAGAAAAAGGTTGCCTCTTTTTTTTCTTTTCCTTTTACTGCATTATAGACATGAACAATTTTGAAAAGATGAAAGGGCAAGGGGGGAAAATGTGAGCTTCCAGCACTACCAGTGTGTTCTACTGTTCTGAGCCTTGTCAAAAATGCAAAGAGCACTGTCAAACCTTTGGGTTCAGTTACCTTGAAATCTTCTCTCACTATACTTTTAGTTCTTCTCTGTGCACAAAGTATTTAAAAGATTATTTTATTACTGAAACAGTTTTACATTTCAACACATTAAATATCTTCATAAGAGTTTTTCTACTCATCCGTGTATCTGAAGTTAATCAGGAATTGGTTGTGTTGTTCAGGTCATGGCTGCAGACACTATTGCTGCAGAAAAATACACATGGCTACGAATAATAGTTCTCGAAAAAATCAGTATCTGCAATGAATAATGGTGCTCATTTTTTCCTGTGCTCTTTATTGTCATGACTAGTACAAGAGAAAACACAGCTGGATGAAACCTGTAGGACAGAAATTTCCATAATGCTGGAAACACCTGACAATTTTCTTTTTCTGTAAATGCTCAGCAACACATACATACCGAGCAAAGATCTGTCTTGAAATCATAGAGCAAAATATAAAACTGTAAGAGGAAAATAAGAATGCAGTTTCAGTAGCGCCCTGGGTTCAATATTGATCTTCTGTCTAATAGTATTTGCATCATTAAGTGGACAGCTCTCCCGTCTTACTTTGGTGTTAAGCTGACTGCCAGGATTACACCCTTAAAAATCACAATATTGTTGTATTTTCTTCAAATCTCAAACCATATGGGTCAAGTTTTATGAAAGAATCTTCCCTTTTAAAAGAGGAATATTTATATATGCAGAGGATATCTGTAGAGTGAGGATATCCTGAAGCTTAAGAAAAGAAGTAAATAAATGCTTAATGTAAATCAATAATAACTAATATTAAATGTTAGGATATCTTAAAAAGTCTTTTGAGTTTTGGAAAGTGTACAACATCATAAATCTAAAGTATCCTTAATATGAATAAGCTTTAATAGAAAGGAGTTAATAATTTTAATTTATTTAATTTCTCTCCCTAAAGATATCTATATTGGTGCATATTATACTTAATTTTCTTAATGAGCAGGTAGCATGGTAAAACCAGTGGTTTACTGCATTACAATCACATATATTAATACAAACGTTTTTCAACTCTTACTGATTTATTCTTAGATAAAACACTCTAGAAGTTATAAAATAATGGAAAGGATTACATCAGTGATATTAAGTTATCTTGGATTAATCAGTAAGGAACAATTATCAGAAGGAGTAATTACTATGAGACACCGACAGAAGAGCAGGGTGTTCTGGATTTCTGGTGAAATAATTGCCTGATTCAATAACACATGAACCCATGTTATGTCCTGTGAGTTGACATTGTTTCTTTTAAAGATAATTTTTGTCTTTATTTGCAACTTTATTGTGAGAGGTGATTTCTGGTAGAACTCAGTCATGAGGGGGAGCTTCTGTAGATATAGATTTTCTGTGTCTGCTCAGTTTGGACTTGCTAGTTTTGATGAGAAATTAGCATTCCCTTTGTTTTTCCTTTTTGCCACTAAAGGTATTCCTCTCCATTTGATATCTTTGTATTTTTCTCTTTAGAAAGAATTTGTGGGTGGGTGATAATCCTCGCCAAGGCAGTCAGAGGGGTGTTTATGCACAGAGAGCCTGTGGTCCAGTTCTAGCCAGGGCTGGGAGAAGGGACAGACAAGCTGAAGCCGAGAATTAAATGTACTTTCCTGATTTATTTTATTGTAAAAGACCTCAAACAGCTGACAGGACTGGTGATTTGTGGCTTTCTCCTATGTCCTGCCCTTCAGACACTGCATGCAGCCAGCAAGCCAGTGCCCCAGATCAGAGGAGAGCGATGCCAAGCCCTGCTGTGGGAGACCAGTGCTGCCCAGGGCTGCAGAGCCCTGAACCTGCCAGTCATCCTCAACACAAGCCGAGGTTTAACTTGTGCTGGAGGTGGAGTTTATTACCCTCATGTTATTTCCTTTGAGAGACTTTAATGTAGTTGCCCTTCATCACAGGAAATGAGAGAGCAATCAGGTGACTTTAGCTTCAACATTGTACATCACAGGAAACAGAAGATGATATGAGATTTTAGATACATCTCAGAACATGTGTAATATGGTGGGGTTTGTGATCAGTAAGATTTTTTTTCTTTTTGCAAGCAATGAACTTCTATTCAAGGGGCATTGGGAAAATTGAGGAGTTATGAGCACAGGAGCTATAGTTGTATATGTAGTTCTGCAAGTAACTTTAGGAATGTTAATCAGACAAACAAATTTTTACATTACTTGATAATTATTTAAGTCTCTTTAATTGGTTGGAAAGTATTTTTTGTGGCAGGGGAGGAGGGAAAGCACTTTTGTAGGGTAGTTAGGAAAAAATCCCATTATATCTGTTATGTAAATACTGTGAAATCAAATCAGAGGAAACAATACTGAAGAAGTGGGGATGAGGGGAATATTAAGAATTTCCTTTTCACACAAACCAGGTAAAATGCTTCATCAACAATCTTCTCTCCCAGTGAAACTTGCCCTGATTAGTTTAATTATGCAAAGATTAGTCTTTGCTTCATTTCTCTAAATCTAAATCTGAAAATTATTTTTACAGTAAATTAAATGGAGATAATACTCATGTTCTAAGATGCAGATACTTCTCCCTTGGAGATATATTCTGTTTGATGTAAAAAGTGTTAAATTTGAAAACAGAGAATACCATTTTATGAGTGTCACAGTGTCAAAAACAGATCTTGTACAAGAACTGACCGGCTGGATGTACCCCACAAATGTTTTCCCTAATACAAAGGCTGTACACAAGACTCCGTGTCTGTTGGCAAAACCATGGGAGAAAGTAGCCAGCTGGGGTCAATGTTTGTATGTTATACTTAGCTGCTAGAAGGGTTTTATCCACCTGTGAGGATTCACATACCAGAACATCTGCAGTATTTCACCATGAGGCCCAAGGGTAAGACAGATGAATGTGGAAAACGCTGAGACGGGCTGATGGGAAATGTGCCTGACTCTCGTGCTGTGACGGTCTCAGATGTGACAAGTGTAGGTATTATGAAAAGGTGGTAAGCTGTCACCTGGACCACTTTGCTCATTCACCTACTTCTCAGCTCCAGCAGAAATGTAATCTCATCTCTAATGCCTTTCCACTGCTTTTCTCTAATCCAATGGGGTTCTTGATGGCTCTATTTGCTAAAAGATCATTTTGGGCAGCAGTGGCTTTTAAAAACATTTGCTGCCTACCGATGGACTGGAATGGCTTTCCAACACATTTGCTGCTTACTGACGAACTAGCTCTGAGCCAGGACATTTCTCCTCACTCACTGCCTTTCTACAAGCTAGAAAAAAAAATCCTCACAGGGGACTGAGTGTCTGTTTGCTAACAGAAAACTTAGTGGAGCTTTTGTCTGTTTTTTCCTAGTGGGCTTGATTTATGAGGACTCACCTATGGGCAACAGATAAGACTGCTGTTTATTTACATGCATGCCTCCATTCAAGTACTTATTTGTATCTGTACTATTTAGTGAGTATATGTACTTGCTAAAATACGTGTACTTGCTTATGCCAACAACAGAAAGTCAAAGTCTTCCTTTGGAAAGCTCTGGAGGTCAGAGTATGACAAGGCTGCCTGCTCCCCCCACCTGCTCAGTGCTCACTCCCTTGGGCTTTCCTTGTGGGCCTCATTTTGCTGGTTTGGGAAAACCACTTTCTGATCTATTGATTAGAGTGGCGTAAATATATACACATCCATATTGATAATAAACAGACATTCCTCAAAGTTAAACATTAAAAATAAACATACAAAAAGAAGAGGTTCCTGTGACAAAAATCACACCAGAGAAAAATTCCACTTTATGGCCTACATGGCTTAAAATGAAATATTAGCTACAGTGAAGGTTGTTGGGTTTTCTGATCACTGTAATTTTTTACAACTTACAGCTACAAGATGCAGATTCACAGCACTTTTGACTAGAAAAATAGCATTTTGCATTGCAATGTCCCTTGCTTGGGACACAGGGGATTAAAAAGCTTTTTGTGAGTAATAAGTCTCTTTCATGCAGTAACACTTGGATTCATAACACTCTGCATCATAATTAGAGAGTCATTTAGACTCATTGATGGTATGCAATTAAGGTTTTCCCTTGTCTGATTTCTCTGACCTGTGCTTTAAATTGAACTTTACAATATGCCTCCCACATTAGGCATTATAATTCCCATTGATTACTGATGTATTTTCCATGGTATTTAAGAGGTTTCGTAAGGGAATACTGCAAATCCTGTAAGTCAAAAATGGCACAGTGCAATAAATAACCGCTTTTAATGGCATCCATTATTTTCCCAAGATGTAATGTCTCAGGGGGCCCGAGTCCAGCAGAGATTAGCCCTAAATCCTTTGTAAATCTGCCTCTATTTGTTATGTATCACTCCTTGCTCACAGGCATTTGAGATTGTTCCTCACTTAGCACAACAGCTCCGCAGAAAAACTCCTTCCATTTGGTTTTATCTTGAAGTCCTGGGAGAGCTTCCTGATTGATGATAGCATGTTCAGCCAGTGGTCATTAGTGGGTTGAATTATTGCTGCAAGTGCATTAGCTTTCAGAGAAGTTTAGGTCAACACTTATCTTTGGCTGTAATAATATTTCTTCTTATTTTAATCGGTTCTTCTAACCTTGTGTTATTTCTATCAGATCTGAGATTAATGATACAATCTGCTTTTGTGTGCTGTTACTGCCTGAGCACACCAAGCAGGAGGTATGACAAATATTGCTGTAGAAGACTCCTGAGCAGTAGCTAAGTCTTGTTAGCCTGGCTACAGGGAGTACACACTGCATGGGGAATTTTATGAGTCATTTAAGAAAAGATAGTTTTAAAACTGCTCGAAAAAGTTGGAGATCATTGACGTAATAAAGGTATAAAATCCAACTCCATTTTTTGTTATCATCCAAAGAACACATAAATGCATTATAACTGAAGGTATATGTCACAAATGTACCAGTGGATACAGAATAGCAGGACAATTCCAGTCATAGCAAGAGAAAGAAAATACAGAACTGAGGATGTTAACACATCATTCTGTGCTGTTCTATGACTCATTTACCACCCCATGATACTTAATCACATTGAAATGCCATAAAGATACACTGAAAAAAAGTGAGATTATAACGGGCTTTCAGTACTTCTTCAGGTAGCTTTTACTAGAAGCAAAACTTCTGCCTTGAAATGCTTTTGCAACTCCAATAAAATTCTAGAGTGTCCAGTAAAAATTCTGCCATTTTTTCTTGATTCCTTCTCAAAATATCACTGTGTGCTCACACTAGATCATCTGAATGGGAGTCTGCAGTGGCAAGAAGGGTGAAAATAAGTGACGTGAATGCTTAATCTGCCTGTAATCATCAGGTAATACAGAGCCAAAATTATTTATAAAGTCAGACACCTATCTCTGAACACTGATGTACAATTCACTTTGATTGTGAAGCCAAAACAGAGCACAACAGGAAAACACCAATGAAATGGAGATGGTATGACAGGGGAGAAGAACAGTTTTTCCATCCCTTGGAGAAAAAAGAAAATCTGATTTGAAAGGAACTTTCTGTGCACACAAGGCAAAAAATTTCTGCAGTTTCAAAAATGGGAAGAGAATTTGTGTATTTATAATGCTTGCATAACCACTACAAGAAGAGATCATGGAACCTGCCGAGAAACATAACTTATTTAATCTTTAAGGCAACTGGTGATGGATTGGAGAACAAGGGTATCAATAGTGCACTCAAAGCTATGTGGAAGGTTGGAGAAGAGGGAATCTCCTTTCTGCATCCATGAGAAATGATAGTAAAATAAAAGTGTCAGGGGAACAACTTAAGATTTTTAAGAGCTGAATTAGTATTCCAATGGTATTTCTACACTTCAAAGAGTTTTGGTCTTATTGACTGTCACTGCACTTCCGGGATTCTCTTTTTCATATATTTAATCCTTTAGGTAGATGGGTAACTTGGCAAATACCAAGAGAGGGTTTAAATTTATATCCTGACAGGTTCACTTGTATTAAATAAAATACTTGCCATATAACATAAGATGCCAGAGGATAAACAGATACTAAAGAATCAAGGTAAAAGTCTCACCAATATATAAGGTTATGATTGCATGCGTGGAACCAGGGTCTTCTTGGTGGTGCCAAGCAACAGGGCAAGAGGCAGTGGGAAGAAACTGATGCACAGGAAGTTCCTCCTGGATATGAGGATATGTACAGTGCAGGTGACTGAATACTGGAACAGACTGTCCAGAGAGGCTGTGGAGTGTCCCTCACTGGAGATATTCAAAAACCGTCTGGACACAATCCTGTGCCATGTGCTCTGGGATGGTCCTGCTTGAACAGGGAGGAGCAGATGACCCACTGTGGTTCCTTCCAACCTGACCCATTCTGTGATTCTGAGATTTTCAGTAAGGCAGCATGTGTTTGCAAAACTGAGGTCTTAACAAGTTGCCACGGTCTCAGGAAGGTAAGGAAAACAAATTTCCCTTTGGGAAATTTGAAAAGAGAGTATGTTGTGAGAAGAAAACTGAAAACAGATCTACCTGGGTGGATTTTTTTTCCCTTAATTTCTAGAATTGTTCAGTATTAGAAACCACCATTTTGTTTGCTAAGTCCATTGATAGCTTTGAAAAAACAAAGAAAACTAAATGAATAAGTGTACAGAACTTTGAACTTTGAATTATTTACTATATGCAGATAGAAAATCCCCAGGAGGGACAGGAACAGTTGTTGTCTGAAGGTTCAGTTCACTCAGTTAATAAGATCTTCTGGTGATTTGGTAGATATTTGGAGGAAAATAGATCTGGCAACGAGCCTGAAGATATTTCTTTAGCTTCAGGCTGTGAGGAATGTGGCACATTTATTTACAAAGGACAGAAGGAAAGGGAGACTTTAAAAAAAAACAACGCAAAAAAACCCCCAAAATAGATAAACTAATGCTCCATTTTCAACATCTCTCAGCTTGAAATACAGTGAAGCACATAATGTCCCTCTAGCTACGGCAGGCTTTCTCATAAATACTGGTGACATGCCGAATGCTTTAAGAAAAGGAATGGAAGTCATTAGACTTCTCATTAATGGCCTAGCTCTTGGGTAAGACTCCTAACGACTGCCGGAGCATGAAAAGACACCCTGGCAACTGCTGATCTGCCAAAAGATTTCTTCCTCCCCTGCTATTTCCATTGGATCTTTTATTTAAAAACAGAGAGGAACTTGAGATGTAAGATGTAAACCACGATGTGAAAGATGCAAGACCCAAGTAAGTATATTAAGCAAAGGCCTCGTGAAAGGAGCTCCTTTGCTGATTCCATTCTCTTTCAGTAACATGGTGCTTTTTGTCTTAATTATACGTGCAGGCCTACAGAAACTGTAAAGTATGCAAACCAGAAGGCTTTAAAAATTGTTTTTATGATCTTTGGTTTCAGTAATTTTTTTTCTGATGTCTGTGACAGATGGTAAAAACTGAGATAACGCCACAACTGTGTGAGGCAGAAGTAAATGTAGATCTAAAATGACTGAAAGTGCTTGCAAAGATTAATTACAGTAGAGGGATATGCATGCGATAGCTGGCACAGTCTCTCTATATCATACGTAAGTATATTTGATTATATAAGTTCAAAAATAGCTTTTGTGCAGTGACTCAGATGCCTTTTTATTTTTGATATGCATTAACTTTCATGAATTCCTTTGATGTAAACCAAACTCCACATTCTCTGCATCATCATTATGACTTCTTTGGATATTTTGTGGCAAAATGCAAGAAGTATATGCTGCCCCAGCTGCACTTTGACAAACTGGATCATTTTTTGTGTGCCACATCCATGCCACAGCAGGATGATAAAACAGTTTAACACAAAACAGGGACACTATTCTCCCACCTTCTGTATCAGAAAAACAGGTAGGTTGCCTAGGAGAAGACTGTGGAAAAAAATATTCTATGTTAATGAAGGGTATGAATTTGTAATAAATCAGATGTTCTAGGATTACTATTTATTCATGTTCTGCCTCCTGTATGTAATGCAACTTCTTCATTATGAAGGGAGGACTGACACATAAATTTGCATTTATCATGGGGTAATAGCATGGATACTGGAAGTAATTTTAGGATAGATTTTAGGAAGGCAAAGGAAATACTCTTGTTTACTGATTAATACCTTCCTCTTTGGAAGGAAAAGAGCTGCTTTGAAGATACCAGGTACAGAAACATAAGGAACAGTTTGAAGATGTAAGAGGGCATAGTGTCTTTGGGACTAGCCAGGAGGCTAACTTTGAAATGCAGATCCCTTGCTCAACATTTCTGTATTATCTTTTGCCCCTACATGGTCAGATTTTTTTCTCCATCTCCAGGAAATGGGACAGAGGGTGGCTTTGTCTAAATTACAGTGAAAGCATTTGGTGGAGATGAAAATGAACTACTTCTACTTCTCCAGGGCTCCTTTGCCTTGTCAACACCATTACCTAGCTTGGAGAATGTGCATCTGACATTTCTGGGCCTCTGCTTTTGGGTGACGAAGGGGAAAAGGAGGTTTTAGGTCTAAAATCTCATGAGAGAAAATGGAACTGCCCTCCAAGATCTGATCTAGTGGTACAGTTTTTTAGCTGTGCAAACCTCTGCTCTTGCCCCAGTTTCTGCTCACTTGGATGCCGTCCTGCTGATCAGAGTTTCAAAGAAGATAATGTCAGCCCCCTTACAGGGTAAGACAGAATTTTAGCAAGCTGCACCTTTTTTTTTCCTTCCGCCATTGTTACTAAAATGCAAGGCTCAGAATCAGTGATATTTTTGGAGTCGGTTGAGGAAAAAATAGTAAAATTATAGAGGTTGTAGAAAGACCACTTTTCAGTCAGTTTTCAGCATAGTATCTGCATGCTTGCATGGGAAGATTCTTCTGTTCTTCCTATACATGTGATACCTCTTCCACTATTCTTCTTCCTGGAAGAGAAAACGTTATTTATACCTTGATGTGTGAGAAATCAGAACAATCTCTTTTTCTTCCATTTGGAAGATTAATTACTGGTTTTGTTGAAACTGGTAAAAATTACACTAAACTGATCTGCTTCATACAAAATTCCCTTGTGTTTTAGTGCTAATAGGCTTTATTTACCTCAAAGTTGAAGGTTGCACACTCAGGCATGCAATTGCCTGAACTCTTCTATTTTCTTTGCTTTTATTTGCTTGCTAGTATAGTAGAGAAAAAAACAAATATTTGCTCCTTTTGCAGGCAGAGGAGTAGAGATCCTTACCTTGGCTATTTGGGCATGATATTTTAGCATAAACACGGTTGCCAAAAAAAGGATACAGGAAGCACATCAAATATAAGTCCATTTTGTTATTAAAGCAAAAGCAATGTTGACTCAGGGAACAGAGACCTATTTAGCATTCCCCTAGAATGCTGTACAGGATACATCCAAGGGACAGTTTATCAGGTGCAAGTAATGTTAGCTCCTGCCAGAATAACACAATAGTTGAGCCTGAAAGGTACCATCCAAAGGCCATCTAGTCCAACCCCCCTGCTCAAAGCAAGGTTATCCAGAGTAGATTGCTCAGGGCCATGTCCACTTTTATTTTGAATATCTCTGGAGCCAGAGACTCCACAGCCTGCCTAGACAACTTGTTCTTGTGTTCAACAATCCTTACAATACAAAGTGATTTTTAAAAATTTTGTATCTTTAAACAAAACTTCCTGTATTTCAATTTGTGCCCATTGACTCTTGTCCTATCAGTGGGCATCACTGAGAAGAGTCTGGGTCTATCTTCTGTAGCCCTGCCACTCTGGTATTGATACACATTTATAAGAATGCCCCAAGCATTCTCTGCTCCAGGCTGAACAGACTTCTCTCTTTCAGTCTCTCCTCATATGTCAGATATTTCCATCTCTTACTCACCTTCACAGCCCTTTGTGACACTCCAATATTTTCACATCTTTCTTCTACTGCAGAGTCCAGAACTAAGCCTAACTTTGATTGTGTCATATGTACCACATAGATAGCTTCCTAGATTTTGCATTCTTTTAAGTCAACCAGACAAACTTTTTCCTTGTCTGTCAGAGCAAGATTTCCTGAGGACCAATCAACTCTTTCTTTCCCAGTGGGATCTCATATTGATATTGCTGACTGGAGTCTGAATCAGAATGCAAAGGATATGTGAAGCAAATTGTGCCTCTGACAGTGGCTGCAAAAATGGCTGGTCTTCTGGTCTGGAAGTTGGGAAATATAATAGTGAAAGATTGGTCTGAAAAACAATGAGGGAAAACTGGAAATTGCCTTAAATCATTGCTCATCAGAAGTCAAGCTTAAAGAAAATAAATAGAACAGGGTGGACTAGACTGAACAGATAATTTTGATATCCTAGAATCATTTTACTGAACAGTGATGATGGAAGTGAGTCATTTTACTCACTATGATTCAAAGATGTTTCAGATAAAATCAAGGTCTGTAATCTCTCTGCCTGGAGTAAATTATATTTGAATGGCAATAAGAAGATAAATGCTATTTATAAAAATGAGTGAAATCAGTTAGTATGCTGATTAGGTAGTAAAAAAAAATCAAAGATGGAAATTAATCTCTGCAAATTCAGAAAAAATGTCTTTCAGTTCTGAGGAATACTGAGTGCCAATAGTACGAGCTATAGATATCACAGGTCTCTTTACCTTCTGCCTTGTACCTGCAAGAGACGTGTACGTGTCTCGAACATGTGTGCTAGCCTGCTATGGAAGTAGAAAAGTAGCTTTTACTTATTTTCCACTGAAGGAATCAAAGAATTCAGCTAAACTCCTCACACATGGATGTACCCATTGATTCACATTGCAGGAATTTTCAAGCAGAGTAAAATATCAGAGTGCAATTGTCTTTTCCCAAAAAAGCAAAAGAAAAATAAAATTGCATCGATCTACAGTATTTCCTCTTACTCCTGTGCTGCTGGTAACATGTGCCATTACTCTGAGGTTATTTTTGGGACCGCAGTTAGATTCTTGCACCTTGATTTTAACATTGCATCTGACCAGTATGATTTTAAAGGAATTATGTCTGGGTGCAGTATTTAATTTACCCATTGCTCTCACTGTTTTGGTTTTCTTCCCTAAGTAAAGAAGAAAGGGAGACAGACATACATTACTAATTAAGGGCACATGGTGAGTAGAGAGGACTATCTTCCTATTTTTCTAATACTGTAAGTTTTCCCAAAACACTTGTGGGTTTAGCTGAAATATTTAGTCTGAAACTTTCTACTTCAGCAAAGCCTTGAAGAGGAGAAACCTTTTCTCCAATTCCTCTGCTCTCCTCTGCATTCCTCCCCTCCCCTCCCCATTTTGGAGAATGGGAACCCAGTGATGAGATACAAACATAGCAACGTGGTCCCAAGTTCTTTTTCCCTACTAGAATGAATGGGAAGAAAACTTCCAGTAAGAAAATATGATGGCATTTTATTTCTTTCATTTTTCCCCCACTGAGGCATCCCATGGGAGCATATGATTGTGTCCCAATCACCTTTTATGTATGGGAAACACCATCCATGTTCATCAGTTTGGGTTATGGGCCAGAGCAGGTAAATTGGTACTAATCTTCAATGATGCATATTAAATTCGTAAATTTACAACTTCAAGGTAGTTAATGAAATATCAACATTTATTCTTGAACATCTGCATCTGGAATGGTGATAAAACCCCCAAATTAAGTCAAAATGAAAATGCAAATAAATCAAGTTGTGCTCATCACACAAATGAGGGCAATGATCCTTCCAGATCATGATAAAGATTTTGCCTCTAGCAGTAAACATCCAGGAATCAGAGTAAATCTTATGTTACAGGTGTTACTTCCACCAAATACTTCTTGTCTCCAGTAATATCTTTCAGGAATCTTTTTCTCCTCCTCCCCTATGTGGCTAATTACATTTACCTATATAAATGCTGAAACAATATTTTTTGGTTTTTGCTGTACTTCATTACAGAGCAAAAGAATGGAAAAGTCTCTAAGGATTATTAGCCAAATAA
The DNA here is from genome assembly GCA_013399195.1 of Dicrurus megarhynchus. Taxonomy (NCBI): domain Eukaryota; kingdom Metazoa; phylum Chordata; class Aves; order Passeriformes; family Dicruridae; genus Dicrurus; species Dicrurus megarhynchus. The sequence continues at coordinate 301,397 of VXAD01013336.1, forward strand.
AACAGATATTATGTTGGAGTCAGAACTTTTCCTCTGTATAACCAATACAATTATTGCTTTTGGGAAAAAAAGTGATGCAAGAACTAAATCTTAAAAGTCAACTCTTTTAATCCAGTTTTACGTCATTTGTGTCATTGTTCATGCATCCATACCATCTCATGCTTTGGAAGGTAGAGTGATTTTCTCTCTTGTTTTTTCTTTCTTTCTTTTTTTTTTTTTTTTAACTTTTCTTCAATGATTTGATAGAGGTGCTGTAATAGCACAGTCTTAGAACATACTGGGTCATGACATTTCTCATAAAGAGGATTTTGTAGTCCCTGTGTAGTTGTTCCAGAAGGATTGCTTGTAGATAAATTCCATCGCTCTCCATCTTAAGTGGGACTGACTCTGTCAGAAAGTCATAGATTTTGCCTACAAAAATCTATACAGATTGTTTTTTTAATTTAAAGTGATTCAATTTACAACTTTGCACTCTGGCAATAACCATTCCATTTCAAGTGAAATAATTCAAGTAAAGGTCACTAGATGTTACTACTTAAGCAGCTGTGAATTATTAAATCAGACATATGCTGCACTAATTTTTGATAAAATCCAGTAAGAACTATTCCTTATATTGATGCAGAGAAATACTGGGTAAAAATGGTGAAAGTAAATCAGGTTTGATCATTAAAACACTTCTGGGTTTTTTTACAAGTCTATATTTTTCTGGAGGTTGAATATCATGTAGTATATAATACTCATTATGAATGAGAATGTTTGGGGGGTTTTCTGTAATAACCAGAATGACTTGCTGTGTCAAAATCAGGATGGAAAATTATACTGCTCTTACTATAAAGAATAATTTACCACTAGCATCACCATATACTGCATAAAGGTCTGCTCTGCCAAGATACCATCATTAAACTTCTGTTCAAATTCCCAGAAAACCTCACAAGAGTCTAGGAAGTTTACAAGGGTGCCTAGCCTATAGTCATAAAACACAGCAGCAGTGAAGTGAGAATGCAGTGTCCTAATTGCAGAGGTGCCATATTCTGTTTGACCCTCTAACTCTGGTCCTGCTCCTGTTGTTCCAAGTATTTTGTGTCTATGTGATCTCTTTGTTCTCAGTTCCGATCAGCAAGGATTAAATTACTGCCCTCTGAGTACTGTTAGGAGTCTGTGGTGAGACTTAAGAGAAAAGTGAATCAGATTGATGGGCAAGTGCTCTCAATTGAACTGCGGCTAATCTGCTGATTTTCCTTAGCAGACAGAAGTAGGAGAGGAAGCCAAGCCTGTGGCATCAGCATGGAGCCATGTCTGTGCTAGGGCAAGTCCAGTGGCTCCGCTCCCCCTTTTACAGTGCCCCTGCTTTCACAGGAAGGACAGCACCAGGGTCCCCTGGGCTGCAGAAGCCAGTCAGACACAGGGTGGAATGGCAGGTTGCCTGACCCACACCTTCCTGAGCTGAGCTGATCATGTGCAGAGCTGCTCAGAGGGACCCAGAACAGCCCTGATTGCATGTTTTACCTAATATTCCCTTTTTTCCCTTCTCACACATCATCAGCCCCAACTAACTTTACTCGTTTCCCCACTAGCCCTGGGTTTGCTGATTTTATGCCCTATTTGTTAATTCTGGCTTGGTGCAAACCCCTGCTAAGCCAGGACTCCCATTTACAGTACTTCAATGCTATTCACTCAAAGGGAGTTTCTCTTCTTGCTTTCACTTAAGTATTTTATCCCACTATTCGCTATTGTCTTAGTAGTTTTAGACCACTTTGGGTTTTGCCAACTACTTACCTTTGATTTTGTACAGTGTTCAGCAGACTCCCACATTTTTTCCTTGGTAGTCTGACCTCAGAGCAGGGTTCCCTATCTGCCTGTATACCTGAACTGAGTGATCACGTTTTCATTATAGATAATTACTTACGTAGAAACCCACAGTAAGTGTTTAACCTAATAAAACCTTGTGTCTTATCATCTGCTTGTTTGCCCATGCTGGGGTATTGTACCCTACCAGTGACACTCTGATAGTGATTGCAGACTGGCAGACTGAGCAGGTGAAAAAAATTTTGATCCCAGAACTGAAAAAGGGTTCATTCAGGTGTAATCAGACCAATTAGGAATGGAGGGAAATAGTTACTGCTGCAGTGGTGAAGTGCTCTGTTGAATTTCAGGAATTTTATAAACATAGGATGTTGTGAGTTTATCTTTTTTCCAGTTCCTTGTGCCTCCTGTAGGGATGCAACCTGAATGCTGGAATTACAGTAGTGAATCAAACCAAAGGTCCACTCAGTTCACCAGTTAGTGTATCTGAAAGTTTCAAAAGAAAAGGTATTTCAGAGAAATGTGCTGAATGAGATTAACATGCCCAAGTGCCTTAAGATCCCTTTAAGCCTTGTATATGAAGGTCTATTTCCAGCCTATGGATGACTCATTTTTTGTGCTCCCAGCTGCTAGACCACTTTCTGCTGCTTCCCATCCTTCAGGAATGCTAGTGCTGAAAGCAGTATCCTGGGAACTGGTGAGTGCATTACCATTTTCTTCCTTTCTCTCAATTGGCATCTATGAACAACACTTGGTGGTTTGTATCAGTCTTTCCAAGGCACATGTGGCTGACCTCTAACTAAAATTTTTCCTAAATAATGTCTTTGATGCTTGTCATAATCTTCATGTTTGTATTTTAACTTGCAGTTAGTTCATTAGTGTCCTGAGTTATCTATTTTTCAGAGCAGTTTTATCCTGGATGTGTATGTATTTTAATTGAACTATCCACAGCAACAGCTTTTCCCCTCTGCTAGATGGAAAAGCTAGAGGATAACATTAAATCTGACTGAAAAAGCAGATGCATTCTTGTTTAGATGCCTTTAAAAAGCTGTGATAGGCATGCAGTGAAAACAAAATTTTTTCCCCCTACTGTGGCCTGTCCTATTTCTAATCATTATTCAATGCTTTGAGCACTGATTATCGCTGCTCTGCCTCTGCAGGAATGGATACATATGAGGGAGGTGAGGATATCTTAACTGTATACACTGTGTTCTGCTGCTGCCTGTCCTGGCAAAAGTGAGTGTTGTGGCACAGTCTAACCCAGGGGTTTGGTTCTCACTGAGGTCATTCTTTTCACCCATGTTGGGTCATCAGCTATGGACTCTTAGGACAGGGAGGAAGCACTTTTTACAGAAATGTTACATTCCCCAGGACTACAGCAACAGGTATAGTCTTTTGTTCCTGAGGACTTCGTTCGTAACAAAAGCCTTTGTAAAACTTTCTAAGAGTTTAAAGGAAAGATCAGCTCCAACAAAATCCTGTCCCTCATTAGCACGATGAAGAGTTGTTTGTACAAACATTTGATCTTAGCACAAGCATTGACAAAGAGGATTAAAAAGTAAACTAAGGCCTCCCAGCAGGTATCTCCAGACATGATGGGCAAAGAAGTTGATATCCTTATTAGAAGAGCAGGATACAGTAACCAAAGAGGCAAACTGGACTTGTTTGGAAAAACCCTCTTTTTGAAGGAACAGTTTTTCTTCTCTCATAAATTTCCCATCTCACTAGAAAGCTGGCAGACTAACTTTTCTTTACATGAATAATGTAACACTGCTCCATTTGACAGGGTTTACACATTGTGTTATAACCAGACGTGGAATTTCATTGGGATATAGCCCCAAACAGCCTGACACTACAGCAAATATTGTATGCAAGAACAGCTTTTGCATATAAGGAAAAAAGAACATGGAGCAAGAACTAATTAATTTTAGAAGTGAAGTAATTAATTTAAGGCTTAATTAAAAATTAACCTGCTTTAAGACCTACTGAGAAAATTACTGCAAACTGTGATTTAGCTTAATTTTGGCATATCTACATCACACACTCACTTGAGACAGAGTTTTCAGATTGAAGCAGGTGGGAGTCTTCCCCCTGGGCTTGTAGTGAATTCACGTTTTAGCGGACTGGGTTACTTCACATCCTAAACCTGTAGTTTTCCTTCACCTATGTACTAACAAATGTTCAAGGCCAGGTTGGATAGAGCCCTGAGCAACCTGATCTAGTGGATGACATCCTTATCCATGGAGGGGGAGTTGGATCTATAGGATCTTTAACATGCCTTCCAACCCAAACCATTATATAATTCTGTGATTCTGTAATATAATCTATAATTCAGACCCTTATCCTGTGCATCACCCAAACTGATTTGCTTTAGTCTACTAATGCTAGTGCTCGCCTTGGGATGTGTGAGAATCCAGGGGCAGACATGACTGTTGATGCCTTTTTTTGTCAGGTTTAAGTAGGTCCAGCAGACCAACAGAGGATACTGAAAAAAGACAGGGCTGTCTGCCACATGTGTAACCTGTCCTCTGAACTCTTCTAATATGAAGTGTTTTCTGTGTCTATTTTTATAATTTAAAAAAAAAAAAAAAAGACCCCTGTAGTGTTTTGATGGTGTCCTAATAAAAAGATTAAAACTAAAAAAAAGGACTAACCTTCGAACATTTTGGGAAGATTTCTCTAACTGAAATACGCTGTATTTTCTTGCACATTGTTTAATGGGAACACAAACCTCGTGGTTTGTTGGGTTTTTTTTCCATAAAGAGAGAGAATGATGTGAACTGTTTAAATCTTCAGGATCTACAGAGTTTTCTACGTATGTCAAGGAATTTTGTATAAAAAGAATTCCCCAGTAATCTCTAGAAGTGAAGCCTAAAGCCACACAAATGAAACAAATAACTATTACCCAGGCAATCTTATGCTTTTCAATAACAGCTTTGGCTTTTTGCTTTTTTCTTTCCTTAGCAAATAGTAAATTCACAATTACATGCAGTTCTAAAGAGATGGTGTGGGCAAATACATTCTGCCAAAAAAAGTGAAAGATTTTTCAAAAATGTTAATATGTTCTAATAGCTGAACACTCAAAATACTTTTGACATTTTTTAAACGAAATAGTTCATCTTCTCCTGTTGAAATGGCCTTTACTTTTTGAAGTAACTAAGTGATAAAGAGTGGGAGTTAAGAAAAAAGGTTAAGTAACCTTGAGACAAAACCAAATGCTTGTCTTCTAACAAACTCTAAACTTCAACTTGACCTGCATTATTATTTCTTCCTTGCATGGTTTTCATTTTCCTTGAAACACCTTTTTCTTCTCCTCTTCTCTGACCCCTCTCCCAACTCAACAGAACAAAAAAGGTCTCTTGGCAATCAGGCAGATTGCTTTGCCATGGATACAAATGAAGAAATCAGATTAATAACTCCATGAGCATTTTCCAAGTTCACTCAATTTTGAGTTCTCTTCAGGGGCCAAATGAATGATTTGGAGGGCATAGGACTGGAGAAAGAAAATATTTTGTTCCAGCTTGAAACTACCTTCATAGAGAGTTTCATAGAAAACTAATACTTCTTCAAATAAATCCTTTCCCTTTCCCTTTCCCTTTCCCTTTCCCTTTCCCTTTCCCTTTCCCTTTCCTCATCTGACTCTGAAAGTCCTGGTCGTACCAAACACTGAAGAAAAAATAGGGAAGGTGTTGCTTCCTATGGCTTCTCAGGGTGACCTCTGTCTGTTGCTGGGGTACACTAATGGCTTCTGAAAACTTTATTCTAATTGAATTCTCCAGAACTATTTTAAAATTATACTAAATTGAACCTGTAATATGTTTCTAGTTCTGTCATATCTGTCCCACCCACCTTCTCCTTGGCTTCAACATTTTACTGCATTTTATGTTCCTTCTGTATGTTGGGTTGTGTCTGAGACTTAGCCACTGGACTACAAAGGTCTTCCAAAATGTTTCAGTGCTGAAAGCTTTATCACTGGCTTCCAAACAATTTTTTTAATGGTTTTAATAAATACAATTTTCTTCACAAAATGAACTTCTAGAGAATAATAAAGGAAAATAATAAATGGTACTAATATCTTGTATACTTAATTTTTTTTATTTAATTAATTTTTAGTGAGGGATTGTAGTTATATATAGTATATATATATAGTGTATATATATATAGTTATATATATATGTATATATACATATATATATATGTAAATACATATTCTACCATATTTAATTTGCTTCTTTTCATGTGTCTTGCTTTTATGCATTTGAGTTATATATCAAAATTATAATATATGCACTGGCAGTACATACATGATTATACAACCTGCTGGTCTACATATCTACTTAAGTGGATTAAATTTATGTCCTAAGCGTTTACATTTTTATGCAATCAGTAATTAAAATATAGTGACTAAATAACTAAACTGAGCTATAGAACAAGTCTGATAGGTAATTAATGCAAGGGACAACTTGAATTCAGTCTTTTTGGTTAAATCATAAACACTGCCACAAAGTAATTTATCACATAGTAATGCATAAACAAGGAATTACAGGAAAAAACTGTCTGTCTCCAACAAAATACCAAAAACAGAAAGCAGCTAAACTCCATTGATTCTTCCCTCACTGCTGCTGGTATTTTATTAAGGGACACATGACTGACGTTCAGGATAGGCATATAGATATAGATATAGATATAGATATATAGATATAGATAAAATCAGCTGAATTACTGTAGCATTGGCAGACATACCTACTAAAAGTTTAGTTTTATTAACAAGCATAATAATTAGCAGAGATAATGTAGCAGCAGAGCTTTCAACCTAATTAGTAGTCAGAGCAGGTACCTAGGGTTTCTGGCAGGCTTGATTTACTTGCACTGGAACCCGACTGACCTGTGTTCTCGCTCAGTAGCTACATCAGGAATATAATAGGTGTGAGGGTCTGTGTGCCTATGCTGTGACTATATTGCACACCCAGGGAGGATCATTTTGAAGGTAAATCTTGCAACAACTACAAACCCATCTCACAAATGTGATGCATAAAGGTGCTATGCCAGATTTTAAAACTGTTCTGTTGACAAGAACCTCTTCCAACCTATGACTATCACAAAAACATGGTGGGAAGAATTCAGTCTAGAGCACAGAAAAAATATATTGTAAAGGTTACTATGACAAGATATCTATTGTCACATGAGTTGGGCCTGGTGAATTTTATCCTAGAAGACCCCAGACCACTTTCAGAACTATTAAGGTGTAAAGTAGGCATGATATAGATTATTAACTACATACATATATATTGAAGAAACTTTGCTATTATTTTATTTTAATTTATTTTATTTTTAGTAGAGAATCTATTAAATTTTAAGTCAGACATCTAAACTTCAAACCCATGAAAAAACAGCTCATATGTATAGTGGTATCAAATATTTGTAGACATCTACAAGATAAGAAAAAGATTAATAGCAGACAACTCGATTCATATCAGCAAGTCAGATCAAACCAATATGAATTCCTTTTTTTTTCTGACCCTGTGTTCTGTTCTGTATCTTAGCTCTAGCAAGGCTCTTAACAATGTCTCCTATTATATTCTCAAAAGCAGTGTGACCAGCAGGGAGGTGATTCTCCCCCTGTACTTCACTCTTGTGAGACCCCACCTGGAGTGCTGCATCCAGATTTGGGGCCCCCAACATAAGAAGGACATGGATCTGTCAGAGTAAGTCCAGAGGAGACCACAAATATGATCAGAGGGCTGGAGCACCTCTCCTATGAAGACAGGCTGAGAGAGCTGGGGTTGTTCAGCCTGGAGAGGAGGAGACTTTAGGGAGACCTTATAGCAGCCGTCCAATACCTAAAGGGAGTCTACAAGATAGCTGAAGAGGGACTTTTTACCAGGGCTTGTAGTGATAGGACAAGGGGAAATGGCTTCAAACTGAAAGAGGGTAGGATTAGATTAGATATTAAGAAATCCTTTACTGTGAGAGTGGTGACACACTGGAACAAGTTGCCCAGAGAACCTGGGAATGCCCCCATGCCTGGAAGTTTTCAAGGCCAGGATGGGGCTTTAAGCAACCTGGTTTAGTGGAAGGTGTCCCTGTCTATGGCAGGGGGTTTGGAACTGGATGATCTTTAAGACCAACAAAACCATTCTAGGATCCTATGAAGGTGAAGAAATATGATTTACAGTGCAAGACTGATTGGATAGCAGGACCTGAAGAATAAATTCCAGAAGGCTTCCTGTCAAACTGGAAGGAAGCATCTCATCGAATTCAGCAGATACATTTCACAGGTGAGGTCTTCTATGTTCAGTGGTTTTACTAGTGATGTAGGGAAAGAAATGAAAAGCATTACATTTACCAACAATTACATTTGGAAAGTTTTATTTGGTTATATATATATACATAAAATCATAACATATGTAAAATGATATATGGTTTGAACAAAGACATTTGGCATTAAAATAAAAACTCAGTGAAAGACGTATAAGTATTCAGGTTCACAAGAACAGAGGTGAAACAACTGGGTAGGTGGTCGCTCTGAGGAAAGCCTCTGGGAATTGCTGTGGGTCACAAGCCAAATGAACCCTTTAATGCCATGCAGGTACACAGAAGATCATTGTACTCAAATATGTTAGCCAGAATGGTGGAAAAATTCCTTAGTAATATTTCTCACTGGTGAGACCTAACCCAACTTGATATTTCAAGAACCACCTCAGGAAGATACAGACCAATTAAAGTCCACTAAGAAAAACAAAAATCCTTTGACTAGAGATAAAGAAGGCTTTATTTATGAGAAAAGCTGTTTTGGTTTTCTTAGCTGTTTTAGTAAACAGAAGAAGAATCTGAGGGGAATGTAACAACAGGCTTTCAATGTGAAAAAGCTGTTGCAAAGAAAAGGGAATAATCTATTATTCATGTCCAAAATGGGTAGAGACCAGATGTAATGGTTTTAAGCTGCAGCAAGAAAGATCCATGCTAAATGTGAGGAAAACTTTTCACTTTTTAAGTGAAGCAGTGAAAGAGACTGTGCAGTAAGCCTGCAGAGTCTCAACACAGCAAGTTTGTGAGAGAAGGTAATGAGGGGAATTGAAGGTGCTTAATACTTTCTCAGGGACTGAGGATGAACTAATAACCTCTCAAAGGTCCTTCCATCTTTATGAAGGCCCTATACTTCTTTTTTTGTTTTAAAATAAGATTTTGAGTATTCTTTTTGTTTTTCTAAGGTGAGGTACACATTCATCATCTGAGTTAGCATTTTATAGAAACATAGAATGGGTTGTGTTGGAAGGGACCCTGAGGATCATCAAGATCCAACCCCTCCTGCCATGGACAGGGACAACTTCCATTAAAACAGTCTATTCAGAGCCCAATCCAACCTGGCCTTGAACACTGCCAGAGATGGGGCATTCATATTTTCAGTTTATGGGGTTTTTTTTAGAGAGGCTGTTGTTAGCTGAGATTCTGGCAGCCTCATATCAGTAGTTATTGATTTTATTATGCTTTGACATCTTCTCTTCCACTCATGTCACCTCTAGAAGGTAGAGATGTTACAGTGTTCATTATGGCACCTTCACTGACAAGTGAAAGGTTGGAATTGTCTGCTGACATCACAAATCTATCATCTCCATCACAAATCTATCATCTCCATGGAATATTTCAATTATTTTTTTTTTAGGTTTTGATTGAATAAACTTCTGTGCTAAGTTATTAAACAAAAATGTTTGTCTTGCATAAATTTTTATGTGTATCTAGATATTTATTTGCAATGAAAGGTACAGCAGACAAAGAATGTCTTGGTTCCCTTACTGCTTTTGGCAAAAGCAGTCCCATGGTGCAGCCTGCAACATAAGATGGTAAAAAGTACATTTGTTTTATAGGTATGTTCAGTGTCAATAGACAAAATGGGGTCCATTTGTATCTGGATCAAAATTAGTCCCCTATAAATCAAATAAAGATCACTGGATGAAAAACTGTAGAAAAATATGAACAAACCATAACTTACAAGCTGATGTAAAACTAATCAGATTTTAGACCAAAGTTCAGCTGTTAATATATTATTGTACTATAAATTACTCTTTCTTTTTAACAAACAAAATCTTGCTTTTCATTTATTTATTTTTGTTATTAGTTCTTTACTTTCATCTAACAGAAAATTCCCAGAGAAAATTTTCAGGCTATAAACAGGAAAATCCTAATTTAGTGTTCTTAAGGTGCAGCATTCAGTACTATGTTTCTCATGTAATTAAATAGAAGCCAAAGGGCAATTATTTGACTTTATCGTACTAAAACAAAGTTCTGCACAGTCAGCTGGCAACAAATCTCCTCTGGTTTTTTTTTTTTTCAGTGTTTATGTATCATTGAAGACAATGTCCTACACAGTGCAATCAAGACTCCTGATATTTTTGGGGTCAAAAAATAGAAAAGGGAAAAGTAAAAGAGAAGACAAAGTTAATGAGGTGGTGGGAGAGGGGGAAAGAACTATTGTATCTCAGAGGTAGTCATAAAAAATCTCACCCAGCAATTTCAAGTAGTAGATACAATTTTGCTTTTCTATTACAGCATAAAATGTTTCAGTGATACAAAAGCAGCTTCCAGGTGCTCTTGAACAATGACAGATAACTACTGCTATTGGATCACCAGGCCAAGCTGATATCCAAGGTTTCTGATGGTGTTTGAATTTGCAGCTACCAGTGCTGTCTGACTCAGGGAAAATAGTTAAGGGGAGATAAATATATACTCAGAGCAGGCAGGGGCTTCTTGTACAATCCTCTCTGTGCTCCCTCTATTTCCTTTAGCCAGTTTGATTGCCACTTGGCTTCCTGTCTCCCAAATCCCTGGCTAATCTCTTCTATATAGGCTCTTTTGCCACCCTTATCACCACAGCATCCCAGTGGCCAGTAGCGCATTAAGTTGCACAGTAAGATGTCACACGTGTCTCACGGTCTCTTTCATCCGCTTTCCAGGGGAAAAAGAAACCATGTGGACAACAGGATGTTTTCGTAGGGTATTATTTCTTCTTTTATTTTACTGTGTATATGACAATGGTTGAGGAATCTTGGCAAAAAGAGCTTTCATTTGAGATGACAGTGGGAACTGTCACGTACACTGATGAATTGGTGAGGATAGTTTCCTAAGGATTGATGACCTTTTTCCCCTCCCCCAGAAGTGGCAAAGATAATTAAGGCTGAAATATCATCCACCAGGATAAAACAGAATGTCTTTCCAGCCAAGGATGACTGGAGCCTTCTTTTCTGGCTTTCTGTGAACCAGAGTAAATCCATTAGCATTTCTATGCCAAGAAACCCAGCAGACCAAAAGTGCTTGTGCTGTGCCCTTCCAGAAGCCCAGTTCTGTAACGTGTGCTGGCCCCATTAAGGTATGCAAAAATTAAAATGTAAGCTCCCAAATATGAAACTTTAAATGGAGGTTTTAATTATTTGCTTCAAAGTGAATTTTCAAGGTCACACAAATACACTGTAGTCATGTATTTAATCTGTTTTTACAATTTTGATACTAAGAAAAATATTTCTTAGAAAATCATAACCAGAAACATCACAAAGCCTTTGAACGTGAAGTATTTGTACTGTTGCAAGAACAGCTATCATTTCATGAAAACAATACGAGTAATTATGGACCCCAAGTAATTTTTCTACAAGTAAATCCCTGGGTACTTTGGAACTGTGGAGTGAAGCAAAGCAGTATTCCTACTTCAGGCTGTATCTCCAGACCATGCCAAGTAGCTCGCAACTGCCTGCCATGTTTGGAGATTTCCTACCTGTGCAAAGAGATCTCTCAGAGATTTCTTCATTCTTCTGGGCCCATGGCTACTTTGAGGTTAGAACAGAATGTGGGTCTATCCACCCTTACATCTAAGGAGAAATAGCACAGAAGGCTTGTAGCAGTCTAAGAGCTGAACTAGCAGCTTATTTGTGATTAATACCCTGCAAAGTTTCCACAGTGATCACCAGCTGACAGCCTGCTACTTGAAAGAAAGCTCAATAAAATAGATGCCTTTGTTATCCCTGTGGATTAGCACCTATCATAATTAAATTTATAGTCTAACACCTTAGCAGACACCTAAATTGCTTTCATTACACTTATTTCTGCTATCCATGATGAGTCAAGCTCACACTTTAGGTAAGACAACCTTCTCTCATACCTTTTTGGAATTTGGTTGTAAAGTTTTAAGCACAGGAAAATTGTCCCCATGATGAATAACACCAAAGTGTGTTTTTAATGACAATCACATCTTGTTTGAAAGGGAAGAGCTACCACTTGTACCATCATTCGTGTGTGATAAAGCTACACTCTCACCCACTCACTGATTTGTTTTTATTTAATTTTTAAAAAAAGAAATTACACTTCTGAAGTACAGCTAAAGCTTCAACAATCTTTGGGGGCTTGAACAGACTTCTGCAAAGACTTACTGTTCAATATCCCTTTTCCATACATCATTCCCTCTAAGCAAATTGGCAAGGAGAGTGTTTTCTAACAATGATTCTTTTAGGGATCTATTTTACTCATAAGGATTTCTAGAAGAAATCTTCTCTTTGGTGAAAAATAGTTATGAGCTATTAGCATACTCCAATTCACTTTCAACTCGTTTTGCATTCAACTTTAGGATTACTGTTAAAGAGTAGAAGCAGGGAATAGCTAAGTGTGAAATTTATTAGGCAGCAATACAAAGCTGCTGTCTCTAGAAAAAGCTTAGCTGAATATGAAGAGTTTCTCTGCCATTTAATAGCTCACACAAATATATGTAGTTTTTAGTAGAAGAGCCTCTCAGATAGAGAAGCCAACAAAGAATTGTGTTTTTCCTTATCTACAGGAGTTGAATAAATTTGCCACATTTAATTCATAATTCTTAACAAAGATGATTGAACTATGTTTCAGGTGCATTAAACTTGTTTTCCATCTGTTTCAGTTTCTCACATTAACATGATCAAGTGTGTTGAAGACATGAGTTTCTTTTAACAGAAAGTTTAACATACTCTGATGAAAACAGTATCATGAAGGATTTGGGTCATGCAACACAGAGAGGTAGGATATGTCACAGGGCTGACTTCTTCAAAAGATCAAATACATAATTTCACTGTCTAAGACTAAAGTAACCCCCTTTCCCCCCACACAAAAGGAGTATTGCAGACACCAGGAAATAAAATTAAATCACTCTTGTTCAAAAACTAACTAGGATAGCAGTGAGGTTACTCTGCAGAGTTTCTAACCTCAATAAGATGGCAAGAATGATGAAACAAAACTAATTTAAAAAAAAAGCACAGGCAAAAAGCCAAAAGTAATGTTTAGCCAAATCAGAGAAATAGTAACTCTCTATTAAGTAGTATTTCTCCATGTCCAGAAATAAGGCATTTGTAATAAATTTTTTTAAAATAATTGCTGCTTAAAAATGCCTCAAAATAAACATGAGCCTAAGTGAAAGTACTTTTATGTCTGGAAAACTACAAAATTATATTTTGCACCCTTGTCTAGGTTTTATGGCATGTTGCAGTAATTCTCCCATTAAAATATAATATCAGAAATTTTCTAATTCTTCATGGTGCACATTAGCTTTATGTCAATCAAGATTTTTTGGTTTGGCAAATTTGGTTTGTCAGAATTTTCCATTCTGTAGTTCTCTAATATTTTCAGTGCAGGTTTGCACCATAAAATTAGAGACTTCTTTCAGCCTTACTTTGGAGTATGACTTTTTAACCTTGCTGAGCACAGTCATTTTACTGTGATCATTCATGGCGAACTGAAATCAAACTATTTAATTATGCATACTTTTAAAAGAATTTTTTTTTTCGAGTAGAATCATAGAATAAGCTGGGTTGGAAGGGACCCATCAGGATCAGAGAGTCCACTCCTGGGTCTCCGCAGGACACCCCAAGAGTCACACCATGTGCCTGAGAGAATTGTGCAAAGGCTTCTTGAACTCTGTCAGGGTTGGTGCTGTGACCACTTCCCTGGGGAACCCGTTCCAGTGCCTGACACCCTCTGGGTAAAAAACTGTTTCCCGATATCCAAACTAAACCTCCCCTGATTCAGTACCAATTCAGTTTTTTCAAAAGGCTCATCTTTCACCATCTTAATTAAAATTACTCAGAATGAAATCTGCTGAAATTAACTAATTAAGCATGTTAACACCTTTCTTTCCATGTGTTGAATCGAAGGCCTTCTTTGCCCTTGCCTTTCCTAATAAGGAAGTTCTTTATGAAATGTTGTTCTGAGATTTTAATTCCTTCAGCATTCTGTAGATGCTATTGTCAGTTATCCACATGCATTTAACAAAATACAAATTGATTTTTTTTCTTTTATTTTCAACTAAAATTATCTTTATTGCTAATCAGTAGGTCAATATTTTATATGGGTCAAGACCACTTCTCTCTGCTCTCTCCACTCACCTCCTGTTCTCGAGTTTTTAGGCTTTCAAGGATACAAGAGAGACTTGATCAGATGGGCTTATATTTCTACTCTATCAATCTGCATCTACTTGTATCCAGCTAAATGCCACAAAACTGATCTTGACTTAAAAAAAATTATGTTTCAGGTTATCCAGTCAGGCATCAACTTTAAAAGAAGGGCATGTAAAGTACATAAGTGATGTAGTTTGTTGGGTCAAAGTGTAAAACACTTTCATAATGGAGGTCTTAACCCAGAGGTCTTCACTGACTGTTGCAAAGCATCCTCTTACAAGGATAGTTTAATTAGAAAAGGTATTACTGAGAAAATACTTATTTCCAAACCTTTAATTTATTTGTTAATGCTTTTAGCACAATCTCCCATTGGCTGTGAACCTTCTTCACTTCTACCTCTGCTTCTTCTCTTGTTGCCTCCTGCACTCTTTCCATCAACCTAGATTGTATAATTTAATCTATGTATCCTTTTCTAAAACTGCTCATATTTCCACCTGTTGACACATGGCCCTAAATTTCAAGATATCGGTGACAATTGTTCAGTCAAATACCTCTAAACTCACTTTGCATGCCCTTAGCTTTTGCACCTTTCTTTCACAGGACTGGATCTCCTTTCATTCTACATAAAAGAATGCACAAATCACCATTCTGTCGTGATCATTTCTCATTTGGTGCTCATTTAACTGATCATTGTCTATTCTCTCCTGGGGTTTTCAACATCCGCTAACTTGGGATTTGCTTCTGAGGTTCTTGGAATTAAGTGACAGGAAGTAGTGTGCTGTCATCTTTTCACAAAATTTTGTCACAAGCTGCTCTTACCTAGATGAACCAAGTGGCTTGAGGATTTTGGCATTTGATGTGTTACACCATGATTTCTTACCTACCTTCCAGTTTAAAAATATTTACCACCACCTAGCCAGGGTTTTCCTAAACTGGGATGAAAGTGTGTTGGATTTTTGGAGGGAAATGTTTTGCCTGAGGTGCAGTGAACAACAAAAATTCTTCACGAAAATTAATGGAAGCAATAGAGCTTTAAGTGGTACCATTTCTTTCTCTGTCCTTGCTTCCCAGCTCTTTTCCTGTTTAGAAAATACACTGCATGAGTCACCAGAAATGTTAATGACTACAGGACTTACTGTACAGGGAAAATATTCTTGCTCTTTTTTAATGCTGTGACTTGGATTATGTGGAGAGCACATTTTTGTTTTATTCAATATAAAAAAATCAACCAACACACAAAAACCCACAAAATCCAAACATGGAATCATAGAATAATTTGGCTTGAAAGGAGCCTTTAAATGTCATCTAGTTCCAACCCCCAAATGTACTTTAAAAGGTATTACAAAGCTGACCAAAATATTACATATTTAACATGTTTACTTATTTTTAATGTCCGTATTACATCAATAATTTAAAATCTAACAAAGTTATCCCCTTTTTAAATTATCTAATTAATCTTAGTACCATGGCTTTTTAATATATCAAGCAACCCTTTCTAAAATATACCTACCAAGACAAATGCATTGACAGATTCTATTTTCCATATTTGCTTTGCCTATGTTTTTTAGCAATTAAAACACCACTTTATTTTGAAGGTACCTGTAACTCAAGGGTTTTCAATTCTCAGGTACTGGTACTCAGATTAGTTTCGCAAACAAATACAACATGACTTAACTTCATACACTGAGAGTCTCCATTAATTTTTTTTGTCATTCAGGGTGTCTAATCTTAGCCAGAACTCTCCAATACCACATTTAAGAAGAAGAAAGAATGCTGTGGCTTGTAAATGACAAGTATTACTAGGGATATGGAGAGGACTGGATCACTGCAGTGATTAAGGGATGGCCATTCCAAGCTTCAAAGCTATTCTACAGGTGAACTCTCATTCTCATCCTGACCCAAACATTTATCAGAAGTGCCTAGGATAATACAAAGAAAACTGCAGATGAATGTAAGCACATTTCCTTTGCTGGAAGATAGAAAGAATGTACATTGCTATGTACATCTTTCATCTCTAACAAAAAGATAACACTCAACTCTTCTGTAGATGTTTTGCTTCAGAACATTCAATAATGTCTTAAATTTCACTCTTGAGCAAAAACTCCTATTATAGTAAATTCTTCCATTAGAAAAGTGTTCAGGCCAGAAAAGGAATTATTGCCTAATAAACAAAGTTTGCCATTTACAGTATTCAGACAATGTGCTTTAAGATAACAACCATAGCAATTTGGATAAGGCACTTGTGTGGAATTTGATTCAGCTGCATTATATTTCAGTAATACTTGACAGTATTGGCATACTAAAGAAAATTTCTCTACTTATGTAATCTAAAGGAATTTGTAATTGTCTCTGGTCAGGTATAAAAAACATAAGACTATTTTCCAATGGCAGCTGGAGAACCTGTGCAGTTCCTATCCACTTCCATGGGATTATCAGTACTGATGTCCCAAGGTTTTTTTCCCACAGAAAAAATCCCAAAAGGGACCCTGGATTTCAGTTTCCTTTTGAAAAACAGTGGAAATGTTTTGAAGAAATCCCTTGGGATGATCCTTAGATCATAAAAATTGGTCTGACATGAATGGACAAAAATGTTTGAAACTGTAAGAAGTTTTCAGAATTTAGCTTAAACTTGTAAAGGCCAGAACCAGAATCCTGGCTGAAAAATTCCTAACCTTAAGTATCAGGGATCCAAAGTGTATGGAGATTGATTATATACAAAACTGAAAATAGCAAGGGAAACTTCACTGTGTTCAAAGGACCACTGGCAGTGGGATTATCTGCAGTTCCCAAAGAAAGCCCGTGGAAACTATTGCTCATCACTAGAACTCACCTAACCCATTCCAGAGGTAATACTGACTTAAGGCAGCTGCCAGTTTTGTTAAGCCAGTTTAAGAAATGGACTGGGCAGCATACTTTCCACAGAAGGTGGATGCTTGATGAAATATGGCTTTTAACCCCATTTATGTGGATTCTCATCAGAAAAACATCTCAAATTTTTATCTGGAAAACCCACTCATTAGACTATTTTCAATTAGTTCCCGCTACTTTTCACTATTTTCCCTATTGCAAAATTCAGAAACAGTTCTCTGTGGAAAGACACATGCTAACAATTCAGGTGCACAAGACAGTGTGTGTCTACCTCACAGTAATGAGAGAAATTAAGTCAAGGTACAGATTTCAGGCAGGCAGGCCGGCAGCCTTGCCCCTGTTGCTGCAGCTGCTCCTGCTGCTGTTTCACCAGAGCCAACAGCACCAACTGGCATCTGAGGCAGCAGGAGCTGATCCAGAAAGAGAATCTGCAGTTTGAGAAAGGAGTATTCAAAGGATATGTGGCTATTTCTGCAGGGCTCTCTAACCTGTGGCGTGTCTCGTGGCTGCTGGCCAGAGCTCTGTGCGAATAAGGTTTCTATGGTATTTTTAGAGAAGCAAAAAGAATCAGAACGATGAAATATTTTAAAAGGGAAACTGGTGAGTAATTAAGTACAGGCTTAGTTTTAAATACACAAATTGCTTTGATTATTTTTTTTTTAAAGTGAGTAAGCTAATCATGTGTTTGCAATCATATGATGTTTTAAAATAGGGATTGTATATTGCTGCTACTTTTGGCATGGTATTTATGGTTGCCTTTTAAAATAGAAAGTCTATCATTTAAGAGGTGTTAATAGTTAAATATATAATAGAACTTAAATTAATGTATAGAACACTACCATCAAATAGGACAAGAAACTTTAAGACAAAGGGTGAACTACACAATACGCACTGATTCAATTTAAGACTAATTTTACCAGTTCACAGTCAAACTGAGGAACTGTGAAACTGGAAAGGGTGAAGAAGATTTGTATTTCTCAACAGGCAGCTTGCTGGCAACTAACAATTCAAAAACAGGTTGGAAAAAAATGAACTTTCTGAAGCACTTACAATGTTACCTGTCTATTTCAAGTTTTGGGAAATGTGGGTAACTTGTTTCATAGGCAGAGTAAACCTCTAGGTGCATCAATAGGGGACAGATGGTTTTTACATCTGAAGCAAAGATGCAGACAATCATCTGTGACAGGAGACTCCACCCTAGGGAGCAATGACTCTAAATAAGGTATTATGATCATGGTGATAGCGAATTGTAATTCCAATAAGAAACTTGATGTGATGTTGTCCTTCAGGATGTAACTGTTATGGTACTGACATGAACATTACTGAAACTTGTTTCACAGTTTGTGTGTCCATATTTCAAGAAGGATCTTGAGAAACTAACCTTGGTTGGAGAAGAGCCCAGGCACCATTAAAGAGATGGAAACTATACCTTACAGGTAGAGATTTGAGGATCTCAATCAATTTAGTTTATCAAACAGAGGATTAAGAAGTACTTTTATCAATCTTGAAGCATTTCAAATCAGACAAAAGATAATTCTGTCTAGAAAACAAAAAGTGATAATACCAAATATCTGGAAGTAAACTTAATATAATGATACCAAATTCTTTGCCATAACACTGAGATCAAACTAATGTGCCAATTTGAAGGGATAGGTGTTATTTACTGGCACTTGTAACCAAGGCCTGTGATGAGCTCTGTACAAACAGTAGTTCAAAAATCAACATGAGGAGCTTATCTGAAAGGTGTGTTTAACTTCAGCTCTGAGCATTAGTTAATGAACACAGAACAGTGGAACTTCTGTGAATCAGAAATTTGGGAAATCTTACCTACATTCTCTGAGCTGGCCTTAAGAACATTGAGAACTGTCATCTCCATTGCTAGAGAGCTGAATTACCCAACCAAAATAATAAAATAGAGGGAGTGGTAGAAAAAAAAAGGTGAAATGTAAATTGAAAAATGTCTCTTTAAAAAGAAAATTAAATTTCCTTTCTGATAAATATAGCACACTAGTTGAATTCTAATTCTTAAGAGGAATGAGTCATCACTGTTTTTCAACTTCTGTGGGGCATTTTGATAAAAATTTTACCAAGAAGTGTTTAATGTCTATCTATTTAGATAGAAAACTAGACATAACTTTTGGATAGAAATTCTTCTTGGCTTCAGAGAAAACTGGTTACTGAAAGTTAAATGAAATTACCAAATTAGTCTATATGTTTGAAGTAAAAATTCTCTGCCTTAGTTATAAAGGATAAACGCGGGAAAAAACCGGTTAGACTATCTCATACTCTTGTTTTGTGAATAGCTTATTGGTTTAGATTAATTCTAAATCTGCCTCCTTTAAACTAGTGTATTTTAGAATGGAAGTATTCTTTCTATAAATACAAACCAACGTGCCAAAAACTGTCTTAGACATATGGACTTAAAGTCTTGAATTCCATCATTTTTTCTTAATTTATTAAATTTCTTCTCCTTTTATAAAATGGGAAATGAAGTAAAGAAAATTGTTTGACCTTTAAAAAGGAAATTATCTAGTGATTAGTTTCAAGCTTGTGTGTGTTACTGTGTTGTTTGTTTTTGTTTCAGCTAGCTGCAAACAATTAAAAATACATGTTGAAAAAAACCCTTTTTATGCATACTATTACAAAAAGTCCTAAGTCAAGCAGTTTTCACCCCTGACTAATTCTGGAAAGTAACAGCTAACACATCAGTTCTATGTCATTATAGTCAAAATTATCTCTATGGATATTCCAAAATGTTGATCTTGTTGTGGTACAGGACAAAGATTTAAAATCTAGAATTTGCCTCCCTGATACATAAGAGACCATAAGTGCTCACAGAAGTGGTTCTCTTTCAAATGGCTCAAAACCTAAAAATTGCAATGAATATTATTGAACTCAGAAACACCCTGGGGCTTCATCTTCAGTGTTTGTGATGGGCTTCTTCCTAGCAAAGAACTAACAGAGAGAACAAAAATTTTCAGAGAGGAACTGAGATTAGATTTAAAAATCTGCATGTGTAATTTAATAGTGTGGAAATCTCTTGTCCACAGAGATTAACTGGGGGGACTTCCAACACAAATTTTTCAGCTTTCCACCTCTTTTGGAAAGTTATAACAAGATATATTCTAATTTTACCTCTTTCAGAAGAGCAGAGGAACACTCTAACTGGCCTAATTGGCTCATATAGCAAAGGTCAGCTCCTGCAAAATCCCATGGAACAGAAGTACAACTAATATTACTGTTCTAATATATGTAGGAATACCGAAGAATTTCAAATACTGTTTATGGGTTAATACTTATGAATAAATAATATAATTTAAAAATCTGCTTATAGTTATACACTGGCCAAAAAAAAGGTGCAAATTAGGCAGAAATTATATATTTTGCAATCAGTCAATGGCAGAAAAAGTCTTAGCTTCTACTGAAGCAAAAAGGAACCAGCAACCTGAACTTGTGTGAGCTTTACAGGCTAAGTCACCCCTAACAGATTCCATATGAAGTAGTTAGGATAACATCAGTAAAGAAATGCAGTATTGCTGAGAAAAAAAAAATGAAATGGGAAAAGAAATATTATATAGGATATCATCCAACGTAGCAGCTTTAATCCTGTATTTAAGTATCAGGTCTAGAAACTCAGTCGAAAGCTCTATATTCGTTACTAACAAACATAACCAGTGTAAGGTTATCTCCAAAGCTTCCGCAGCACGTAAGTGCTTGTCCCAGTTTGAGACAAAACTTGGGGGAACGTCCGAAATGAATGTCCTCTGACAGAAGGCAGGTCACAGCCACCCCTCCCCCACCAGGTTTGGGAAGAAATTCCTTGGAGGAAAATGAAAAAAACTATTTATTTAACAATTAAAGTGCACGCAGGCACAGAAAAAAAAGAAAATAATGCTAAATAAAAAAAAAGCCTCTCACTGTGGAGAGAACCTGGGTAGATTTCAGAGTCCTTTGTGGGTGTGGCTTTCTCCTCTCTGGAGCTGGGTTTGGCGTGGGCCCCTCCAGGCCTGTGTGTAGGGTCTCCCAATGATGTTCTGCTGTTGCTGAACAGTCCAGAAAGGAAGAAGAAGAAACCAAAGTTCCAGGGAAAACTCTCTTGCCTCAGCTAGCAGACTAGCATAAAAGCAAAGGAGTTTAACACTCCGTCTCTCTCCTGAGAAAAGGAACCGAGAGCTGGAAAAAGCAGGAAGGTGCTTTCTCTGCTCCGCAGCAGCCAGAACGTCTGTGTCCTTGAACACAAAACTGCTCAGGTTTTTTTAATCCCTTTCTCTCGGACCCAAGTTAAAGACAGAGAAAGGCACAGGATTCATGTCTGGCATAGGGCAGATGATAGGGAATACAGTATCATGCAGTCACCCCAAGACAGTGCTTAACTTGGATTTGCCCCAAGTGTTTTGATTCACTTAACTCCTATAAGAAGACCTAGAAAGCAGACTTAGCATACAAATGCTCACACCAGAAGGTGAAAGCAATTCCTTTTCCCACTGCCACCTAAGGACTTTAAAGCTGACGTATCACAGCTATTCCACCTATGAGGTTACTGGCATGTTTCCTCTTCCATAAATGTCCTCATTTTTATGCCTGCAATGTCTTCTTTTCCACGGATGCAGAAGAGGTCAGAGCTTTTTTACGTGTGGGGAGAATAATTTTCTTCAAAGGTCTCTCTGTCTGTAGTCCCAGTGGAGACACCACTCCAGGAATAAGGCTGTCTCAGTGTGGAACTACCCCTATTACATTTACATCATGAAACAATGCATTAGCAGGATTCTAATTAAAATTTGGCCAAATTTACTATTATCATTGTTATTGTTGTATTATTATTGCAAAGACTCCTAACTGATGGGTTTTTTTTTGTACTCATTACAGTGTTTTGAATGTTAATGTATATTGAAACCAGTAAACAGTGAAAGTTCTCTCCTTCAAACTTTCTTACCACCTGGAAAAAATAAAAATAAAAATTCAGGAATTTTCAACCCATATGAGATACAGGTGATGCTTCAGGAATAGGAAGGGAGATGTATTTTAAGGAATTAGCTGTTGTTGGATATTCAACATTTCTAGAAATGTACAGCTATTCCAAATGCTAACACTGTGTCAAAATCTATTTTAAATAACTACAGTGTGCCAAGAAATGCCAATTTTTTTATTTCTTGCCATGAAGTACGACTGCGCTCATCTTTTTCAGATTAGAGTTCTTCGGTGTTCTCTAACTATGTAAAGAACACTTGAAAAACATATTTTTCATGACTAAGCAAGCCGTCCCAGCCTAAGATAGGTTGATGGATTCATTGTACTCACAGTCAGATGATGTTTAAAAACTGATTTATTCTCAGAATACTTTACCCTGAACATCTTTTTGTCCCTAATTCGCATCCTAAGTCTCATATTTTATGCTATGGTTAAAAATATACACATTGAAACTACCGAAGTTCGTAGCCAGTACACTGGGCAAATCTGCACTTGCAAAATTATCTGCTGGTGGTGAAATAGCCACCATTAGTTCAACTCCTCTTATAGGCAGACAGGTTGTACACAGAACACCATAAGGTTGTGTATGTCAAGAGAAATCAGGTGAAGGAACTGTACACCCTGGAAACCAAGAACATCATGAAAGGAGGTCAATCTTGCTTTTTAAAATTTTTTTAATGGGTGGAGTTAACATTTTTAATTATGGTCAGGCAAAGTGATTGAATGTGCATGTATGTTGGCATTTAAATAACTTCAGTGTGCCAGTAAATTCCACCTCGCCATTTCTTGCTATAAAATGAGTCAGCTCAGGCCACTTTCAAATGCTGGTGCCACTTCAGGAGCTGGTAGACAACAGTTATAGCAAATTAGGCATCTGAATAACTAATAAACTCTTTTTTTTAGAGCCAGGAGCCCTTTTTCTGCCCATATACTATGGAATGATTGCACTCTTTTTACATTAGATGCTCTTTCTAAGTAGCTCTTCCATTGTTGCCATATTTATTAGATAACAAATTCTCTTTCACTTGCATTCCTTCAAATCTACTCCTACTGTTCAAATTCCCAAAAACTCTCTGTAAAGCTAAACATAAATTCAAATATGTTCTGCTACCAGCTTGAGCTACGTTAATAAAGAAATTCTGATTTAGGATGCATACAAGCTAATAAGTGTTCAGAATAATAGTTCTCATTTACTGCATTTTTTTTCCAGTTTCATTTTTATTACCATGTAAGTTTTAATTTTTCTTTTTATTAACTATTAGCAACCCTCCTGGGAAATGAACACTTTGGAAGACATCCTCACATGATCAGTAATAACTTCTAAAATATGTGCATCTGTAGATGAAGTAACAGGAAAAACTGAGGTGCACAGTTAAATCATCAAGGATCGATTCTGCAGGTTCCCCATGCTCTCTCATTGCTAGCTCTCTTTATTTCTGTTTTCAATATGCTTTTAGTAAATAGCATGCAGTTAAAGTTTCATTTTCTTTCATTGCACAGTTCATTTTTCCCATCTAGTGACTGCTGAATATTGTAACAGTAAGACTGAGAATGGTAACTTTGCATTTGATTGTAGTGGAAATGCAGTGCACAAAGGACATTTCAGTTTTCCCCTGCAGAGCAGCAAGCTTCTAATTTACTTTGCTGTTTGGTTATGGGTTGCTTGTTTGATTTTTTTCTTTTTCATGCTTTACAATGGTATCTTTGTGTTTAAATGATAAAGTTAGTAGAATCTTCTCTATGAGATACAATTAGCTAAAATATTTCTGCCAAGTCATAAAATACTTCCTCTGCTTGATTTAAAAAAAAACAACCAACCAACCAACCAAACAAACAAAAACAACCCAAAGAACACAAAAAACTAACCAACCAAAGGAAATGACAGGCCTTTTTGTGGCTATTTACAGTATCAGAGAACACTATTAGCCTCTGAATGGCTCAAACTGTTGGTTTTAATGTACAGGTTTTCTCTACCTGGTGAATATATATCACCCACTTATTTTAAATAAATAACATAAATAATCTCTGATGACTGTTCTAAATTATCCCTGATTGTCCTTGTTTCTATTTGCATGGATCTACTACCTTTGCCTTCAAACACAGTGTGCGGAGGTATATGCTACCAGCTGAATGGCAAAACCATCACAAGGAAAACACTTCTTTGACATTAGCAATGTGAATTTCTCAAAATACAGGCCAGTCATAAGGCTACGATTTTGCTACATAAACACAAAGACATTTTTAACATAAGCTCTTCCTCTATGTTTATCAAATATCACTTAAATGAATTATTCAATAACTCTTGCCTGTTTATTTTCACACCTTGCAAAGACCATTAGAATGATTTTGCATGCTTTGTTCAGTAGAACAAGGAATTACAGAAACATCACACAGGATGATTTGTTAGATAATTTTATAATCAGACACACTTTTGTTTTCCATGCCCCTGATAGTTTTAAAAATATTTTTTTTTGCAAGTTCACTGGTGTCAGGAATAATGTCCTTCATGGGAATGAAAAAATAAATCTGTAGAGAATCATATTTATTAAATTGTTTCTCTTTCTCTCTGTACCACCCTTTCTTAATTTCAATTGCAACTTTCTTCCTTTTTTTTTTTAATGTAATAGCTTTGACATACACAAATTCAAGCATTATAATCTGCATCTCAACCATATATAATTATCTTCTGTCTTTGTTGCTCCAGAACAAGCAGTGGAATCAATGACCCAGAGTTTGACTGAGAATGAGACTGGGGTGAGAACTAGCTGTATGAAATAAAAATGAAAAAGATTAGAACAGAGTCTGAAGTTGAAGAAGGCCACTGGAAGAACTGGTATGAATTATAATGGTACCTTTTCTGAGGACACAAATTCTTTAGAAAATAGCTAAATAGGTCAGGAGTTTTGAATTTGATATCAGTGCTCTTTTTTAGAGGAAGGTATGGGTTTTGGTGAGGGACTTCATGTGTCTGTATAGAATTTAGAGCTTTATATTGCTTTAGTGCTGTAGAATTTAGTACTTTAACACTGAGGGTTTAGGAAACTATTATAGTCTAAAGGAATGGAGATATTTCACAAGATTTCAAAGCCGAAAGTAATTTTCTCCTCTTTCAGTATCCACTTACTCCTGGAAAGACCAGATTAAGGTTTTTCTTGACCCTGATGTTCACATGGTTATGGAGGAACAAACCTTGCAGTTCTTGACATGGCAGTGGATCAGTTGTTGCCAGTAAAGAAATCAGCAATTCTTCCTCTCTAGCCAATTCAGCAATTTCTGACAGCTCCCTGGAGTGAACAGCCTCATGTCGGGTCAAATTGGCACCTTGCCTCCATGGAGGTGGCAGCTCCAGTCACTTGCTGAGCACTTCTGGAGTGAGATGTTCTGTACTGCAGCCCTAGTCACAGACATGAGATTGTGGAGGCTCAAAAGCACATATTAAGCTTTTCGGATGAGTTGCTTAGGTGGGGAGACAAATTAAATTTAATATCAAGTTAGCACCAAGAAACTCCACTTATAAGCTAGGAGCCCGAAGATTAGCCATTGGCTAAACATGCAGTGAAGACCATCTTTTATTTTATAAGTATGTGTCCAAAACTACTTAAAAAATACAAACTTTTTGCTTTTACTTTATTTCACCTATTTTTTCACCACATAAGAATTACTAATGTCTAGAGAACTTGTTTTAACAGTGATAAAAGTTTAAGGTTTAGTGCTTAAAAAGGCATTAATTCCCTTCTTCTGACACTGCCTCTGGATACAGGGATATGTGTTCTTGTCTAAGAGAAAACAGAGCTAACAAAGCAACAGCGAAGCCAGCTAGGGAATGGCAAGCTGATGGACTGCATTTTGAACAGTGGTAACAAAGAGCTTCTCTGAGGGTAATACTTAGAACTGCAAGTACTAAATTGAGAGCGTATGCTCCAGGACAGGGGCCAAAACCCCAATTCTGAAGATGTTTATGTGCATGTTCCACCTTACTCTTGTGAGTAACCTTGCTAGCTGTCACTGCACTGAGAACCTACATCTGGAATGTGCTGAACACTGGGCACTCACAGCTTCCAACTCTCAGACAAATTATGGGACCCGACGGATTGTATTCTGCTTGTACCAACCAGGAGTGAGACTTCTCATGTGTATAAAGAAAACATCCCCTTATCCCATAGAAAAATATGTGAGAGCTGTTTTACAAAGGGTACACAGAAAGCTCCTCAGCTTAGGGCAATAAGGTTACTTTTCAAATCCCACACAGCTTTTGTCCCTGTCCTACTACCTCCTGCTCTTGGACATACCACTGTGTACAGCTTTTACCTTCACCATCACACCTATTCCATACAACTGAAACATTTGACGATGTAGAACTCCCTCCCAAAGTATGTGAGCCCCTGTGGGAAAACCTTTTCAGAGAAGCATAAATTTGGCCTTGTATACACCACTTTCTGTTCTCTGTACATGTGATTAATGTCATGGCTGTAAGAACATATACAAGCATTAATTCTGATTAACGTTTATTGCTCTGTTAGCTTGTCCTTAACGTCTAAAACTAATTGGCCTTGTTCTTGAGTTTAGATGTTTTATAAAGCATAGCTGTGTGACTCTTGCTGCAACCTTTTAAGACACATGGCTTATGCAACATTTTCAGAGCAATCAGCTGGTTGAACTTTTGCCTAGTCCCTTACCCAGATCAAACACTTCTTCAACACAGAGAAAGTTCTGAGATGCAAAAGTCTTTGATACCTTTCCATAAAATTAATTTTGTAAATGCATTTTGTAAGTGATTTCTGGATGTTTTCCCCTATATTTAGAAGCTGGAATGGATGCCCTGAACCCAGTTAACAAATTCTCAATGATAATATTAATATGCCTGAAATGAAGTCTTCTATTAGCTGAATGAGTAAGTTGGCCTTAAGCCTGCAGTCCTCCCTCTTTGTTATACAGCTAGTTGCAGAGCTAAGCTTTTGTTACCTCCAACCATGTTCTTTCTATTCCCTGCTTTTCTGTGGGATTCCTCTAGAGTCACAGAATCATTGACAAAGATGCTTAACAGTGCTGGTCCCAATACCAACCCCCAAGGAACGTAAATTTTCACTGATCTCTTGGACACAGAGCTCTTGACCACAACACTTTGAGTGCAACCATCCAGCCAGTTCCTTATCCAATGAGTTATCCATCTGTCAAATACACCACTGTCCAGTTTAGAGACAAGGATGTCTTGTGGGACAGTATCAAATGCTTTGCAGAAGTCCAGGTAGATTACATGTGTTGCTCTTCACTTACCAACCAAGTGTGTAACCCCATCACAGAAGGTCACTAAATTTGTAGCTCACAATTTGCCCTTAGTGAAGCCATGCTGGTTGTCACCACTTACTCCCCTATTTTCCTTACTTTCCATCCACAGTCTTGCTCTCACTTTATTAGCTCTCTGAAAGAAGTTGTTTATTCTATATTTGCAAAGCACTTGGCACTGGAGAACTGATCACCCTGAGCACAGTTTTTAGGCATTCCAACAATATGAATATTAAACAATCTCTTTTCTTCAAAGCCAGCTACTAAATTTGGGTACACCCTTTATGGGCAGAGAGTTGTTTTGATTGGATGGGATGCAAAGGGATGAAATTTGCAATATATAGTCCATATTATGGTCACAGAAACATTAAAAAGTAAGCAGGCACAGCATCACAAGCAATTGAGAACATATTTCTCAGGATTCATGCTACCTTTAAGTGGCACTCGTTATCTTATCTTCTGGCGTGTAATTCCAGGAGGAGGAGAATGTATGTCTTTCTACTGTGTGCTGACAGCTGGAGATAATTCATCATCCAGTAAAGCTCTTTCCATCCTATTTCTTGGCCTAAATCCAGATTGTCCTAAGTCCAGAATACACTGGCTTTAGCTAGATCAGCTTGTAATTGGCCTTTGGCTAACGCCTCTATGAGCCCAGTCTGATACTGGGATGTAACTATTCAAAGCTGGTTCATTTGATGCTGGTTAGATGAGCTTGTTTTCATGGAAAAGAAAAAGACTTATCCTTTTTTCTGAGCACATTTCAGGCTAGGTTGATCTTTTTAAAAAGTAAATCAAGTTATCAGACCTTGTACAGGAAATTTAAAAATGGTGATATATATAGGACGCCACCTTACCACCTCTTTTGACTTTAAACTGTATTAATTTCTTCCCTGAATGAAAGTCTGTCTGCTTCAAATTGACACCACTTGCTTCTGTCAGGGCGAGTGAGAATGTGGGTTGGTGGTCTTGGGTTCAAAATCACGCAGGTGATTTAGAAGAGCTCATGAGCAGTTTAAAGACAGCCAGGTCTTTGCTCCTGTAGTCTGCCACTTTCCATTAAAGAACACTGGATGATAACCAGACTGCCAGGAGAAAACATAATATTAAATTATCAGGACAGAGTTAAATTATCAGACACCCCGCGCATCTGTCACAGAGGTATTTATAATAATATTTAGCAATCTCTAGAATTTACTTTACTTTATTTTAGAGATGCAAATGTAACCATTTAAATATACATGAAAGTCAATACCAAAAATATCTCTAGTTTTGTATAGGTCTATTTAGCTACTTTGGGAGAAAAAGAGTATAATCTCAAGTGCTTCCTTCTAAAAAGTATTTTAAATTGAAGAAATAGGACTCTCCCTCAGGAATCTGCTCCAGAGACTAATAGAAACCCAGTATAAAAGTAGTAACAGGTCAGATTGGATATATCTCACTTTTCTTTCCTTCCTTTCTTTCCCAGGTCTGTTTCCCATTGCATTTATGGTAGGAAATGAAATATGATGAAATTAAAACAATGGCATTTTTCACATAAAAATTCCTTCTCTAAAAATATAGCTATTATTCTTTTGAAAGAAAAAAGCATACATTACCCCTTTTTATTCTTGTTAACCATGCAGAAACAATGTATCAGTGACAGACAGAAAGGGTTTTTAAGTGGCTTAAAGAGCAGCACTATTAAGTACTACATCAGTGGCACATTCCTGACACTTTCTTTCCTTTGGTGATGCAGATAAAACCCCACCTGGGTTTCAACCCCAGCTTCAGTTTTGAAGTATGGCAGTTTAAAAAAAAAGTAACTCTTTGAATAAGTAAATGGTGGCAGCATTGAGAAGAAATCAATGCAGTACCTTATAATGCTACTGGTAGTAATGTCCTTTGGTATTTTACCTGTGCTTAAAATATTCTATTCCCTTTGTTGATCTCTGGTCATCCTGATGGCTTTTACATCCTCTTGATCACAGCAGCACATTTAATTATTATTAGATATTACATGATGGGATTCCTTTGTGATCAAGTTCAAAATGGCACTTTTTCTTCCCTTCACATTGCCTCTGCAATAGTCAATTATACCTTCACAAGAGCTTCATAGGCTCTCTGTGTCACTGAAGCAGCACAGAGAAACTCTATAGCCGAGGGTCTTCCCCCAGCTGTAACCCATCACCAAAGTGCTGACTAAGCTCTGCTATGGCACTTTTTATAAGTTGAGGAATCTGCCTGTGATTGGCCAAACTCTTTTCCCCCACACCATGGTGCTGGATGCTGTGCAATTTGCTAGTTTAGCTTTTGCCAGGAGTTCCTGTGTTCAGAGAAGCTGCATTGTACATGCATGGTGATTTGTTCAAGGTAGCTTGCTGTCCTGTATCTACTGAATGCCATTTTAATGTTAAACTAAAATTTAATGAGCACTAAAAAAAGGAGCGATTCAGGCATTCTATTTTTATTTATAAGCTTCTAGGAAGGAAATGTTACCGGGTCAGATCAAAGCTTTTGGTGTTGGAGTTCTGTTGTGCAGGAATGATTTATACAAGAATGTTATCAGATATATTATATTGTGGCCTCCAAATAACTTTATAAAATATGCTGAGCTGCACAACACTTTACAGGCACTTGCAGATTTCCAAGGCGGTGCTAGCTCAGCTGAAGACAGATTAGTTTGCTGATTATTAGAAAACAAAAATTTCTCAATAGCTAGAACACTGGAATGGAAGAAGTGCATTTCCTCTTACGGGAAGATTTCTTTTTACAGTAATTATAAAACTTGCCTCTTCCTGCACATATGTGTCTGGGGTTTTTTGTGCTTCAGCTGTTTGGATATAAGCAATAGCAGGAGTACACTGAATGCTCTGATGTTGGATGGCTGCTAGGAATGGGAAAGGGTGTTGCCAGAGTACAATTTATGGGGAACAGGGCAGTGCCATTCAACAGCTGCCGGCTTTCTGATGAGGAGAAAACCCTCTGAGGAGCATTCATTCAGCCATGTTGAATAAACTGTCCTTGCTTTTTAAGGAATAAACACCACTATTCCAAATACCTGGCAGAAACTGCCACAGAGATTGCAGAATAGAGTCACTTGTTTTCAACACACACTTTTCGCCATACCCACTAACTTTTGAAGTGAACTTTTGAAAGCAGTGTGCATGATTTTCACTAACTGCTGTAACAACAGGAAATATATATGTGTGTACATATACATACACATATATGCTTTAACAAGAAAGGACTTCTCTGGAGTAGTGGAATTCAATTTATGACATACAAATGTCTGGGGATTTCAAGAGACATGAGATGCCCTCTCTTAAGTTGCTCCAAAACCTTTAGCATGGCCTCCATTCAAGGACCCTATTTTGTGAACAACTGTAGATTTGTATCACTACCTGAAAACTTTGTTCTACTTGAGACTAAAATATGTTGTAATATGCTCTCATACAGTTTAAAAAGTATCATTAAGTAGCTTATTCCTGTGTTGTCTTTCATTTGTTTTTAACTACAGACCTTCCATGAAAGATGATGCTTAATTATAATTAGACTTAACTGTTATACATATTCCAGTTTTGGGTCCTTTACAGATCCCAGATGTAAAATAGAAATAATATTTCCCATATTCTAATGGGATATTTTATTATTTTACTCTGCTGCTATCTTCACCATAGAACTCCTGTTGATTTCCATGGGAGGAAAAACAAGCCTGAATAATCTCTGTATGCTATCCTCATTGACATTTTTAGCTCTTTATTGTGCCTTAAAATAGTTCCTTCCCTGTACCTGACTGACAGCTTTATTGATGTAAGTCTTAATTATCGGTCTTTCTGGAGTTTAACTCTGTTAGAAGTTCCTGTTAAAAGCTCTCCTCAAAAACACCCTGTGAGATATCAGCATATCTTCCAGACATAAAGTGAAAAATAATTGAGCATGTTGTAAAAATGTGGATTTAATCTTGAATATTGGGACTTCTTGACAACTGTGCAGTGCTTACTACTTGATTTGTTGGGATTCACATGAAAGGATCATGAAAAATGTTTGAAAAACCAAATTGTTGACTCCTTTTCCCACAACATAAAATAAATAAATAACCAAGTACGGCCTGCAGAAAAGAACGAACAATTCCATCTCAGAAGCTTTGGATGTCTTTCCATCTGCTTTATTGCACATTTTATGCTCAATTTCTCTCATCCTGAAATAGGCTTAATAAGAAGGCAGACAACTGCTATCTCCCCACTCCCTTTTCTGTACAAATGACAAGATTATTGCACAACATTAAATCTGGACACATCTAACTATCACTCTTTTACATCCAGCCATTTAAGGAGAGGGAGGGATTTGAGCTGTCACATCAGAAAGGCCTGCTGAATATGTTCAGGACTACTCTCCAGGACACTGATGCTTTGTGTGAAGGCCTTTGTTTTAAAAATCTTTTAGTGGCTGAAACAGACCAAGGTAGATGCAAATTATAACCCTACTGTTAAAATCTACAACCAGAATATACAGGAGTCCAGTTCTTGTTTCTGCTTGTATCAATACTCAATCTTCTACCTGCAAAATGGAAGCAATGTTTTCTTATTCCTTTCATGCTTCATGCTGTATGGGATTAAATTTTTTTTTTTATTTATGAAAAACATTGCTTACAACAGTCTTTTGTCTTCAACAATGTTTGAATTGATAGCATCACTAGGAAAATGAAGCCATGGTCTCAATTTGGCTCTCAGTTGACTGTTGTGAACTCTTTGATGTGCAGTTGGTCTGAGCA
This sequence comes from Dicrurus megarhynchus, assembly GCA_013399195.1. Lineage (NCBI taxonomy): Eukaryota > Metazoa > Chordata > Aves > Passeriformes > Dicruridae > Dicrurus > Dicrurus megarhynchus. Next base: position 333,470 of record VXAD01013336.1, read on the forward strand.
GAAAAGAAGTATCTTCCACTTTTACTTCTTGTAAGAAAGGAATAATCCCATTTCACACAGCACAGAATGATGGTTTCCTACAAACTAGTCATGGTAGTATTCAGATAGCTCTGACTGCTTTGTGCTATTTGTGCTGCCTGAAATTAATGGAGATGTAAAATATTTTTATCTAAAAATATCTCATTTAAAATCTTAAGTTAGAGACAATTTTCTACATGATTACTGTCTTCTCATTCACAGAAAGTTCTTACGAAGCTTTCTCTGTTTCCCCACTTTTCTGTCAAAGAAGCGAAAATACTTCTATTGTATTGCACTTCATTTCAGCACTATCTGCTCATACTTAAAAAACATGATATCATAAGTTATTTTAGCCCTCCTTAATTAAGAAATTGAATGTATGTCCTTGCTGCAGATGTTTAGAAACTAATTTGCACTTCGCCATTCTCCCAGGGCTTTCAATAGCTGAAAAAATATTTTCATTCTAGAAAGGGAATTTCATGGGTTTATTGGTTTGAAGTAATTTTCCCTCCTCTCTCTTTTGTTTCTTATTCTTAACGTTGCTGTTGATAGCACTGAAATACATTCTGGTATCTGAAAGTCACAGCAGCTTGCTTGTTTCTAATACCAAACAAAGATCTTTTTTAGGCAGGGGAAGGATGGCATACTCAAATTTTCTATCTTACATCTTTCAAAAGAGAGACTCCACTGAGAAGCCTCTCAAGACAACTTATTCCCTGATAGAGGTTGAAAGGCACAGGTTTTGTGGAATTGTGTGTTTGATAGCCTAACAATCACAAGAATAGTACCTTCAACAAAGTAGTTGTTTTGCTTCTAAATCATAAAATAATATGTACGTTGCCTTATCATCCATCTTTAACTGACCAGTTGACAGTCAGTGTGGATGTACAAGGTGAGCTGATGCCTGATTACCTTTCCCTCCGAGGACACCTGCCATTTAGGAGTCACTCTTTGGGAACAACCACTCTACTCCATGCCCTATTAATTTCTTCATGTTAGCCATTAGGGTAGGGGAAGGAATTTACTACAGTGGTTTTTATGGCAAGTAATTAAGTAACATGAAATGAGGCAACCCACAAAATTCATCTACCTAGGACAATACTATCCTTAGTGCTACTGTAGTGCTCCAGTGTGCTGGAGAGAGTCCAGAGAAGGGCAACAAGGCTGGTGAAGAGTATGGAGCACAAGTCCTGTAAGAAGTGGCTGAGGGAGCTGGGGTTGTTTAGCCTACAGACAAGGAGGCTCACGGGAGACCTTATTGCTCTCTACAACTCCCTGAAAGGAGGGTGTAGCCAGCTGGGGGTCGGCCTCTTCTCACAGGCAACCAGTGACAGGATGAGAGGACATAGCCTCAAGCTGTGCCAGGGTAGATTCAGATTGGACATCAGGAGGAATTTCTTCACGGAAAGGGTTGTTCAACATTGGAATGGACTGCTCAGGCAAGTGGTGGAGTCACCATTCCTAGACGTGTTCAATAAGTAATTGGACATGACACCTAATGTTACTGTCTAGTTGACAAGGTGGTGATCAGTCAAAGGTTGAACTCAATGATCTCAGAGGTTTTTTCCAACCTAAATGATTCTGATTCTACCCTCACAGCCAGGGTCAGAATGCCTTCTTGCCTTGAAGCAATAACTGATGCCAGAAGGAAATGAGAAGAGCATACATCAGATCTTCATCTTTGTAAACTTGACCCGGATGTGGCAAAGTTAAAAACGAACACAGAAACTGGTAGCATCTACTGCGTAGAAGATGTATTTTGAGTTTGATAGTGAAATTTTCTTTCCTGCATGCTCTGACCAGACCTCATCCTTCCCAGTTCTTAGAGTGCCTTGGCAATGCATGTGCCCAAACAGCTGGAAAACTCAGGGCATTCCAACAGAAACTGCTCTGGATGTGTATGGGTTGTTGTGAGAGTAGGTGGAGGAAATGAAACCCTGAGGAACTGAGAGAATATCACTGCTGTGCTCTTCATGTTTCAGTTGTTCTGCTAATGCCCAGTCTGGGAAGAAAATGAATATAAAATATAACAAAAATGTGGTACTCTGGCAGTATTGATATAGATGGCAAAAGGCAAGCACAGAGACATGAAAAGTCAGACAGGAGAAGGGATGAAGAGCAACCATATTGTAATGCAATGGAGAGTGAACCAAAGTATTTAGCTATGAAAAATGACGAGGTTATCAATAAAGCTATAGGAAACAAGTTATCAAAGCAACACTGCTCTAAATTTTCAGCATCTCTGTGATGAATTTAGATTCCTCTTTCACAGAAGTTAAGGGAAAATACATATCCCGAAAATCTCAACCATTGCTTAGTCATAATTTTGTCTGTGTCAACAAACTGCAGACATGAAATTGCGTGATCATTTCTTTGAACTCTTGTGGAAAAGGAAATCTTTTCATGGATGCTGGCCTCCCAGATCTTCACACCTTTATGCCTCGGTCACAGAAAGGTGACTCAATAAGCAACGAGGACCAGCAGCAGCTGCCGTGGCTCTACGGCTTCATACCGAGACCTGAGGTAGCGGTTCTGACCTTTTCTCCAGTAGAGGGCAGCGATACACAAAAACTCACTGTATTTTCCAACTGAAAAATGTGTAACGTGGTAAGTATCAGCTTAAAGAAGGAGTTCATCTAAGTGTGCGTATAGTTTAATTATGGAGTAATCACAGTCATGATGACTTCTTTCACCATCAGTCAAAGCAAAGAGAACTTCCTCCAAAGGAGAAAGAGATAAAAGTGTGAGAGTATGTAATAGTATAATTATAAGGACTTTTGCATTTGGGGTCATTTGATAAACAGCAGATGGTTGAAGGTATTCATACTGAACTACCTCACTTCCCCAGGCCATTTAAAATGTTTCCTTTCTGGTTCCTACTTTTCTGATCTAAGAAGTATTTTGGAATATTTTTTTCCCAGGCACTACTTTCTTCATTTAATTCTTGTTCACCTACATTCATTTACTGTCCTTCCTGAAACCCTCTGCTTCACAGCCTCTTCCCAGTTTTGTTTGTGCGTGCCATATCTCACAGAGTCAGGAGAAGAATCTCTGCTTCTCTCTTGGAAATCTCATCCCCAAACTGCACATCTTCTGGGACTACCAGTACAGATAAGTGTTATGCCTAAAATCAAAATAATTAGTGGCTCACAAGGACCATCTACATCATTATGTAAAACAGCTTGAACTTCTTATGGAGGATGCAGACTCCTCTAGAATTATCAGGAGAGAATTTATAACAAGACTTCCCTCTCCTGCTCTCTTGGCCCAGCTAGATTGAAGGCAGGCAAACAAGGGGGATCCAGAAAATTTGTTAAATGGTTTACATTCACATTAGGGAGTGCAAGTAAAAAAAGGAACAAAAATCTTCATGCTGGCATTTACTTTGAGACCAGATAATTTTATGCACGAGTATCTCCTCTTTCCTTCTTACTCTTCAGTCTTCAAAGGAAATTGGGTCTACTTAATTTTCAGGAAGTTTGGGTGAAGGCTAAAAATGTGTTATCTGTTTTCACGACTACTTAGTTCTACTAATATAATCAACCATATTTGGTACAAATATTTTCATAAACTATCACACGTAATATGACTAACTCTGCTTTTTAACTTCACAGGCCTGTGGGAAGCAGGCTGAATCTTCACGTAATTACATAGCAAATATCACATGAACTCTACTAATAGGTCCTCACACACCATCATATTTTAAACAACAGATTATGCCAGATTTGAAACTGACTCGAAAACACAGTTTATAATGACAAGTCAAAAAATTCTTAAGAGATAAACTAAAATACTGCATAGGATAGTGCTGTATGTAAAAACACTTGAGAAAAATAATGAACTCTCTACTCTTTAGCTTATTTACCTAAGTTAGCTCAGATTCAGCACTTGTGTTTCAGTTCATGAAATAAGAGCATTATGTGTACCTTTATTTTATATAAACAAACAAATGATATGGCTTTAGGGTGCAATTTGGTTTTTTAACAATGTCATGCTGACTTGATTTTTACAATTTAGTAACAACAAATTTAGTATTTTTCATTTTATTGCAGGACTTCTGGGAAGTGTCAAAATATTTTATTGTCAGCAGCTAAATCTTAACAAGATGGACAGGCTTTTCAGTGATTTCCCCTCTATACCACCTATTACACCTACAACTAAAAAAAACCCCAAGAATTATTTTTAAATAGATTGACCAATTTTTTCCCCACTCATTGGTTGATTGCTTGCTAATTAGTAGAATTATCAACACATCAGAATTTCCTGCCTTACATAGTAGATACAACCTATACTTGTAATTTAAAATGTCAATAACACTTCTTCCTTTCGTCATTTTTTTACCCCTGACACATTAGGCCTACCTTGTCCACTAAAAAAAAAAAAAAAAAAATTGCATAAAGAGCATACCTGACCTCCCCAACAATTTTTTTTCATACTTGTCATATAGTAAACCTTTTTCTATTACTAATATTCTTTTAGTCCTTATGTATAACTTTTTTGGTACAAAAAGTAAAATATCAAGTGCATTTCTCTCTAAGTTTTCCTGGTTTGAGGCTTAAAGAAATCACATCTTGAAACTTGCTGGTACGACTCACTAGTAAATTTAGGACAAGAATAATATGAGCATTGTGTTCTAGCTCTTTTGTGAATTGTATGTCAAAATCTCATTTATTTGTATATAAGCCACTATACAGCCAAAAGATGGACATAGTATTTACTATTTAGTAAATAAGTGATTTGAACCACTGTTCAAACACCTTTTAGTAGGTCATACACCGTGATTGAAATTTGTGTGTACCTGACTGGACACGCAAGGATCAGGGTGCCAGCACTGTGGCCTGGACGAGCACAGCCTTTCACCACCTTTTCACTTTCTATACCCGCTACCACAAACATTTATAGTTACACCTTCGGCTCTCACAGACGCCCAGCCCACACTCCGCACCTGCAGCCCCCGCGCCCCCCGACCCACAGCGGTGCCGCCGGGCGCCCCACTTAAGGACAGCGGGCGACCCGCGTGCTTTGGGGGGGTCCGCCCGTCGCACCCCCGCCTCCGCCTCCAGCAGCACCCCCGGGGAAACGCCGCGGCCCCGCTCCCACTCCCGGCGCGGCTGGGACCCCTAGAGGGGCACCGCATCCCCGTCCCAGGCGGGGCATCCCCGCTGCCCAGGGGCGCTCTCCGGGAGGCATTTTTGGGGCAGAAACGTGGGGGTAGGTTTTATTTCAGCTGCTTCCCGCGGGGCTCGGGTAGCCCGGGGTGCAACGAAGCCCTCTGGAACGGAGGCCCTGAGGGTCTTTCCCGAAGGCATGTCCTTGGGAGCGGGCGGGAAGGGCGGCTGGGCGTGCGGGGCTGGCGCGGAGGGGCAGCCCGGCCGCCGCCGTAGTAAGAGAGCTGCTCCTCCGATGGTTGGGCTGGGGAGCTCTGGGCTCCTCCTCCTCATCCCCCCCAGCAGTGCACAGCCGGGCGTGTGACTGACGAGTCTCTCCCCGTCTATCTTTTTCTTTTTTTTCCTTTTCCTTTTTTCTTTCTTTTTTTTTTCTTTTTCTTTTTTTTTTTTTTTTTTTTTTTTTTTTTTTTTTTTTTTTTTTTTTTTTTTTTTTTTTGCCATGGGTACACACACCGAGACACGCACATGACAGCACTTGGGTGCCAGCGCCGGTGCATCGCCAGGAGGGCTGTGCTTCACTCCGGGCACGCACACACGCATGCTGCTGCTTCTGCTGCTGCTGCTGGAAGTCTTTCTACACGGGGATTAGAAGCCGCCTCTCGCTCTCTGTATTTCCCTGTCTCTTTCTTCTCCCTTCCTTCCCTTTCTCCTTCTCTCCCTCAAACGCCTGACTGACGGACGGCGGGCAGGAAAAGGTAAATGCGGGCGTGCTGTTTGCTGACGATACCGAGGGGTGATGGTGTTAGCGGCGTGCTGCGCGGTACGCCCTCGGCTCGCCGGGCAGCCTGCCTGGCTTGCCTGCCCTCCCGCCGCGCCGGCGGCTGCCGGTCCCCGGCTCTCCGCGGCTCGGGNTCCCCGGCTCTCCGCGGCTCGGGGGATCGGGTTTTGCCGCGAGAGGTTTGGCTTCCCCAGCCTCCCCTCCTCTTCCCCCGGGCTGCGAGGTAGACAGGTTCCCCGCTATTGTGCGGCTCGCACTTGGCACCGGGGGTGCGAGCGTGCGGGTGCGCTTAGCCAGGGTCTCGCCGGAGGAGGCTGGCTATTAATTGCTGTCTGCGCGGAAGACGAGAGCGCTTCCTCTGGCAGGGAACCTGGGCATTATTTATTAATCGGGGCTGGAGAGAGTGGCAACGGGAGGACTAGTCGTCGTCCCCGCGTCGTGTCCCCCCTCCCCGTTTGCTGCATCATTCAAATGAGTAATTCCTAGCTGGCCTTGCGTTGCGGGGCTCTATCCCGCCATCCGCGGGGGATCTGCCAGCCGCCGGGAACTGCCATCCTCATTTGCCCGGAGGAGCGCCCCCTTCCCCGGGGAGCCTGCGGGCGAGCGGCGCGGGGGCATCGGCCCCGCCGGGTCCTGCCCCGCCGCGTCCTGCTCCGCCGGCCCCCGCAGCCCCGCGCGGGCTCCGTTAATAGTTGTCGGCACTTGTTCGGGCCGAGTTTGTCCCGCGTCCCTCCCCGGCAGGACAAGGACAGCGGGGTGGATGTTTGCCTCCCCCATCGGCGGAGTCCGCGTGGTGCGGGGATCCTGTGAGATCGAGAGGTCCGGCGCAGCCTCGCCGAGGGGACCGCGTCCCGCGGGACTCGCACGGACCCCGATCCAGACTTCCATCCCCAGGGGCGTGGGTGCCTGGGAGAGCGCTTCAAGCCGGCAGGGGACAGGAGGGAGGCGGTGTTGAGGAGCCTGTCCTCCCGGGCCGCTCGGGCAGCGGAGCTCCCCCGCCTCGGGGACGGGGCGGTCGGGCGGGGCAGCGCGCCCCGGGCAGGCGCAGCCCCTCCGCGGGCCGGCCCCGGCTCCAGCGCGGCTCAGGTGTAGGCGTTCAGCGGCGAAGAGCTCCGGTGGTCGCCTGGGCAGCCCCCGGGGCGGAGGTTAAAGAGTCCCCCGGGAAGGGCAGGCCTCCCTCCGCCGTGCCGGTACCCATCGCTTCCCGGGCAGCGGGACCGGCACCGCCACTCCCCGCCCTGGGGGTGCTGGAGCGGAGTATCCCGGGCTGCCGCCATCCCCCCGTTCCTCCTCCGCCGGGAAGCGAGGCATTTAGCGAGGTCCGTTATGTAATTACGTTTTTTTTTCCCCCCTTCTTGTTGCTGTTACTAAACCCGGCTCAGGATTCCGGCAAGGAAACAGCTACACCATGCTTGTTTCTGAAAGAGGCTGATAGTTTTATTTGATCTCGGAGAAAAAAAATGGAATAATATTTCAGCGCTTTGGTTTCACACGTTTGATTTTTGGATAATCACATCTCATTCATGTTGTTTTCTACAGCTGTCAATGGTACCTAAATATGCTGTTAAAGACAGACAAAAAAAAAAAAAGACTAGTAAGAGAAGAAAAACCCGTGAGAACTGTAGTGGACGGCATATGAAGTTGGTTATTTAAAAAAAAAGAGAAAGTAGTTGTTTAACTTATAGCCTATTTACAAGTGAAAGGTAGGTGTGCTTGCAGGCATGGTGTATGCTCAGTTTATTGGATTGGATTGTATTTCAATGTTAATGTACCTTTAAAAAGGCAACACTAATTTCTACTCCTGTGTGGGTCCAGTGTAGATGCTTAAGGTATTTCCCCTCCCTTAAAAGACATTGCAAGTTTGAGCATTGTTCACTGATCCAAGAGATCCGAAAGTCTAAAGGGTGCATATTCAAAGGTAAATAGGATATATATTTGGAGATCAAATTGCTGCTCATAATAATGATTATATGATAACTATGAATAGTTAATGGAAACAACACAGTTCCCTGTTTTCTTCTGTTACAGCTTATTTGTCTGTCTGATACTGCATATTTCAGATAACTATATAAATAAGGTAACTAAATTATGTATTTAAATTAGGTAACTATATTAATTAGTATGAAATAATTAAAGCATATGCAAAATATGCTGTTTATTAAAGAGTTTATCAAGTACTTTAAAGGGTGCAGTAGTGTTTCATTATATGTATATCTATATGTGCATGTACATATATCCTTCTGATTTAAAGTTTTCTTTTACTTCACCAGAACTCTATATAGTTTAATTCAAGGCTCATTCTGGTCTGTCTCTTGCGGGATTAACTCTTGGCAGCATATCAATGTAATCTGTTTGTGTTAAGCCTTGCAATGTTCTTTCTGTAAAGGTGGTGCATCTCAGTGCAGTTCTGGCTAGTAATATTTCCACCTGGAAATACAAAAGGAACTGCATAAATAATTCATGAGATAGTGTAATAAATGAAGATAATCCCATACCAAGGAAGAGTAGTACGGGAGGAAGAGTCCCTGGAATTTTTTCATTGTCATTTTCACCCTGATCTCATACCATACAGTAACTAAAATTTCACCCAAATTGTAATAGACAAATGCAATGCCCTGAGACTGGCATTGCCGTTTTAAGTAGATGAGAGTTCAAGGCACTTTAAAGTGAGATAGTTTATTCAGCCCTTAATCTCTGAAACCAAACTTAATTTTTACTGCCTCTGTTGTGTTATCTCTCAAGATTTAAGAAAGCTATTTTTGTCAGGGGCACGTAATTAATACTTGTTCTCCTCTTATGCCAAATTTTGCACTTGTGCATAAAGCTCATCCAAAGGAAACTGAAAAGTGGATCTCCATGGTAACGAGAGAGAGACTGAGAGAGAGAGAGAGAGAGAGGATTTGCTCCCTCACCATAGGTCAAGACTAGACGCCTACCCATTCCTTAACTTATAGCAGCATTCATTGGCACTTTCGTCTTTGTGGTTATTTTGTCTCCTGGGGTGTGCTTTTACTGTTGCCTCATGCCTCCAGAGTGAGAACGATTCTACGCTGGATGAGCCTCTGTGTTTCTCCCTGCCCTAATCCTCCCTTCTGCTTGCATTGTATTTAAGTGTGTCTATACCTATATGATTTTACTGTAGGATTTTGCGAAATAGCTTGTTTTCCCCATCAGATTTTTGGTTTGAAGACCTGTTTTGTCTATAACTCTGTATAATAGCTGAGACAACCTTACTCATTAGTCCTCTTCAGATGAAAGTGTGTTCATCTCCTTTTTTCTCTGTAATTTGTCTGTGCTGTTTTTGGAGTTTCAGATGTTTCATAGCAGTAAAAGCAGTCTACTTCTTCTCACCTGGGAGCAGTGCTGAATTTAATTTTTTTCATCCAGCATGTGAGATATGATACTGGGGTTACTGTTTGGAGATGTTCAGCATAAAAGGAGTTTCTTTTGCCCTAATGCTGTCATCACAGAGCAGCAATATGGAACAACTCTTTCTGGGGGAGTCACTGGGGTTTTTTTTCCCTTTCTCTTCTTTGAAGAACTGTCTGCCTAGACTGTGTCTCTGTCGAAGCTGAGATGAAGTGAACACATTTTATTCTAGATGATCCTGTAGTCAGATACTTAAAACTTCCACCAAGGAATATAACATATTTTCTATTTCCATTTTAATTTCTGTACTCAGTTTTTTAGCTATGATCTCATGAGAGAATACCAAATGGCTTTTTAAATGGCTCCCTTAGGCTGCTGGTGCACCAGGTCTCTCTGGGCATATTTCCAGCTCTTTTGCCTTTCCCTGTGACATATCTTGGGATAATTTGAAAACATCTGCTAAAGCAACCATCTTAATATAAGACAGCAGTCATCATTTGTCACTGAGCAATATGTCATTTGTGGCTCTCTAATTGGAAGACAGGTGCTGATGCTGACTTTGGCCTTCTTAACTTGTTTAGTTGGCAGATTGTCTGTAGAAACACTTATCGGTGCTTTGAAATCCCACCGTGTATTTCTACTTTTCTGTATCTATGTTTTTTAAGAAATTTCCTGTGCCATTTGAAAATCTGCTCAAGAAACCATAATGATAGCAACTAGTGCATTCATAATCTGGCTTTCCAAGTAAACTTGACTTTATGCATCTCTCCAGTGTCTTCTGGCTAGATGAAAGCTATTTTTAAGTAGTTGCCTGTGAAGCTTTGTCTTTAGCCTTTGTATACGAGAAACTTCTGATCTCTTGCTACCTGATGCCCTGTCCCTGTATTGGTGACATTTCAATGAATGTCATTCATTCCAGTTGTTTCCCTCTTTTTGAAAATTTAGAATCACCTTTAACTGAGGAGGTTCTTCATTTTCTGATTTCTCATGGTAAGGAAACTAGGAATTTGAGAAATGAACTTCTATCTGTGTGAAGGAAACGTATAATTCTAGATGCCTAGATCCAGGCTTTGAACCTCAGTTGCTGTGGTTCAGGTGACAAAAGTATGTGGGATCAGCTCATAACCAAAGATCTCAGTAGTTATGGTTGATGTCTTATACCTAGAAGGTGCTTTTTTAAGCTTTGTGAGTTAAGTGTAGGTTGCAGTAGCTTGAGTTGACTTGCAAGATCTTGCAGGTTTCAGCATCTTAATATCCTGATGTGGTGACTCTGCTGGATCCAGTCAAGGATTTCTTGAGGGTTTTTTTTCTGTTGTGGAAAAGGGAGATAAGGGGGTGAGGATCCCCAAAAACTTTGTCCAAGAACTGCTTGAAAGCCTCTTAGTTGTTCTGGGGGTACATCCTCTCTGAAGGTATTTCATGGCACATGATGATAGGATGGTAGCTGAGTTACTTTTTCAAATGAAGGGAGTGTTTTTTTTCAGCCAGCTTCCTGAGTGTGACTTCAGTTGCTAATTCTGTGCTTGAACACACTTCCTTCCTGTGTCTCTGTTTAGTTTTGCAGATGGAGCAGGATAATGTATCTGACTGGAGGTCAATAACTGTAAGAGACAATGATTAGCAGCCTCACCTACCTGTGTCATAGTAACAACTTCAGTTTTAGCAGTGTGCACCCAGCATTGAAAGTCAACATTGAGAATTAATGTCTCACTACTGCCCTGCTGTGTTTCTTTCATCTTGTCATTGGGGAGGGGGGGAAAAAGAAAAAGGAAGAAAAAAATTAAGGAAAGGTGGAAATGAAATCCAGGTGTCTGCTTTGTGGTAGTGGTCTCAACAGTATCTGTTCATTTATAGCTGGTCAACAGGCAGAGGGCAGTTGCCTTTGTCCAGCCAGAAGTATTGAGAGTCCATATGTTCCGTGGATTCAAGGTTTCTCACAGATGTCCAGAGTCTGTGAGAATCTCTATCTTCTTTCCATCCTGCTGCTGAAAGAATTTCGGACTCTTTGCAGCACACCATTCACATAGGGAGACCTTCATTTCGTGGTTCATAGAGGAATGCAGCTGCTGGTCCTGTGGTGCTGGAACTGCGTTGGTGCAAATGTTTCACAAGGACTTCAGAGATCCTTTGTTCTCATCAGTCTGTGTCTTTTGGCTGTCTGTTTGTTGGGCAAAATGCCCAGGGTGTGGTTTGGTCCTTTAAAGGTGTCAGCTGTTGTTGTATCTGGTTTACCTCCAAAATATTGTAGGGTTTTGCTTCTCTCTTTTCTTTTTTTTTTT
>VXAD01013336.1:345056-387541 GCA_013399195.1 Dicrurus megarhynchus
TTTTTTTTTTTTTTTTTGGTGTGTGTGTGATTGTGTTTTAGAACACCAATAAATTCTGTTACCAGATCCCATTTTCTAAGAACATACCATAGGATGGGATCTGAGCAACCTGATCTAGTGGAAGGTGTCCATTCCCAAGATGGGGATTGGAATTCAGGATCTTCAAGGTCCCTTCCAACCCAAACTAGTCTATGGTTCTGTAATTCACCTCGCTTTTCCGTCTAACAGATCTTTACTTGCAGAGAACTGTTTACTGCCAGATTTATATACAATTCTGTAAATAATATTGATGAATATCCCAGTGGAGCTTTTTAGTGGCAATGAGATGGCAAAGTAGAATTAAAAGGGAAAAAAATCACCACCGGAAGGAATGAAAGGTAGAATTTGGAGACTTTATCATTATTTTGTATAAATTAAGTGTTGCAAACATGGTCATGTCAAAACAATTTAAATTAAAAAATTAATGGTAATTCTATCATTTCATTCATGGAAGAATGATAAAACCATAAGATGTAATATTTGAGAAGATGATTAAAATTATTTTCTGAGGAAAATATCCCAAATATCTAGATGGCACCTGTCCTTTAATAACAGCAGCAAAATAAGGCTAGTGATTACTAGATTAGTGGTATTTAGAAAAGTATCGTATGCATATTACTGTATGAAATTAAATACTCTAGAAGAAGAGGTGCAATGTCTGTTTAGGAAGTACTGTAACTTTTAGTGAAAAAGATGGATTTCTTAAAAATTGTGATATGGATATCTATGTGATAAAATAAACTTAGGTGGAATTATAAACTGGAGATGAAAACTTTTTCTCACACATTTGGAGCTCTCTCTTCCTTGGAAAAAGAACCAATGGAGGTTTCTTTTCTTAGCAAAAACAACAAAGAAACAAAAGAAACAAGCTACTGATATTGCACTCAGGAAAAACTACTGAATGGTATTCAAAGCAGCTGGCTGTTCTGCTAGCTCAGAATTTTTTTTTTTCAATTTCTGAAATACTAGAAACTTATTCATGTAAAAATTATGGTTGCATCTTCCTCTTTTGTTTTGTTTTTTCTTTTTGTTTTTTGGTCCATGACAACTATTTCAAATATGACATTCGTTGTAGAGCTGTTTCAATATCCATGTAGTGTCCTTTACAGAGTTGCAGTGGCATGGTAGTTGATGAGCATTCACTTCACCTTGGGTAGAAATGCTAGTTGGAGTGTTTTGTATGCAACCTGCAAATCTGTGTGGTGTTTCTTATCATACTGTGATGGTGTGTGGGCTGACTTCCAGAATTACTTGTATGGTGTTCTGCATCTCTATAACATGATATAAATGTCCCTACTGGGAATCTTCATACTGTGTTTTGCAGGGAGAGTTGTACAGCAGAATTATATATGAACAAAAGCTAAATACAAGGATGTTCTGCAGTATTCAAGTACTTTGGTCATTTACAAATCTGGTAGTGTATGAGGTACTTCAAAAATCAGTGCAGCATGCTGCAAAATAATTAATGTGTTATGTTAAATTACTTTCCAGAGGAGGTTTTTGACAGAATCAAGGCAAAATATGAGAGTATACTAAAGTTCTTGACCTGATCCTTTGCTCTTTATGCTGATGGGAATTTTGAACATGAACTGCAGGAGCAGGCTGCCTGCCCTGTATGAGATGTTAAATGTTGGGCACCAGTTGGTCAGGCCCATACTGGAGAGGATTTTTTTAATGTGAAAAAGTGCTGAAATGCAGTAGCAACACTTGTGTGTGTTACACTTGTAGAGCCCTTCTGAAGACAGAAATATTTGCTAAGAGATTACTCAAGGATCACAACATTTCTACAGGACCTAGGAGAAATTAATTACATTGTGTTTCTTTATTCTAAATTTCTGGTCCCTCTATGACGACACACAACAAAGCAGAGTGAGAGAAAGATGAAGATTCATCTCAGTGCCCATTTCAGTTTCTTTTGGAACTAAAAAGAAATTTTGCATACAATGAGAAGAAAATTTTCCAATAATCAATTTTTCTAGCATACTTTGCACATTTGTAGAAACTCTTAACTTGCTTTTTGCTCTTTAACTTTGTCTCTAGTTTGCTTTGAGCTGCTGTAGGACCAAAAATAACTAGTCTATTTTCCCAAGGACTTACAGTCTCTCTAGGAGTAGAGAAACTAATCTATAGGAAAGCCTACAAATGTAAATTTTATTTGTTTAAAAGCTTCAATATTATTATTCTGTAATGGTGTCACGCTAAAGTTTATTTTCATGTTTTAAATACTACATAATTCAGGACGAATGCTGCCAGTGGTCTGTGCACAGTTCCCAGTGATGTCTGTGCAATGTGTCCCTGATGAAAGAAAAAAAAGCTTGAACCTGAGGCTCTTGCAGAAAACCTCAGTATTTTATTTTGTTGCAAATTAAGAGATAGTGATGAATAAATTGAATGTGGATTTTTTTATTCTTGGTTCAACTGTGATTCTTGTTTGTTTATTTGTTTTTATACAGAACTGGAATCATTAATTATTTGTGGTTTAATTAATTAATTAATTGATGAGTTTGCCAGATCTAGTTTAGTCTTTCTGCCTTCATTAACATACGGAGTCCTTGCAGCTGATTTATACATTGGTTTGAACAGTTGCTGAATGCGGCAGTGTCCTGGTTTTGAGCATTTGAGTTTGTTTGGGGTTTTTTTTACTGCTTTGTATTAAAATACGAACATCATATTGACTCTGATATTGTAAGTACATGAGAGCCTTGTGTTATTGTAGAACATAAATTATTTCAGTTTTGTCTGACGATTTTGCTTTAACATTTAGTCTAACCATAAACTGCTCTGAACTCCTCTTTCCTTCCATATCCAGCTCATGGCAGCTACTGCCCGTATTAGCCATATGCTTGACAAATGTGGAGCACCTCTTCAGGCTCACTCATGCTTTGAAGTTAGGTTTAAGTCAGGATTGATTTTTTGATGGGGATTTTTTTTTTCTCAGCCACAGAGAGAACAAAAGTGAGTGAGTTCCCTTTAAACACCCTTATTCTTGATGAAGATCTCTCCCTGCTCTTTGGTTTTGTAGGGAAGTCTGAAGAGAAGCTGAGCTAGCTGTTCAGGCACATGGGACACTTTAAAGAGTTTTGGTTGCCTTTCTGGTGGAAGCAATGAGAACTTCAAGAAGGAAAGGCAAATTCTTTTCTGGAAGGTGTTGAAGGCAGTGAGTGCACTCCTCGCTCACATCTCTGGGCTGAAGAGGCCACTTTAGCTATTGTCATCAGGTGGCCTGGAGAACACGAGTTTGTAGACCTGGTAGCTTAAGTCAGTAGCAGACTGCACAAAGCCTAGGTCAGACCATAAACTTTATAAAAAGTTTATTTAAAGTTAGAATAAACTTTAGCTCACTTGGCTGCACATGGGGCAGACCCAACTGTCACAAGTCTACTTCTCAGGAGTAATCACTCAGTGGGTGTATTATTAAACAGCTTCTCTGCATAGTCATGGTGACTGGCCAGAATTTTGGGGGCACCAGTGGCACAGTTACACTGCACTCATATTTTTGATAACCATAAACACCTCTTATTCTTGGTAAAGGAAGTAGTATTGATACAGGCAGACATGTGCCTTCTATAGAGTGTATGTAGCCAGCATGTTATTTAGTATACTGTGTTATATGGCTGAATAAATAAATACAAGATGCCTATAATAGATCTGAGTTGCAAAATCTAATATGATAATGCTTTTCCCACCACTAGCAGAGCTCAGTAATTTATAACTACAATTTGGTGTCATGGATATGATTCATTCTATTTTAGTGGATGCAAGCAAATTGCTTTACATTCGTAAAGTGACTTATTCGTAGTGACTTATTATTCAAAGTTGAATGCATGCTTTGTGCGATCCTGAGATTCTTAAAAAAATTATGTTTATTTTATTTAAATGTATTTTGGAAGGGGGAAAAAAAGTAAATTTTTCAGCACATACTATTTAAACAATCATCAGAAAATGTTTAATTCAGCAATCAAGAGGACAAGAACAGTTCTTGAGCCAATTGAATTTCAACGACAAATCATGCTGGATCCAAACTGGGTCCTCCCAACATCTGATACTAAACCTGTGTGTAACCCAAATACTCAGTCACTTTCCAGTTTTCATCTGTAATATGATTTTTATTAAGCTAAGCTGCCTGCTGTGTGTTTTGTGTTGGAAAACGTTAAGCCAGAGTATTAGAAAGAAAATGTTTAAATACATTGATCAGTATGTGTGCTGCACATCTTATCTTTTTAAAATAGATAAATAATGAAAAAAAATTCATTTTGTTTCCCCTTTTGAATTTGCAGATTAGTCATGGATTGTTGCCCACAATTTCATGGAGCCTAATCATGTAGTCCTTTTTTAATAGATTCCATTATTTTCATTACAGTATATCACCTAAAGTAAGTAAATTAATTCAGTGGAGTCTCTCTAGAGCTAAGTTTGTGTGTGTGCTGGAAAATTAAGTGTGGCAAATGTAGTATTAATGGTTATTTTGTTAAGCATTTTCTTAGAGTTTGCATGGACATATTTTAAGAAGTAGGATTAATTTTTTTGTATTTATTGTTAGGTCAAATACTTTTTGAAAGTAGGATGAAATTAGTCATGCTTTATCTAACAACTACTTTTAACTAATTCTGCTCGTGTTAATAAATAAAGGCAAAATTAAACAAAAGATGTACTGAACAAAGAACATTGGAAAAAAATCTCAAAACTGTATATTTTCGCTAAATAGACCAGATCTTGTTCCTCTTTATGCACCAACTGGGTAGCATCAACAGAAAGCAGAAATGTATCTGCAGTAGAGTTTATTTCAGTAGATGCAAAGTGCAGAAAAGTAGATTTGTGGCTGGTTGTGTTTACAGGGAGGGAAGTGGGATGAAAGCAGGAATGGATTTGACTTAATGCTAGATTCAAGTAAGTGGAAATGTGAGTAACATAATGCCAAAGAAAACCTGGTTTTGTTATGTAATTTCTTTTTTCCGGCATCTAGTATTTGGAGACTTTTAAAATTTGCCTCACCTTGGACTGTTTGGGTTTTGGGATTTTTTTGAGGAAGAGAGGGGTAGAAGTTAATCTGGATAGTGGAACATACAGCAACTGGAGGGAAGAAAAGACAAACAAAAAAACCCAAAACAAACCAACAAAAACCTCGAGGTCATCACTTAGAATAGTTTCCTTAGCCAATTAAGGAACAAATTTGAATTTTAGGACAGTAAGGTTTAGCACATAGAAAATGAAGCCTCAGAACAGTCCACGGGTAAAACAAGAGCAGAATGTGTGAACGAAAAGTCTTAATGCATATCACAACTAGCAAATCATTTGTGGAGGTCAGGACACAGTAATACACGAGATGTGTTCAATGTCTCCTCCTCAGTGACCAGCACAATATTGCCATCCCTGTTGCAGCAACAACATTGCCATTATTTATTTGGTAGTAATGATTCTGAGTTTAGCAAGAAGAAATGAGTTCATAGGAAAATTGTTTTACATAACAGAAAATCACATCAAACTGAAGTAGTACAGATCATTTCAGAGTTTTCCTTGCCAAATTCGTTGCACATGAACACATAATTTGAATTAATTTTATAACTTAATGGAGATGTATAACCAAGGACGAAGATTAAACAATTTAAAGTTACGCTTTTAGATTTGTAAATATTTACACTTTTATTTGTAACATCAGTTCCAAATGCATTTCCTGTCTTAGATACAATAAACAGACCTTTCATACTTTCAGACCATGTCTGGTAATACAAATGAAAATAGCACAGAAATTTGAAACAGTAACATTGAAAAAAAATTACAGTCCTAAACAAAATGTAACATTCTGGATAATCCCTAAATAATTACCTAGTAGATGAAGTCAAAACAGATTAAAGTGTGCTTGTAGTTCTAAATTATAATTAATTCTCCATTGTGTTTTGTCAACAATCTGAATTTCAATTTGTATTAACCTTTCCAACTATCCTGTAAGGTCAAACATTATAATAAGCTTTTTTCTGGTAGAGTGGTGTCTTTTGTGCCTGTCAGAGTTCAAGGAGCTTCTGGACAAAGCTCTTAGTCACATGGTTTAGTTTTGCATAGTCCTGTGGGGAGTTGGTCTTGATGATCCTTGTTGGTCCCTTCCAACTTGAGATAGTCTGTGATCATAGATTGGGCAAAATCAGAACACCCTTTGAAATAAAAAGCAGACTTAAACAGTTCCAGATTTCAACGTCTTCAGCAAGGTAAAGAAAAAGAAGCCTGTCTGTAATCCAGCATAGCCTGATGAATCTTCTAATGTATACACATATAATTTTTGTTGTTAAAAGTGTCGCAGGGTTGAGCATAGCTGGAATAATCCATAGGAGCCTGATCTGCTACTCACTGAAGTCTGTGGCTCACACTGTGAAAGTAATGTCTGTCATTTTCTTAAGCAGGCATTGGATTGTGTCAATACATGAGCACAAAGATCACATCTCTTTTTTTTTAAATTTGAGACCTGCTGGGATATTGGCACTTCAGAACGTTATCTTCTAAATGCTTTGCTTTTCCACATGAATCATTTGAAAGGCGGACTTTATACTTAGTCTCCTTTTCATGGGGTTAATATTTGTGGGGGTTTAGATGCTGTATGTGCACAAAAATGACACTTTTGAAGGGACAAAAAAGGCTATACAGGTTCAAAAGTGTGAATGTGCATGGATAACTGAAATCCCACTTCAGGCTTGACTTTTTACATTGTAGACAGATATTCCAGGTTTCTTTCAAAGAAAAGCTTAATCCCCACTCAGTAAACCTGCACATAGCCTAGGTTTTATCTCTGTCTCATGTTAGATACATGTGTAGTATTTAACAGAGGTTGAAGTAGTGCATGAGATCATCTAAGCTGACTTGAATTTTACATACGGAGGATGGAAACTGGCAGTTAAGCTAAATGTTGGAAGATAAAGACATTATTTCTCCCACTAAGGATTCATAGTCGTCAAGACTGTCAGATTCATTTGTGTGTCAATTACAGTTCCAGAGGTGAAAAGTCAGGCTGCTTTTCAAGACAAGTTTTTCTAATTAGAGTAATCAATGTTTGATTAATATTCCATTAGTAATATATGATAATTATACCCTGATGAGCTGTCACTTTAAGTATGTACAGAGCAAGATCACAGATGCATTTTTATGTTGTTATGCCTTTGTCAGCTTTAGTTGCCATCAACAGTCAGCTTTATGCAGATGCTCACTGAAATATTTCAGAAATACATTTTGTCCGTAAGCCTGTTAAATGGTGCTACACGTCTGCTTTGTGGGTCAGTGCCTTGCTCTTGCTTTGTTTAACATTTCATCAGGGTTCTACGCTTTGACACTCACTAGACTGAGCTTGCAGAGAGAAACTTTACTATTTAGGAAATGTAATGTGTGAGGAAAATCCTGATTACTAACTGTGAATAAATCCAAATCAGGAAATAACAGCAACTTCATTGAACTGTGGTGGAAAATCTTTTGACTTCTGGGGGTTCCGAAACATTTCCCTACCGTAATAGGTTCTGCAGAGATGCATGCAATTAATACTCAGAATTCCTGAGTTAATGTCATGTATCTCCCTGAGGATGACTGAGGCATTCAATGTAGCTCTGAGGGATGACGGCTTAGGGTGCTTTCTGGTGACCTCATGGTCCTCAGCTTCTAAAGCAGTTCTGGAACTCATTGCTGACTGTGGGCATCCTGGTATATGAGGTATACTAAGAGGGAATGGGGGAAAAAGGATTGGATGAGATGCTACAAATTGCATAGCAGAATGCTGGAGCAGCAGACAGGGACAGTCTGGATGCACATCTGACTGAACTTTCCTTTTTTTTTCTCCTTGCATTGTTTCCCATTCAGGCTAGATCAGAAGACCATTGTATTGCAACCTTTACATTTGGCTGAAAGCGTGTGTCACAGAGCAAGAATGGAGCTTTCTTTCACAGTTGAAGAAAGGAAACCTAATTGATGCAGGCATACATGTTTTTATGGGCCATGTGTTAATTACCCAGGGTAGCAAATGAAGAGATGTACTCCAGTTGTGTGTGAACATGCAGCAGTCTATATAGGAACAATTACAGTATTTGAATGTTTCGTTCATTCTGCACTGAATTAAGTTTTCTCCAACGATTTTAATCTTTGAACATTTTTATTATATTAAATAATGTATTTTTCAAACTTAACATAATTACTTTTTTTTAATAGTATTATGTAGGGATCCCAAGAAGCTAAGAATTATAGTGCAATGTAGTCTGGCTCTTGGAATGGTGAAGGAATGAGTTACTGTAGAGAACTGTTGCCCTTTCTGTATCCAGCTGCAAATCTGTGAGAAGAGCTTTGCAATTAGCTTTTGTAAATACTAGCTGACAGCAGAGGAGGGTTTGAGACTTTGGTTTTCTGGGCTCCACTCCAAGTTCTGGAATGAAATACACTTCAGTGACTGCATATCTCCCTGCTCCTGTCTCATCTGTCTCCCCTAGCCTGACTACTTTGTCTCCTCATCTTGAGTCATGTTTGTTCTGTGTGCACCATGCTTCTCACTGCCCTTTTTCTGCATTATGGTGAATGCTACCTCTGTCATGGTTTCCATAATGCATGGATGGAGGATAGAAGGTACTAGAAACAGTACATTTTAATGTCATTTTTAGCATTCATGCAGTTGTGCCCCATTGGACAGCAATAAGCAATGACAGTCTCTTGCTCACCTGCAGATTTGGATGTGTTCGGTGACTGTCGCAGGCGCAGCACATCCTGTGGGACTGGGGTACAAAGAGGAGATTTATTTCAATTTCTCATTGTTGGATGAGATGAAACAGCAGATTTCTAAAGCCACTTTTTTGTGAGTTTTATTGCTTTCAAGCCAGAATAACCCTGTTGCCCTATTTTTGAAAATGGCAGCGGTAGCTTTCAGTGATATTTTAAGAATCTAACTTCAACAAAACTTTTTTTAAACTCACATGCTCAGATGTATCTCAGCTGCCCTTCTAAAAAAGTTTAACAACTGTGAACAACTCAGGCATTTTCAGTTCATTGTAACTCAGATTATTTCACATTTCTAGTTTGAACAAAATTAGTTAAATTATTAAATCAGAACTAAGATCACTCTGTCTGTGGCTGTTGCTGGGACTGAAGAGATGCAGTCAATTACTATTTAAGATGGATTTCCTGTTCATAGGGGAGACTGTTTTACCAGGAGCTTGTTGGTAGTATATCATGGATGACTCAGGACTGTGCAGAGTCTCTCTGCCGCTCATAGGGAGCTGCTTTCAAGCACAGTCTGCAAAGTCTATGATTTAGCAGTGGATGATGCTAACTACTCACAGGAAACTTGAATCCAGAGGTGGGGCTGAAAACTGCTTTGATACATATGGCACCAGGAGAAACTTGGCCAGGAAGGGCAATTTTGAGTCGCTGTTAATAGGGGTTACCAGCACTTGTCATAAAAGATCTTCTTACGGCAGTGAGCCGAGAAATTGAGATCCTAACACAAAAGCAATTAATTAGGATTGTTTGGGGAAAAGATGACATAGCTGTTCGGAAAAGCACTATTAGGGAGGTGAAGGTGACCTTAGAAATCAACTGATTTGCTCAGTTTTACATCCAATTAAGTATTCCCGACAACAGAGGAGATTTTGCTTTAGACATGTACAATGTACACTCCGTGATATACCAGCAGAAAACTGCACAGGGTATTTCCACATTACTAGGAGCAAACTGGCCTGGTGGCAGGAAGCACTTGTAATTCAAGAGAATGTTCAATGAATGGATTCCCTCTTTAAAAGAGAGAGGATAAATGTTACTAAATACTGCTGTTTCTTTGTGGAATTGTATTGGAGAAACTGCAGTACTGCCTAAAAGGATAAAGAAACAACTCAACTGCTTTCTAATTGCTGTGATGTAGGCTGGACTTGAATATGGTGAATACATTCATCTTCAGCTGATATAATACCCTCCAGCTTTTAGTTTTCTGATGCCAAATTATAATCTTTTTGTTTTAATTCCTGCTAAAACTCTAGTGTTCTTAAAACAGTGCTATCTTAAGGTTGTGCTAGTAGCTTCATCTTCTCATATATTTCCTCATTTTTCCGGTTTAAGATGTCTTTTTTAATATTTACTTAATTTTCTGTGGTTTTGTTGTAACAAATATGTATTTGCAATCTGCTTTAAATGGTTTTAAAGAATTTAAAGTTCTCCTCTAGTCATTGTAAGTAGTTGAAGAGAAGCATTTGTTAACTTGATTTGATCAGATCTGTGTTCCTCAGTGCAATGAAATCGAATGTAATCTAACATGATCTTCTTTACATAGAGCGAGTAGTGAGATTGTTTTCACCCAAACGGAATGTAATTTTTTTATTATTATTATTTTAGCTTTTATTTTCCATTGGAATTCTTTGCACAAAAATTATGTATGTTGCTCACATTTTAGAGGCCTCTTGGTAGAGAGTACAGTTTATTCGATTGCTAATATTAAAGCCACTTTTCTTTCCCATCTGCACCATATAAATGTTATCCGTCTTCAGTATCACCATATTTCTCAAATCATATTCTCAACTGAAATACTCTGGTAATGGTGACACCAAACACTCTGTGTATTTCAGTGTCTTGAGATAATACTAGTGCCATCTGTAAGACAATACTTCTCATGTTCTCAGCTGAAAAGCTCTGGAACCTTGTATGTGGTGTGTGGGAAACTGTGCTTATGGATATTTTTAATGCTTATCCCTTTATTCTGCATTAGTACTGCATCATAGAAGCAATAGCTTCAGGAAGAATACTCCTGCTCAGCTGACAATTCAGGAAGTGTTGCTGTCCCTCAGAGAAAAGATTAAATTATGTCTTTTTCTTCAGGCTTTACTTGGATTTGTGCATTCTGTGGTGCAGGAGAGGATATGGGTCTTTTTCTCCTGTGGCAGACAATCCATTAAATGTACCTAATACAATTGAAATAGCTGTTCCAAAGATGAACCAGTTCTTGCCCGGTTAATTGCAGCTTTTTGATGTGTCATTTATTTGAGTGTCTTGCCGCAGCATCTTCTTTCCTACAGAGCTCAGAGGCTGTCTGTTTTTATTAACTGTGGGTGTGGCATGTTGCAACAGAGGGAAGTCAGCATTGTGTGTTTTCCTTGATGTTAAAAATGCTACATTAATAATCCCATATTTTAACAGTATTATTTGGTTATCAACTGATTTTATAGAGGATTAAACTATGCTCTTGCTGAGAATAAATGGATTTTAAGCTTCAGCAATTAATATAAATTTAATGTAATTTGACAGTTCCTAACATGGGTTTCAAACAAACCCAAATCAAGTACCTTTGTGATCATTTTGGTGGTTCCTTTGTGGCATTGAAACTATTGTTCTTTCATAATCACATCTTGTTAAGGACCATAAATAAGTTAACTCTGCTCATTTTACATCAAAATAAACTTTGAATATTTAATACTCCTGTGTCTTTCATATAGTTACAAAAGACTTTTGCAAAAATATTGGGTGAAAATTCCTGCATGTTAAGCAACTGCATGGAAATTATGACCTATTTTCAGATCCTTTTTAGGCAAATGATAAGATGGAAAAAATGCATTTGGAACTAGTGTAGGAAAATGGTTTATTACAGTAACTGTGTAATGATAAGCCTTGAGAAAAAACTGATATATATGGAAACTGCAGAGATTTGTTGAAATGCAATGGATTTCGACTTGTCTTCCATTTTGTAGTGCTTATGTCTCACATTTGTTCCTGTAGACCTTTTTACAGGAATGGCTCAAGAAGGATAATGACTTGGGCTTTATATCTACTGCATGCAGAGTCACACCAAGAAAAAAGTGGAGTTTTTTCCTACGAATGTATGTTATCAAATATGTGACAGTACATTCTTGTATAAAGCATTTGACTGTTGGAAACCATTTTTGTGTTGTTGATGTGGTTTGTATCTGTTGACTTTCTAGACTTGGTAACGTGCAGTTGTGTTTTAAGCTTTGCTCTGGGTTAAAGCCCACCAGAACAACCTCTCTTTTATTGTAGGCTACTGTGGTCAGAGGACCACATTTGGGACCATTGCATTTGGTAGCCAGAAGCTCATTAGTTTCCTCCTTTCTCTCACTTCGAGTATGAAAATTTAGGTTTCTTACACTCCTGGGGCATAGTCCTGAAAGGCGTTCTCCTCAGAGCTAGCAAGAGAAATTCGGTTTATCTTGTGAATTAGTGGATGAAATGTCAAGATGGGAGCTAATCTCAGATACACTGCTCATTTGGGAAAGCAGCCCTGGGCTCAGACTGCATACAGATATACAAATAAGTAATGATTTTAAAATAAAGACAACAATATGCTACTCGTAATGCAATAAGTAACTCCATGCATTTTATCTGATTTTAGTGACCCTTTGAATTCACTCCTTATTAGATGACCTGAAATTTTGTCATGAACAAACTGAAGTATGCAAATTCCATACCTTCAATTTATGCTGCGAATTTGCATATGTGTATATAAATAAAAGCTACAAAACCCGCATACAGATAGACAAATGCTCTGTTTGGATATTTTGGGATTGTGTTGGATCATAAAACTAAATTGAGTTTTCATCCAACTCCATATGTTTCTGTGGTGGTGCTCAGAGCTAGCTTAAGATTTTAATCTCCCTTCTATACATGAGAGGGAGAAAGAATGGAGGCCAAATTCTGCCCTCTTTGGGGTTTTACAGATTATCTGTAAATTTTCTCTATTTTTAGTTAAAGTTCATGTCATTTGCAGTGCCACCTCCAAAGACTGATTGATATTGATGACTTCTTGTGGAAAACCAGTTTTGCCCTTTAGTATCCCAACCCTGTGAAATTATGAAAAAATCAAATGAATCAAATGAATTAGGTTATAGGTATGCATTTACATAGTCAGACAAAAAATCAAGTTTTGTTTTACTTAACAATCTATTTAATAACCAATATGGGTGATTAATTTTTTTAATGTCAGACTGTCCCTGTACCTTACTTTCTTGGATTATTTAGGCTAATCTTTAGAATATATTTCATTGTTCTAAAAGTCTTGCTGACCAAAACAAAATACATTGTACAGATATTTTCATGTATCTAAATGACAATTTTCACCGTGGTCATGGGCTCTCCATGGAGGCCAGCAAGACAATCATCTGATTAATATTTCCTTTCCTCAGGTGTCCTACAAGTAAGAGATACAAGGAAAGTTGTATAGTTCTTTGATTAGTATAAAACTAGGTCATCAGTGACATCCTTGTGTGCTAGGACTTTGAGGTGTAAAACCAATTTTTCTCCCCCATATCACTTCAGTAAGAGCCAATCTCCTGTTACACAAAACCCCGCAGAATTTCTGTCTGATTGGGGTTCCCGAAAAGTTTCCCTAAGGTTCTTCTTCTGTGTTTCATGCTTTTACTGCTGTGTTGCTTAATGAATACCAGGTGATGTCTCCTCGGAGGACACATTTTTTTGGTAAATTCTCCGTAAAGCAATAGTCTGCAGTACTCTTGTAAAGACTGTTAGAAGGCTGGCAGAGTTTGGCTTTATCCCTCATGTAGCAGAGTTTGGCTCAATACGAGTTTATGCTACATAAACTACTCCCCAAAGATTTTTATGAGCTGCTGTACCAGAAAGCTCCACTCCCTTTTGGGTAATAACCACTTAGGACTTCATGCATTAAGGGACATGTGCATCAGAATGTGTTGACCTGAGAAGTTTTTGTTGTCTGAAGAACAATCCACTTCAATATTTACTTAAAGCAAAAATAAACCCTGTTGAACAGTAAAATACAGAGATGAGACTCTGCAAGTAAAGTTACCCCCACCATCACCACTTGGGCCAAAAGTTCAATTTTCTGCATCTGCCTCGAATGGGTATTACAAAGAAAAATTTTCATAAAACACATTGCAGATCGAACTCCTGGGGTACTCTGAATTTCCCATAGGTAATGTTGAACTTGGGGACAGCTATTTTGATCTGTTACTGCCATGTTAGAGCTATTGGAGGGATTTTTATGAACAGCTGGTAAGTTTTACTTGAAGTTTGTTAATGAAGTCCTGAAATCTTAGTGAATCCTCCAGGAACTTGGACTTAAATGTGTATATGAGATCAGACTGGATATAGCGTGGGCTCAGGGAAACCTATTATTGTCCTCTGAGAAGCTAAACAAGATGAAGTCATGTGCAGGTCTGATCTCATTAGTTAACATTGTTCCTGATCTCAATGTTGTTGACCTCTGAGGACGCCGAAAAAAAAAAAAGTGAAGTGTCATGTCAATTCACAAGTCATACCTACAGTAGCATTTTACTTTCTTGGTAATATTCTTAGTTATTTTTACAAGTGGAAAATGGTGTGTATTAAAAGACAGCAAATGGTTTAACAATTTGTAACACCAACATCTGGTGGCTGCAGTTGTAGAGAGAGCTACTTTGCAGCAGTGTAGTAAGACTTGGTTTTTTTTTGTTTTTAAGACAGCAAACATTTGTTTCAAAGAGTGAAATAGCTAGAATAGCATTCCAGGGTTAGTTTTTATTAAAGTGTGATATTTCATATTATCTTTTATACTCTGGGTATATTGAGTAGTTTGTGACTGACCACAGTAACTTTACTGAAGGATTTAGTCATGCAGATCTACAATTTTTTTTAAAGAAATGAGTGATGAGTTTATTGAATGTATAGGTGAGCTCAGGGATGTAAAGCAAGGAAACTGCAATTTTCCTTGCCCCAGTGCAGTTTTTGTTTTGACATCTCTACCTACAAATGTATCCTAAAAGAAAAAAAATTTTGAAAGGAATATGTCTGAAGCATAACCTACCGTAACAGAATGTCCTAACTTTTATTTCCTGATTCCTCTTTTCTGCTTATTTTTATTGCTCACCATCTTCTATTTATTTTTTCTTTTTAAATAACTTCAAAATATTAAACAAGCTAATGCTTATGTTTTAAGTTAATGGCCCTCTTTGAGGAGGAAGGTACAACTTTTGTGTTAGGGCTTTTTTTCCTTTCATTTGCTTGTTTTACAGTTCTGTAATATGATATTCCCTATTTTTTGTGAATATTTTCATAGAAAGTTCATTGACAAGTAGAAAAAGATAAATTATTAGCCTTAAAGATGTGTTGCTTTAGCAATAATTTCTTTTGTAGGGGAGGAAGGAATGATGTGACAATTTATAAGGTATATGGTCCCCACTTTGTCTCTCTGGCCAGCTCTAAATAAGAGATGTATTTGCATCCAGTTTCCACATACCAGTTTTACACATATCATAATAGTAATAATTAGGATTTTATTCTGGTGCCCTTAAAAATATTCATAGTTTATGGATACACTGCTGCAGAACGTAAAGACTCTTCAAGGTCTTGGATAGGTGTTTAGTTTGAAGGTGCCAAAGAGATTCTGAGAAACAATGTAACATGGATAAATGAACTTGGGAGGACAAGTGTGCCCTCTTTCTTAACGTGAAAAAACATCTTATGGGATGCTGAAGTGAACTTCTAATTTCTTTTTATTATTAGAGTTCATGTCAATAAGTACTTTTAACTGACTGAACCATAACACAAATCCTGCTAGATATTACATCTTTAGTCTTTTGCAAGGCTAGATTTTTTTTTTTTTTTTTGCCCATGGAAATAATGAATTATCTTCATTAAACATACTGGCAGCTCCTAAAATGATTAATTAGCCATGCCATGGACTTGCAAGAAAGAGTAGCATAAGTAAAAGAAGCTGTTAGATCAAAATCTTTGGCAAGAAGCGACAAAAGAAACTGCTGGTTGTGAAGAGAGACCTACCTGGAAACTCCAGAGACAGAATTCAGTCTGTCTGCAGAGACAGATGGAGATCCCTGTAGTGTTGTGCGGAAAGATAAAACTCACTCACAGAAATTCAGAGGTGGAGAATGGGGAGCATATACTGTTATCAGTGGGATAGCCTTAAATGCTTTGCTCTATAGTTGGCAAGTTGTCATTACTAGAAAAATAATTTTATTTTAAAATAAAGTTGTAAAAATCCCTTTGAATTGAGTGTTCACAAGCTCCTTTATTTTGATTTAAATAGAAACATAAATGAAGGTATATTAGCATTATGTTTCAGGCCTTCAGTTTCAAAACAGGATATTTAGAAGAACTGTGAAAAGCACATAGGGAAGTTGCTGAACAAATAAAGGATTTTTTGAGAGGGAGGGGAACACGATCACCTTTATCATGGAAGAAGCTTTCTGAAACTAGTGGCCAAGAAAAAAACCTAGTAAGAGGTGTTTCCTCATTTAGCTGGATGAAATGGTCATTCTCCAGAAATTATTTAGATTTAAGGAGTTTGTCTGTTCCATTCCTTCTAGGCTAATCAAAAAAGAAATCCATTAAAAGATACAATGGAAACTGCTAAAAGCAGGGGTTAGTTACATATAATAGGAGATGTTTTTAACAAACAGTTTTTCAGCCAAAGGAACAGAAAAAAACAAGGATTGAGATATGCCAAGGGAAGATTAAATAGCAATTTCACTATAGGCATTTAGGTGTAGACTGAAAGGTTCATTAACATTATTTCTTCTGTTGGAAAGGGTGACACAGCTGACTGTGAGAGCAAAGGTGAGACGTAACAGGCACTTAGTGGCTGCAGGATGTATGTCAATATCTACCAGCTGGAGTGATATGGGAGGCATGGAATAGTTGCTGATAATTTTTCCCCTTCACATATTATGTGCAGTGGCAAGACCTTTATTTTGACTTAACATTTGTAAACACCTAGATAAAAATATTGCTAGAGAGAAAAATTAGAAAAGTGGAGGTCAGTAAAAAGTTGCATGGAATTTTATATGGACTTAGAAGAAGCAGATGTTGTTAAACAAGCTCTACCTTAAAAAAAAATCATTGAAGGGTGTTTAATGCACAAAAATATGGCAGATATCTATATGAGATTAAATAAAGCACTTATGGTGCCACATGAGAACTTATGAATAGCAAAGAACTGAGATGAACAAAATATTGGGCAAGGGAGACACCACTGTGGTGAAAGGAGCAGTACTGGACGGGGGGAATTTGCATTCATCAGAGTTGGTCTTCAGATCTGTTGTGGTTTAGTATTTCATTGTCAACCCTGGCATAAAGTGTAGGAGTATGCTAAGGAATGAGTCAATGTTTTGGAGATATCTCGAGTTCAGAGGAGGACTAGATCTGCAGAAATGGGAAGATGTTAACTTTACAATGTGCAAGAGATCAGTGAGCAAGTGTGCTAGTACTTGAGGACTTATTCAGATTATTTCTGTTTATTTGGGAACTCACTGTTTGAGAGAGAAAACTGGGTAACTAGCTGAGTACAGAATTACTGCGAAGGCTCATGATAATGGTTCGAATGTAGGTGAAGGGCACTTGTAACACAGAACATGCAAGGACAGAGATTTCCTTAGATGCAGACCAAGCACGGTGTGTGCCTGGGAAGCCAGCCTGCTGGCAGAAGTGGAGTGTGCTGCTCTGCCTGCACAGAAGGCTGGCCAGTGCCATGGCTCTGTGCCCCGTATGCATCCAAGTCATCTGTCCCAGAGCTGCCTGCTCTCAGATCAGCAGCCCAGAAGGCACTGGGGGTTGAGGCTGGGATGAGTCAGACTGACAAGTAGCTGCTGCTGAAGGGAGTGGGATACTCTAGGAGGAAGGTAGGGCTTATGCCTGAGTGGACAGGCATGAGGGAGATGTGCCAGGCTCCAGTGACACCTGTAAAGATGAACCTTCTGCCACCTCTTGTCTGACCCCAAGGCTTTACTTTGTATGCTTGGTTCTTCCTTCTTGCCTGGGAAATCTCTGCCTATCTACCAACAGTCATTCTCCCAGAGAGCACCAGACCTTGCAGCTTTTCCTGCAGCTTGGTTATCATTGTCATCAAAGATGATCAGAGGGCTGGAGGAGGACAGGCTGAGAGAGTTGAGGTTTTTCAGCCTGGAGAACAGAATGCTCTGGTGAGACCTTAGAGCTGTGTTCCAGTACTGGAAGTACTGGGGGCCTAAAAAAAAAAAAAATTCAGAGGGACTTTTTATAAGGATGTGTACTGACAGGACAAGGGAATGGCTTCAAACTGAAAGGGGGTGGGTTTAGGAAGAAATTCTTTCCTGTGAGAATGGTGAGGTATTGGGGCAGGTTCCCCGGAGAAGCTGTGGGTTCGCCATCCCTGAAAGTGTTCAAGGTCAGATTGGATGGGGCTTTGAGCAACCTGGTCTAGTGGAAGGTGCCTCTGTCCATAGCAGGAAGGTTGGAACTGTATGATCGATCACTTTGAAGGTCACTTCTAACCCAAACCATTCTTTGATTCTATGATCTTCACTCCTCTGAAGACCTATGATCCCTTCCAACCCTTTCTGTTTGTGCTGATGAAATTTTCAGGACCCCTGACGCTTCCTCGTGTCTGTGAAGCAAAGTTTTACTTACATGGTGAGAATGCTTTGTTTGACATGGAAGGGGCAAAAAAAAATCATTTTACTGCAAAATCTTAGTGGTTAAATTTTATCTGAATAACTGTGTAAACCTCATTGGCAAAATAAGGTTCATAATTGGCAAAGGACACATAAAAGAATGAGAATCTATTGTACAGCTGTTCTTCTGAAGTCTGAAAGGTCGCAAAATGGCTCTCTATATGTGTGCAGGAAACTGAACTGAACACCAGGGAGGGAACAACTCTTTGAGTCAAAGGATGGTGGTGGTATACATACAAGATGACCCATACATGGATAGTTATGGGCTGGAAAACAGAAAAAAAAGATTATTACTTCCAATTACAGGAGGTTTTAGAGCAACAGTCCAAGATTGGTTTTCAGATTAAATTTGCTAAGTTTATCTAAGAGCTTATATGATGTGGTTATGTGTGATAACAAGGGAGAAATATTTGTGAAGCTAGAGGCCTCTTCCAATCTAATCGAGGAAGACTTCTTATAATACAGTAGACATTAATGACTTTGCAGAGTTAGTTCTCAGTCTCAAGAGCTTTGTTAAGAGTGAAATTTATGTCCTTTTATGTATAACAGAACTTTTTCTGAACTGTCATGTGGTTTCCTAGGTTTTTCTTTACTTTCTGAATTACCATTTTGTGGTTTTTGAGAATACACTCACGTATCATTGTTTAAAACAAGAAAATTGATCTTCTAGGTGTCTGTGATGAAATATTATGAAATATTAAAATGCTTGAATTGTTGTAATGGGGAGAAATGAAGGAAGGTAATGCTTCAGAGGAGGTAGAATGGACTAAGGGAGGGAAGAACAACAGAAAGATCAGTGTGAGAGAAATCTCTGTTTATGTGAACCAAGCTTCTGAATATTATGAGTTAACCATAGATACCATACTTTGGTGATAAAAGTACACAGGCTTCATGTATGTCCTACCCTCAATTTTAGGATTAAGCATGTGCTAAATTTTTGTCTGCTTTGGTCTCAGTGGGAGTCTTCCTTCTTCAGTGGAATCTGGTTTTGGGACTGTGATGTGAGAAACCACCTCATTTTAAAGCATACTCAGGAGATCAATTTAAGCCAATTTAACTCGGTGTCCATAGGTATGATGTTTCAAATCCCTATGTAAGGTTTGTCTCTGTAACATCTGTTTTTAAAGCCTGAATTCTATTACATTTCTAAACTCAGCAAGTTAGAAATGTTTTCTGCAACATTTTACCCCTGACTTACAGACTGTGAACTGCAGGATCTGCTGTGAAATGCCAACAGTTTAACTAGGTTGTGCCAGTAGCTATTACTATAAGCTTAGTCTAGGGTTTCTAGCTAACTAAACTATGATATTTGTACATTAAATGTATAATTTATAAGAAAATGTAGAAATATAGTAGAATTTTAGGAGTGTATTAGCTTTAATTAGCTAACAAAAGAGTATTTTTCTTTTTGCTATTTGTGTAAATTAATTTACTGTTGGATTGACTTAATCCAAACTGCTTTTTGTTGATTATTTTCCAGTTCTAAGCGTCAAATGTTGCAGTCTTTAGGGAATACACTCATTCACTTTACTTGGAGTTTTGCTTGGATGAATGCCATGAGATTTGCCCCTAAAAGCCATTGAATCTACACCAAGCTTTAACAAATATTTCTCTGCTGCCTTAATGAGCTGCGTCTCTAAACTCTGAGTGTATTCCCTTTGCAATCTACAGTGCTTGGCTATCAAAATATTTTTTCATTATGAACATTCATTCTTTGCTATGTTTCATTTGCTTTATTGTAATTCAGTTTTAATTTAACATTGTAGTGCAACATAGGAATAAATTTCACTTGGTCCCAGTATTCTGGGTCTTGGACTTGGCCATGCTAACATATAAAAATGACAGGTGAAGTTTATAGTGATGTTTTCTGCAATATACCTTCAAGCTTCTTGACTCAGGAAAACATCTGTGAGAAAGGCACCATGAGAAGATTTGCTTGACAGAAGATTTTCTGTTGGGAATTGTTCTATAACGTTCTTTCAGATTTGTTAATATCCAGGACACTAAAAATACAGAGAAGGAAGAGTTGATCCCTATCTATGAGCCTTTTAACAGTTGTATCATATTAGAACGGTTCATGTATCTATTCTGTGGCCCACTGTAATGTCTGGGACAGTTTGCCAGATGCCAGGTGAAGACAGTTTTTCTTTGTGAAAATATAACCAAAAAAGATTACTTTAAAAAGAAGATTTTAAAACCTCTCCAGGTTGTATTCCTTCTTTATAGAACCTCTCCTGCTTAGGAGCTGCAATGTGGCATTATATCATTGCACCTCTAGTTACAGATAGACTTTCTGAGCCATGCAGAGAGAGAGATGCCTCTTGAAAAACAATGCTTTTCTTCTTGGGGAGATCTAGCAAGAGTGTATCCGAGTTCAACCATGCACCTACAGCTGGTCATACAGTCCCATACTCCTCCAAGGGAGTAATTCAGAGGGATTATCTCAGAAATGCATTGCTGGCCTTTTTTTTGCTAGGAGGCAATTTTCACTTTTCTTAATAGGGATGGTGTTGTGTGCCAGGGTTTAAGAAGGACACATGGTTTAAGATTGCTGGCATTTTGGTAGCTCTCTTTTCAGATAAGATCAGTCACCTGAAAATCTTGAAACTAAACACCTGATGTGAATCTGTTACTTAAGGAGCTCTCTTGCTCCTTACTTCTGAACAGTTTCATTTTTATCATTGTCATCATCACTGCTTGCCTTACTTGAATCAAGATGTTGCTTGCCACCCCAAGGGTAAAGAATGGAAAAGTCAGCCTTCTAGAAGAAGGAGCTGGAATCTTTCGGAATGGAGATCTGTTCCGAAAAGCCAGCTTTTCCTTCATTTGACAATCCCAATGTGCTTTCTCTTGCCTCTCCATTCTCTGTGCCTCATATGTTTCTCTATGCATTTAAACTGTGTGTTTTGCTTAAAGCCTGCACACATCTTGCCTCTATTACATTGATCCTGATGGGAAAAATTGCTTTGCTGTCCTTCAAATCCCTGGTCATTGCATTTGTCACTTGCATTCCTTGATGAATAGATGTGTATGGCTCAGTTGTGTGGGATGTAATCTGCTTCTCTATGGAGCGTAATACAGTCCACTAACTGAAGCTGGCTTTTAAAAGAGAAGTAGATGAGATAATTGAATGCAATGAAAAAAACAAAAAAAATAGACAAGATGAAATCTTGTTTTATTTCTCTTTCTTTTTCCAAGCATTTAGAGCATAAACTATGTAATTCCTTCATGACAATATCATTTTCAGTAACTTACTGAAAAATACAAATAAAATGTCAGTTCCCTTGGGAGCCATTAGCCTCGAGCAAATTGATGATGCAGTGGAAATAAGAACATGCTGTGAAAGCTGGTAGATGAAATGGATCAAACTGAAACATACATGCTTTTGAGATTCAGAACATACTCCAAAGAAGTATACGATTTTGGGGGCAGCAGTGTTTTTAATTCATATTTATACACGCTTTACTATTATTTATGCTGTCATGCTCCTACTCATAACTTAATAATTGAATGTTTTTAGCATCAAAGAACTGTAAGAAATCTTAAGTCATATCCATCTGGTATAGAGGTCCATGTCTGGCTATAGCAGAGAGAGGTGGGTTGCATATTACATGTTTGGCTGACCCTGGGAGTGATGTTAAATGTGAAGGCTATTCTGATAAGTGTTAAGGGTCTCCAAGGGCTTGAAGCATTCACTGTCTTCATATATTTTTAGATATTCATTCCAAAGCTGTACCAATATGGCTTCTTTCCTTGGAGAATTCATTTTAACATGTTTGTTGGCACAGGGTTTGGACAACTTGCCCTATGAGTATGAGAGATATAAACAATCTCTGACATAAACCTCATATCCAGAGTTCCTTTTGAGTTGTATATGTATTCTTACAGTGATTTTAACTGTATATAAACATATAAAGTGTGCAAGCACCCTGTTAACAAAGAGTATAAAGCTTCAATAGCTCCTGGGCTGTGAAGTTTAGAGGTTAGACAGGTCTAACTTAACAATACTGCTTGGACTTTTAAAAGCAATCCTGAAAATGGGAATTATGTCAGATTATATGACTACATTAATCTTGCCATGGAGTCATAATATTGTCAATTTATTTTGATGATCCAAGTTCTTAACTTTCTTACTTCAGAGTAGTATGCAGTGGTTTATATTTTAATGTCTGTCCAGCAGAATCTGGCCTGCACAGCATGTGCTCAGCAAGCTTGAAGTGTGATTTATAGATACTTTTGTTGATCCACAGGCAGGAAAGCTACAGATCTCACTTAAACTTGAGTATAAAAAAATACATTGGAGACCCCCTTTTGCTTAAGGTTTTATTCCCTGCTGAATATTTCTACCACCCCTTGAGATTTCAAAGTAGACTTCTTGTGTGGTTAAAGTAGTGCCTGTCTTTTCTCATCTCATTTTCACATCTGTTTTAGTTACCACTCTAATTTTAAGCACTGCTACTGAGGTGCAGATTTTCTTGACTTTCTTATAATAACCTGTAAATGCAGTAGTCAGTACTGTAGTCTTCCATTTTAAGAGCCTCCCATTGATGAAGCAAAGACACTGACACTCTGATACTGCTGCTGTGTTTAGTGGCTGTGAGCTCCCTTGCTGCCTTAGTGCTCCTATTTGCTCATTTTTCACACCTTGGTGAACAGCAGAAGTCAGTCAGAATAAGCCTTTTGGATAATGCCTGATATTAAAAGCCAACTCATTTGAATTTGTGGGATATTTTGCATTGTATGTTTTAATTTTCTGCTTAAAATAGTTTTCTGCTTTATAGTGTCTGGAGGGAATCAGATTAGAAAAGAAGCGGGGGGTATCTCTGAGCTGAGACCAAAGGCAGAAAATTTTCTGTTGGAAAGGAACATTTTTCTGCAGCTGTGCAACTGTGAGCCAGTGCAGCAGAATAACTGTCCTGGCAGGATATGAACTCTGAAAGGTTTTGGGCTGTGATGCACCCTTCTGAGTCACTCACGTTAGTCCAGTACGCATATTTACGGCTGACGTGATGCACAAGTGTTTCTCATCTCCTTGTCCTGCCTGCTCAGTGTTTCTGGAGAGTATCTAAGGGCTTTTGTGTTCCAGATCCAAATTCCTGTCTGAGTGAGCATATTTGATAAATTATATTCTCTGCATATCCTGAAAAAATGGGCTGGAATGCTTACTGAAACTCCACGAGGGATGCAATCATTCTGTATGCAAAGTATATTGAAATCAAAAGTAAGAGTGTGTCCTGGTAAGCTCAGGAATTTTTATCTTAGTCATCAAATACCAACACTGAGAATTTTCTGGTTTGCCAGTTAAAATTAACAGAAGGTAGATAACCAGATCCCTTTCATGATCTGTTTTTTGAAAAACTGTTTTCACTGTGTCCTAGACAAAAAAAATTAGTTGCCAAGGAAAGCCACTAGGTTCAATATTACTTTCATATTTCTATTTTGTTATGAGTGTGAAATGTAAACTAATACAAGCAATAAAGAGTGGCTGGCATATAGATCTTTATTTTTGTATTTTTGGTATTTTATTAAAATTTGTGTAAAACTTTTAAGAAGCAGTTGCAGAGCAATGAATGCCCCCATAGACTTTTTGTTTTGTCATTTTGATTAAATTTGAAATGTCCAAGTTACTACAATTTAAGGCATAAAGTTTGTTTCTGTATACTAGAAATTCTGTTTTCCTGCTTTATGAATATTTTTAGCTTTTTAAATAAATGTTAATCTTACAGAAGAAAATTACTTCTAAATCAGATTGTTATCTGATTATCCTCTAAGTAACATTTTCTCCCACTTAGCTAAGGATTTGGCTATATGAAAGATATCTCAGTAAACCCAGGAGCATCTAGCATTTAAAGTGAGAAGCAGTGTAGCTGAAGGATTTAATTTCCTTTGTGAAATTGTACAATTGTGTTAGTTATGTAGGTTTTCTAAACCAAAATACATGATAAATGATAAATACTGGTTTAGATCATCTTTGGAAAGAGACTGTTTTGTTAGCAGTCTGAAGTACCATGATCTGGGGAGACTTGTCCAATGGATTGAGAGACTTTATTTGCTACTG
Organism: Dicrurus megarhynchus; assembly: GCA_013399195.1. Lineage (NCBI taxonomy): Eukaryota > Metazoa > Chordata > Aves > Passeriformes > Dicruridae > Dicrurus > Dicrurus megarhynchus. The sequence continues at coordinate 369,561 of VXAD01013336.1, forward strand.
ATGTTTGTGGGAACTGAGAATTTTTGGAACCTGCCATGAGGTGCTCAGCACAATATCACATCCCGAGTGAGTATGGACCTATGCAACCCGTAGATCCAAGCCCTTCATAACCAAACCAGAGTGTATCTTAATCTACAGATGGGGTCAAATTAATTCTTTTAACATTTGTTTTGAGTTAAAGGTCAAATTTTGGCCACTGCTTTAAAGACTTTTTTTTTTTCAAACCAGGATATATTAAATATGCATATATTTTTTATAAAATTAAAAATATTAAAACATACAATGCAAAAAAAAAATATAAAAAAATATATATATATAAAAAGTATTTTGTTTTAAAATACCGTTGTTATTCTGAGGAAGTTTTAAAAAACTAAATTGCTCAGTCACATCTGAAAAGTTGTTCAGCAAGTTACTCCCTAATGGATACCATAGCAATAACATGAGTTGTAGAACTACAGGGAAGGGCAAAAAAATAAACACCAAGACAAACACTAAAATTATTATTTTTCGCTTTTCCTATTAGCCTCAGAAGCACATGGGTTTACAAAACACAAAAAAAGTTTGCTCTTTTTCATGTCTCTTGCATTTCATTGGTATGTATGTAAATTTTATTTGCCCATTATTAAGGTTTAAGGAAAAAAAATGTATGTGAGTTCTTGATTTCAAGCATGTTTTGATTTGTTGGTCAATTAATTGGTTTCTAATTGAGTTGAGAGTGAGCAAAGGAAAAATTGGGAATAACTAAACTGAAAAGTTTAGAGCTCATAGCTGAAGGCTGATAGACAAGCATCCTCCTTGTGTGGATAGAGGTAAAGAGGTTATGTAGCACAAACTGACAAATTGGTTACATGGATACTTCAAAAAAAAATCGATGTGAAGGTCAGGATCTAGATCATATGTATTTCTAGGTATATGCTGGACCCTGCAGCAAAACACAGTCAAGCTTTGGATTAATGAGAGCTGAACTGAGCTTTTGTACTGTTTCTGTCTCCCTTTACCCTGGGTTTTTAATCAGATATTCCATTTTTTCTGTCAAACAGAACTTCTTGCTTGTCTTCTGTCTGGCAAAAATGTACCTTAAGCTGTATTAAAAAATAACAGGAAAGTTCTGACAAATAGCAAACAGTCCTTGAGCACTGACAGAAGTTTTGACACGTAGCAAAGCTGTCTTGCCCAATGCATCTTCCAACCTACCACCTTTTAACAGATGTGCTAAGACTGTACAGCCTCATATGTTTTCATATTCTGGTGCAGATTATGAGTAGTATATCTGCCTTTACTATGAAGTTAGAGAGACTATGTTAATGTGCTATGAAAATGTAAAATAATTTGGATGAATAACGGAACATGAATTTAATTCAGAAACCCTTAGGGGTATATTCTCATTTCAATGAGAGGCGGTTTATCCTTAATGAGTGGCTTATGCATAGCTGTCTGTGCACTGAGATGAGAATACACTCAAAACTACTTAAACTTGAGAGCTACGAATAATCTATTTAGAGTTTTAGTAGTCAAAAGAGATGGAATTTTAAAAGGAACTAGTTAGCCCTTATTTGCATAAGAAAATTAGCTGAAATTCAAGTCATGGAGGAAAATTCGAAAGGCTTTGTCACCTCTATTACATGGTATCTGATCAAATTGTACATGAAGGAAAATGGACTGATCTTTTTTCCTATTTAAATATTGCTAAGTACATATTATAAAATTGATTATATTTTTTCCTAAGAATCTCGTTAGTAAAGAAAATAGTTTCAAGTGGCATTCTTTTTCCTGAATGAAATTGATCATAATTACATTGCAAAATGATGTTTACCAAATGTTGATCATTGTTCTCTTAAATGCAAATTACCATTGTTCTTTTAAATGCAAATTGTTGGTTGTATCTTATTTTGTTTAGACTTTTCCTCAATTGTTCTATCAGTGTAGTCCCTTTGGTTCAGACTTAAGCAATTTCTTACCTCTCATATAGGGCAAATCCATAGGAGCTCCACACCCTGGATTTGCATGGCTGTAGTTACAGTCACAGCATGCCTCCGATTCTCAGAAAGACCCTGGATTTTGGTTCTGTCTGTGTTCAAAGTGTAGTTTCAGAGCAGAAGGAAGATGCTAGGTCAAGATAATAGTGGAGGTAGTAGAGGAGAAAGGGTTTACAAAATAAGGGCATGTGCCAAAAATAACTACTGGCAGTACTGGAGAAAATGTATTTTGAAATGTCGTGTAGGAGCATCAGTACTTTAACAGGTGGTTATTGCTTGTGCCCACATGCAGTGTTTAAAATAACTGCAGTTGGTGCACTGAAGTTTTGTACACATTAGGTTGGTCAGAAGAGTGATTCAATGATTTCGGCTGTTTGCAGTTTAAACCAGACTATGCAGGTTTTATCCATTATATATTCAGCTTGGTGAGGTGGTTTTGCATGAGTTTTCAGGTAAAAATTAAATACAGTCCACTTTTATTTTTGCATGAGATGTATGGTGTTAAAGACACAGATTTTAACCTTTTCTAAAATATTTTCTGCTATTTATTATTTAGCAATAGCTAAATAGATGTAACTACTTTTTACAATTTTACTTGACAATAGAATTTTGTTTTTCGATCTTAAGATCATAGGCAAATAATGTATTTCAGTTCAGGCAGAATGCATGTTGATTTCAGAAGAACTAAAAAGAATGCTCAGCATTTTAAGAAATCCTCTGGGTTCATACATGGAAAAATATTGCTGACTTCAGATAATTCTTTCTTCAGTAACTCTAAAAGGTTACTGCTGAGAATAATAATTTTTATCGTCATATTCACTTTTGAATCATATTTAGGATAGCTGTTGAAGTTAAACATTTTTTTCTGCTTCTTTAGGCAGTGGACACTCAATTTATAACTGCAGTCATGCAGTGTAAAATATCACTTACCTTTTACAGGAATTCACTTAATTTGAATTTTTTTTTTTTTTTTTTTTTTTTTTTTTTTTTGAGAGGAAGGTGTGGGTAATAAAAATAGCAGCAAAAAAATGGAGAAGTAAAGTGAGTCAGTTCTGACTGTAAAGTAGGCTCAAGGATTTTGATTACTTGTTTGACAGGTGCAAAGGACAGTCCATAGAGAGGAAAATCCTCTATGCTGAGATTGCCTCTGAGCTGTTGGGGATGTTTCTGAACACTCAATTGTGTGCATGTTGTCCTTAGTTCTTGAAATACAAAGCAGTAAGGCATGTGGCTGCAGAGAGTGGAGCTTTGAAGATCTTCAGCCCCAGGGCTATGCCCTCTGCATTGACACTGTATAAAGACTTAATTTAAATGCTACAATATATTGTAGTCCAGATGGAAACCAGACCACGTGGATCATCCCACTGGCTTCAGTTTTGTTTCTAGGGAGGGCACTTGCAAGTTCTTAGAAGCGACCTGAGCTGCCATATCTGAAATGATTCCTGAGCCACCGTGTCACTCAAAGCAGGGACTTCCTTGCAGTTTGAGACAATCCCCTCTCCTGTTATGTTTTATGTTCAGATAAGTAAGACATGAGGGAGAAAATATTTTATTTTTATAAATTTTTTGTGAGGACTCTCAAACTAAAAAAAGTCACTGAAGGCTAATCACTTTCAATTCCACAACCTCTTTTGAACTCTGTTTTTTCTCCCTTATGATTTTGGTAACAGAAATTTGTGGACTAAGCTTCCATCTTTGCTTTCACTGTAAGCGTGCGTCTCTGAAGGTTTTCTTGGCTAGAACATGATGAACTTAACCTTGATTTGCTGTCTTCAAGTCTTAAAGTAGATGCTTTCTTTGTTAGCTGTAGCTGCCAAAATACATTATTATTTTTCTTTGTTGCACTCTGTTCTGTAAGGCAGGAACAAACAGAACCATGCTCAAAAGGAAAGAGGACAGCTTTCTAGAAGAGGTGGAATTCTTTAAAAACAAGTTAGAAATAGTCACTCCGTCACTCCTGATCTGTGTCATAAATATCAGCTAGTCTCATGCATGTCTATCTGAGAGCTGAACCACAAATTATTTTAGGTATGATTTTTTTTTTTTAAATCATTGTTGATATAATGAAGGTATACATTATGGGACTGAAAAGTCACAGAACTAGTGCAAAATGTGTGTATTCAAACCATAATTATTTTTGAGATGTCAAAAATATTGCGAATAAAACCATGGAAGGTAACCCGATTTATCCGCAGTGGAACGTGAGGAAATGGGTCCTATATTAATTTGCAGCAGCAGAGCAGGATTAGTACATGATTTCTATGTATATATGGCAATGCTGCAAGAAAAATACCCTGTCTTGGTCCTTCTTCATTGAGCCTCCCAAGGTCATGCTGCTCCCAGGCGGGCTTACACCAAAGGCATTAGCTGTGCATAGTTGTTGCCATCCTCAGTTTGCCTTAAAGCAAGGACTGTAGTCAAAGCTAAAGGCAGGATGGCTTGTTAATTTTTATCTGAAGATCCAGACCTGCCATATTGTGCATACTCTGAAGCACTCTGAGAATGCTCAATGTAGAATAAATACAACTTTTTTACTCAGGTAGGAAAGCCATTTAAAATCCAAGAGATGAATGGCAACTAGCAGGATAAACGACTTAACAAGCTGTAGAGCAAATGACCATATCAAAGAAATTATTTGAAAGAGCTCAAAGGTAGTAAATGATAGTTTTCTTTAGCTAGCAAAGGTGAGTACCTGGAGGCACCTGGACTGCATTGATTTTTGTTCAGATTCAGGAACGGGTCACACGTGCTTTTATGATCCTGCTCTTGGGCAGGCCAGTGGTCTTACAGTTGTACATGCTAATGGGTCACCTGAATTAAGGGACAAAAGGGAGTTTTTCTGAAAAAGGCCAGACTCAGCACCTGAAAAACAGCTTCTCCATTTCATCAGTACCTGGGAACAGGAAGCATAAATATTTATTTTTGTACTGTCTTGAGACTTGAATATGTGGCCGAAGTATGCTATATCTTCTCAGGTTTCATGGTTCAAGGAGGAAGGCTGTTTGTTGTCTGGTGTCTGGAAACAGTGGGGTGTCCTGTGGTCAACAGACTGCTTTTTGACATCACAGAGTAGTGGGATGCAGCTGGGAACTGAGCATTTGGGGAAGGACCCCTGGATTCAAGTGGGCCAGGTCTTTTTTCTCTTTATTTGCCAAAGTGTGTCTGTGTCAGGTAAAGAGCAGAAGCAATTTGTTTAATACCAAGCTGGAAGCTGAGCCACAGCACCCATTTCTGTGAGAGAGCTGACCCACTGGGGTGTTGCTGTGTGCCAGAAAACTCTGAGGTTACTGGTTTTTTGCTTCAGCAACACAGGGAATTGGAGAGGAGCTGCCATGGGCTTCTGGCCTGCAGAGAAGAAACTCATGTCTGAGTTAATGTGACACCTAATGGTTCTGGTTTGGGTTTTTTTATGACTTTTTTTTCTAGTGCATCTCCAATGCGTTTCTTCTAGAGGTATAGTTACAGGATCTGTTACACTTGCTCAGTGTTCAAGATTAGTTTTCAGTCAGTGATTTTGAAGTTAGTCTCTTATAATTTAGGTCAGTGAACAGAGTGTATATACATTGACCTAACAGCTTTCTGAGCTTCATTTGGTACTACAAATGGGATTTTCTAATGTTTGTTTAAATATTTCGGAGAAAGGGAGTAGAAGAAACAATATAAATGGTATCATTTATGAGTAATTTTATCATATTTTGGAACAAAATTGTTATTTACTATTTGAATGTTATATTTGCTATTTAAGTCATCTCTAGTAGGAAGCTTCTAGTAGGAATAGGAGAAGAAAGGCTTCCAGCAACATGAAATTACCATGAAAAATACATGTGCTTTTAGTCCTCAAATTCTTTTTTACTTTTGTGAATCAAGTATATATATTAAGTAACAGTTTAATTTCTTTACTTGTAAATGCACGGAACTTTTCAGTTTTTCCTGTGTAATGGGAAGAAGTGCTTATGGAGACAATGGATGCTGGCAAGAAACTTACACTAAGGTACTGGAAAAGTAAATATGTCTTTTTTTCTGGTCAGATATATTCATTACCACATACGGTCTGTTGACCTGCTGAATATTTAAATATCTTACTAATGGTGAGTTCTCAGTTGTCTTTAACTGAAATCAGTGATCTACTCCATAGAAATGTCTTTTTAGCTTAAAGAAAGTATAGGAAGGCATGTGGTACATGTGTGAGGAAAAGAAATGGTCTGCTGCTTAATGAAGAGATCATTGCTATCACCATACCTGAATTAATTTAAAATTAGTAGCAACCAACTAATGCTAAATGTTGTGTCCTTCAGAAACCTGCAAGAAGGATTGTACTTTGTCCAACAGTACAAAATCCAAGCTCTGTCAGAATAAGGAAAGAATAAGTTATTTTGTTGAAGTAGATTTTTGGTGAAGGTGCCCTGGCTGGCAGTTGTATCCCACCTAAACCAACATACTGACTTCTTGGCTGCTTGTGTGGTCTTGGTGGTAGAAGCAAAGAGTGAAAAATAAGTAGAAAGGAGATAATAGAGTGAAAGGATTAGAAGACATGAGGTAGCTGAAAAAAATGGGGCTTGAAGTAGCACAGGCATGTCAGGGTCTCTGGTCAACAAAAATGAATTGGTGTTGTGTAGGCTATCACACAAAATTTGGCCGTAAAATTGTGTTTTTTCACAACTAATATTGAAAAGAAGTCCACCACAGAAAAGGTAAAAAAGAGTGGAACTAGTGAAAAAAAACTAGAGAATTTTTTTTATTAAAAAAAAGTAGCATTTTTTTCTAAATTTTCCAACCATTATCAAGCACAGATGGTTTTTTCCAAATGGTTTGCCTCTAAAATATTGCCTACTTCTATGCTAGCTGAATTTTTCAAGTATTTTCTAGCTTCGGAGCAGATTGCAGTGATCCAAGTGGAAGGTAAGAAGAGAGAGCTAGCCTCAGTAATGTCTATTTCTAGAAAAAACTGGCAACACATCAGCTGTACATAGATGGAAATAGATTTTACTGATTCTTTACTGACACCTGGTCAGTAAGGCAATTGAGCAGCTCCAGTTCCTGAACTAAACTGAAATAAACTCCACAAAATCTTTCTTTTTTTTTTCTTTTTCACAACGTTATCAGTGTTACCTCAGTCTTATGAAACTCCATATTGCATAAATTGTACCCAGGAGGTCCTCATATCACCTCATCTCCGTTAAAAAGAGGAATGTGAAAATACTGCATCTGGGTCTATGTGTGTTATATTGATTCTCTTGTCATCCGTGACCTAATTTGGAAAACCTCTTCAGGTCTGCATTGCAAATAGTTTGGTACATATGGTTCTCCTCCCTCATGTCTTAGTCATATGCACACACGTGCTGTGTGGTGATAATACCAAATGATTAATATCTTTTGTTTTCTGTTTGAATGACAGCTTGTTTTTTATTTTCTTCAATGTGCACAGATTACCCAGTTCTGTAACGTTAAAGGAGCACAGTGAAGTCTCGGACAAAGCCCAGCAGGGCACTAGGACTTTTGAGCTGAAGTGAAGAGTTTGGGGTTGAAGAGAAGATAAAAGTGGCTGAGACACCAATGGGCAGGACCAGTGGTACCCAAGTCAGGGCTTCTAGCAGGGAAGCCCTGACCTGTATATGCTACCTGCCTCGGGGAACACATACTTAATTGAATAAGAAAAAAACTTGAGGAAATAGAAGGATGAATGCATGATTGGGGTGGATGAATGGATTTTCAGAGGTGTATATTATTTGACTCTGACAAGGTGGTGGTATGTCATAACAGTAAAGTCAACTTCTAAGTAGTTGGTTGTTGGACTTGAAAACATGAAGTTTTAAGAACTCTCCACTGCCTTGGAACATAAGGGTGCACAGAGCAGTAACTCATTTTGGCATTTCCAAACATCTTCACATTTTAACAAAGGGATATTTGTGATTACAATACCTATTAAAAAAAAAAATTAACAGTCTATTGCAGTTGGTGGATTCAGCGTGAGTAATCTGGAACATCTTGTACATGCCATTTGTATGAAAATCTGTGAGCACTTAATATAGCTTGCACAACCTAAATTGCCAAGCGATGCAAAGCAGATGAGGCCCAGCATGATTACAGGATTCCAGATTGAGGTTTTGGAGTGATTTAAAAAAAAAAAAGATCTCTTTACACCTACTGCATATAAAAGACTTCAAGGCAATAAATACCAAGCCACAACAAAAAGGTTTGAATCTGTAAGATAGACAAATGGACACACATCTTTCTGGCTGAAATGTGTAAAACATGCTCTTGCAGGACTGAGGAACAATGTTTAGATTATATTTGCAGTCTTAGATATGAAAAACAGTCTGCAGCCCAAAACTGGAGACATGTATTTTTGGGGGAGGTATTTTTCAGTTAATAATGAACAGACGGAGCAGGCTGACTGACAAAAAGACCAGAAAGTACAGACCAGATAGAAACTCCTCAAGAAGGGGCTGTGGATGTTTTCTGGTGGGTTTTTTTGTTTGGTTGGGGTTTTTTTGTTTGTTTTGTTTTGTTTTTATTGGGTTTTTTTTTTTGTGTAGGAGGAGTGGAAGTGATAATAAGAGATTGTAATGATATAAACTAAAGAACTTACTGCTTCTAGGTCATGAGATCATGGCTGTCCACAAGTAAATTTATTTAGCTAGGTTTTGTATTTAGTTGTTAGTAGTTTTAAGGCTGCTCTTATCTTGCATTTTATTAACCCAAACAACTCTTTTGCATAATATTATATGATATATTTGCATTTTGTAATACTCTCATTTATCTTATATGGTAGGTTTTCAACTAAAAGCAGATTTTTTAAAAAAAAAAATGATGTGAAGACTTATATCAACTCAGGCACACTGGAGGATGGGAGAAAACCATCTGACTCCTGAAGTGTTCCTGAATGTGATGGAGTAAATGTGAGAGGCAGATGAGAAAAATTATGGTGAAAAAAGATGTATTGAATTGATGATGATAAACCTGGCTGCATGTGTGGTTCTTTGGTAGCTCAGCAGAGACCCACTTCTTCCTCCAGCCTAGTTCTAAGCACTATGTGGACTGAGAAATTTGACTCAGTCTGAGGTACATAAGTAACTCTAAATACAAACACTAAGTATTCATCTTTTATGTATAAATGAGACCTCTATCTTGTCCTTTGTAAAAAGAGGTGGAAAGAAGCTGCTGAACCAGTTTTTATACCAGGACTTAGTAAGGGTCAGTGAAAACAAATTCAGAGCCAAATTGTAAATGGGTCTGTTAATTTCATGAAGCAGTTGCTGAGATTAACAATGTGCTTATCTTCTTGCCAACATGGGGATTGGGAGGGTGGATTTGCAGAGGCTTCAGGGGCTCTGATCTTGTCTCTGCTCTTCTGAGCAAACCACAGGTTCTGCACTGTGTGGTAAAACACACTGTGGAACAGATGGTGTTGTCTGAACTATGTGTGTGGAGCAGGACATACATGTGTCTGAGACATGTCTTTTTCTTTCCTCCTCTGTTGCATAGTCTTACCATTACAACCCAAAACCCCAGGCAACTCTTGGTTGTTAGGATTTTTAATATGGTTTACTGTGGAAGAGAGAATTTGACAACCATCTTAAGCAGCTAAAAATGGTGTGACAGGTTCTATTTAAATGAGACATTTAAATAGCTATTGCAGGGGACACTTCTCTCTTTTGTTCCCATCTTCTCTTGCAAGGCAAGAAGAAGACTAAATGTCTTCCTTTGCTTGTCTTTTTATGCAGGCACAAGACTTTTTTTCCTTTTCTGAAATCTGAGATTTTAAAGACCAGTGTTTAAAGAAACGCATTTCCGTCACAGTGTGAGATTTCTTTTTAGGTTCCCCTGAAGTGATCTCACATGGAGGGGGAAGGAAAGGGAAGCTGCTTGTTGACTCACACTTGACTTCATTTGGGCTGACCACTAAATCAGCAGCTTCTGAGTTTTATCTTTTATTGTGAGAAAACTGCTATAGAGTGTCAAAGCACTGGGTGATGCTGCTGGGTTGTTCTTGGTTTTGGCTTTTGGTTGGGTTTTCTTCCAGTTAAAAATGTCTAAGGACATAGTTCCTGAGTTTAGATGCACCTCAGAAGCAGCTCTCTGATTTGCTTCTGAACCAATTACAGTGCTCTGAGAAGTACATAGCAGGACTAATCAAACTGTGTGTACAGTTTGCACTCAGGTGTACAAAAACAAATGAGAAAATAGAGGTTAGGTAGCTATTTCAGTAATTCTTTCTTCTAAAATTTCCTATAATTTTTATATACTTTGTTCAAAAATCAGTCTGCCCATCTGTAGGAACTGAGTGGGACATGACTGTGTCTCATATTTTAGTTTTATTGGAGAGGCAGAATACACCATGGGGCATCAGGAGTACATCGGCAAACTGGATGCCTGAAGCTGGCAGCACTCAAGACTGAGACTGAAATCAATGCTTACGGTTGAGACTGAAATTTCACAAGTGAGGAAGAATATTCACATTTCTTCCTGAACTGTAGCAAATTTCCACTGGAAAAAGAAAATTCTCACCAATACCTTTAGAGTACGCCTTCTCCCACTCCCCATGAAGATTCTTACAGAGTAACAGAAGCTAGCTGTCAGTGGTAGTAGCCTGCAACCCATAGCTCAGTAATTGCAGTTTCTGCCATCTGCTGTTTGCATGCCAGAAAAGTTCCTTGGGAAACTCCATACCTGTTGAACAGTAGCTAGTAGCTCTCATTTAAAATAATAATTTAGGTCTATACTTAGCTCATATTTTCAGCTTCTTTATGGATTCCTACTATGGTTGCCAGTGTAGAATTCTGTTTCATAATGTAATTTCTTTGGATTGATAAACAGACATTGGTCAGTTTACAGGATCATAGAATCATTTAGATTGGAAAAGACCTTTAAGATCATCAAGTCCAGCTATTAAACTAATGCTGCCAAATCAATTCATTAATCATGTCCCTAAGCACCACATCTACCCAACTTTTAAATACATCCAGGGATGGTGACTCTCTGAGCAGCCTGTTCAAATGCCAGACCACCTTTTGGTGAATAAGCTTTTCCTAATATCCAATCTAAACCTCCCCTGGTGCAACCTGAGGCCATTGCCTCTTGTCCTATCACTTGTTCCTTGGGAGAAGAGACAGTCCCCCACCTGGCTCCAACCTCTTTTCAGGAAGTTGTAGAGAGCAATAATGTCTCTCCTCATGGTGTAGCAGGTCCCTGACCATTTTCCTTTGGAGTATGGCTTGCAGGGCTTCATTCTTCTCCCTGCTCCTGACTTCCAGCGCAGGGAATGGGGAACCCATAGAACTGGCCTTACTCTTAAAGGCTGAGGCAAAGAAGGCATTAAGTATCTCACCCTTTTCCTCATCCGTTGTCAGTGTTTTATTTCCCACGTCTCATAAAGGATGGAGATTCTCCTTAGCCCTTCTTTTTTTTTGCTGATGTATTTATAGGAACATTTTTATTGTCTCTTACATCAATAGTCAAATAACATTCTAGTTGGGCTTTGGCACTTCTAATTTTCTTCCCACATAATCTCACAACATCCTTGTAGCCATCGGGGTCGCATGCCCCTTTTTCATTGCTGCCTACCCAGAGAATCAGTAAGTAATCCGAGGTCTGTATTGGGGTAGGAAAGCTTTTTCCTCACATCTTGAGGCTAGCCCTCATGGAGGCAGCAGGCTTCCCCAAAGGTGTGGGTCCAGTGTGCCTTGGTGACTGAGTAGAATAAACAAAGATAAAACAACAGTAGGCATTAAGTAAGCTTTCAATTTCAGAAGCTACTAAGTCAAGACAGATGTAGAGAATCTAAAAAATGTCCCATCAGTAATGTGCAAGCATTAACTGTTGAATAAAGAGATTTATCTTGTGAGGGAAATTATTTAATAAATCAGCATTTTATCTCTTCTTTTCCCTATCATTGTGATAAAAATAAGACAGGTGGATGATATGAAAAGAACTAACACACCATTGGTGTAAATATTAAAGGCTTCAAGGAGACTGTAGCATACTCCGTCAAAACCTCTCGTAGCTCTTAAACTGGTGGCCTCCACAGTGGAGGTACAAAAGGAGTCTGAAAGAAAGGTAGTTTCTCAGTGGCACTTCCAGTATCATGTTTAAGGGCATTATTACAGGCCCTGCATCCAGCCCTGACTTCTCTGTTTGGAAATGAATTGAGGTGTAGAGTTGGTGTGTCTGGCCAATGGAAAATTTTGGAGCTGCAAAGAAAGTATAGCTGGAGACTGAGATGCACCATTCTTGGGAGGCTCTTGGTGTGGGGCCAAGGAGGAACTTGTGGTGGGTGATGTGAAGTGGCCTGTGCACTGCACAGATCTTGGAGCATAGTATCTTTTCTTCTGTGATCAGATTCTCTCACTAAGGGAACTACTTAGATTGCTCCAAGCAGGAGTCTCTGTGCAAACTAGGGTGTATGCAGTGCGGACAGAGAGGCCAAGGACTGTGCAGTGAAACAAAAAGGGAAATAATTTGGTTATGTAGATAGGAATTGCCGTGTGTTTTGGGGCCAGAAACTCAAAAAAGGCTTTCCTAGGTAGGTTCAGGAACACTGGAAGTACAGTGCTTTCCATGACATAAAGTCATGGATTCTCCATATTTAGGACAGTTTTCTTTCCTGAGGTGTTGGAGAGGCTTGCCTTCTGAATTATCTGTCCCCAATAGAGTGAATGTGGCCTCCTAAAGGCAGCAGAATACAGAAGAGTTCTTCTTAAATTTTACAGAAAGTTCAGGAAACCTGACACATTTTATACTAAACAGTCACCTATAAATCCTCTCTCCATTAAAAAGGTAGTTCCAGCAGAAAATTCTTAGCCACTTAGAATACGAAAGAAAATACTACTATTCATGTTAGTTAAGGCTAGATGATACAGAAATTAAGCTCTTCTGAAAACAAAATAATGTTTAGAGATAGAAATGATGGCAATGCTTCTGTCCATGGGAATGAAAATGAACATTTGATCTGAGCTCATAATTTGGATTTGGGTTTTTTTCTGTAATGGTGTAAAATAATCACACTGACTCAGTCATCATTCTTTGGAAGTTACAGATGAGATTTTAAAGCCATATATATAATGATTTATATGAATTACAGTAAATGACAAGAACCTCCTTTAAATCTGTCGAACTTAATTTTCTGCTCTGTGGAGCACAATGATTGAGACACTGAAGCTGAATGACGTTTTACACTGTGCATGCTGCCAGCTGCCAAAAGCCTATGGCATTAGCTGAATCCACAGTAAACCCATGGACAACTAGTCAAGAAGGTGCAATGCATAATTCTCTCTTGGCAGTGCTTCCACGGGAACTTCAGGCATCGTTTTGCAGTGCCTACAATGGCAAAGCAATGGCATTCTTGATGAGCAGTTTGGCAGAGCTGTACCCAGCTATTTCAAATATTGGTGGATGCTGCTAAGTGGTTTAAGGGTCATACTTTCTTTGGACCTCTGTAACATCAGAATCAGAATTAGGATCAGTGTCATATTTGACTGTAGTCCGTCTATATCCAAAAGGGAGTATATAGCACAGTATCTGTTTAGATAAATGGTTAGTTGTATTCAGATTCTCCTAAGTTATTCTACTGGGAAGAAAAAGTGATGAGAGAATTGCTTATAATAGTCAGTGCATCTTCATTTGTTTGCAGAACAAATCTTCATAAAATTATATCTTCCTAAATAAAAGAAGAATAAGAATAATAAAGGGAGTCTCTTTATTCTAAAAATTCTCCTTAGTGCCAAGAATCTGCTTGAAATGTACTCTCTGAGCTTTCTTCTTTGCTTGTATTGGAAGTGTTCCTCTGATACTTTTTTGTTTCCCATTGCCTTTTTTGGCCACATCTGTGATGCTTTTGTCTTTAGTGGTTTTTTGGTTTTTTTTTTGCACATACAGTAGTACCAACAACTTCAAAATTGCTTTTAACCACCAGGAGAATTCATCTTGTTGCATTACAGAACAGCACCAGAGCAACATCTGCATGACTTAGAATGGTAATTTCTTCTGTTTCTATGGGATCTTAACTTCATGTTGTGTTTACAGTGAATTCTCACTATGCTTCCAAAGCCACAGATTTTGGACTCAACAGCTTTGATATCGAACTATTCTTACTATTTTCTTTTAATGTGTGGCAGGGTCCTTTGAAATTGAGGACAAAATTCCAAAGACATTGATGGTGTCAGATTAAACACCAAATTCAGGTGTCCAGGATAACTCATAACATTCATCTTCCAATCTTTGGGATTTTTTCCTCTCCAAAACTTACCATTTAAACATGAGATTGAAGACTCTTTATCTTTGGGAGTCTGTAATTTGCACATTCTATGACTTTTGTTTTAGGCTTGGAGTACTGATGTAAGGGATATGCCATTTCTATGCAGGGGCTGTAGGAGGGAGCTGGGCTGTGTAACGGGTCTTCTTATGGCTTATCTGAGTTTGCAGGACATGAAGCCTGGGAGTTTGTCTTCTAATCAAAAAGACATTTTCCTAGTTGGTAATTTAATTACTTTTCACCAGAGCAAGGAAAACCTGAGGTTTTCTTTGAAGGTACTGTAGTAGTGCAAGTGCTATCATGAAGTATTCAATACCATGCTCTACTTTGTCATGTGACACTGGATTGTCATCATCCACAGCCATTGGCAATCAGCTTTGCTAAAAAATTTTTCAACTGCAATCTTCATTTAATCTGAGGAGAAAATTAACATTTGATTTTTCATTTCTATAGATTTAAAAGAAATTTTTCCCTCCTATGCCGCACTGTAGTAAATTTCAGATGAAATCTGAAAGTAGTAGTGGACATAAGTGTGGCTTGTTTATGATATTTTTGTTATTAACAAAACAATTTAAGTCCCTCACCATTTAGGAAGGGAAATATTTAGGTGCACAATATGCTCTTTCCCTTTAACTACTGGTATCACAAAATATCTGTTGTAACTAATTATAAAAGGTTAGTAGGGCAGAGTACTTCAGGGACGTGGATCCACAGCTGTAGATGCAGTTTTGGAAAATACAGAAATATGTATAACAAAAAAAAAGTACTCCATATATGTGACATCTCTGTTGAAAAGTAGCCATGCATGTAATCTCTGATACTCACTGCATTTGTTACTCGGAGTAGAACAGACAGGTAATAGATTTCATTTTGTTTTACTGCAATCAGAAAGCAATATCATCTGTCTCATCACACAACTAGCAGGGGAAGAATTAAGTTGCATGTAGCTGATTCAAGTCTTAGTGACAGAGCTACAAAAGAAATACATGAATAAAACATTGCTATAAATGCAATAGCATCAAAGCTACCTTCGTATCACGTGGAGGGGTTTATACTGTTAAACTGCATAAAAATAATATTTTTAAATCTTTTTTGAAAGCTGAACTTTAATAAAAAGACTGTGTTTTCTACTGTATTTTTAAACTCTGTTTACCTCTTCAAGACCAAAATTTTGGATTATGATTTGAGAAAAATGCTATTTCTTTAAAAAGATAACAAAAAAAGAAAATACACAATAATTTATTTGTGATTTCTCTTTTTGAGAACAATGGCTTCTTTGGCTGCCTGAAGTGAAAGGACTTGCTCCACCAATTTGTTGAGCAGCTATATTTTTTTTTTGATATCTTGAGCAGTAGGTGGGGGTGAGGCTTCTCAGAGTATTTTGAAAGAAAACTCAATATAGTATATGCAGGAGTTCAGATCTCATAATCACATTGTAATTCTGCCCCAGCCTCTGCTGTGTAGCTCTGCACTTGTTGCCTGACTTCTTTGTGCTTTCATGTTTCATTTGTGTGCCTTTGCCTAAGTTTTAGATTGTAGTATAGGATAGATCAGCATGTAATATAATGCAGATCAGCACTCCTATGGCTTAGGTGCTTCATGGGGTACATAGTACATTTTTCAGGAGTGAATTCACTAGGTGATTGTGCAGAGACCATTTTAAAATGTGCTAGAAACTGGACTATGGATGGAATATAGCATCCATTCAAATGTGATAAAACCCTTCATATTATAAAACCAAGATCATCTCTGAGTTGCTTTCCTACTGCTATTGATCAAAATTAAAATTGTACCCATGTAAATTTATATATACCATATATTATATATACACGTGCTATGTAGGTGTGTGTACATATTGTTTCCTTACAGATAACTTATATTAGTCTTTTATATTGCTTCTACTTTTTAAATTATTCTCTGGATCCATTGCCACAGTTGGGCAGTTAGGGTTTTGACGTAAGAGATGGGAAATATACTGATGGAGATCTACAACCTAGTTTAGTCAAAGCAATATGTTATGCAGCATGTCTTCACTTTTCAAATGCCAAAGTGGGAAAGTGCACGACTGGTCATTGTGCTGCTATAACTCTCTGAGTCGGATGAGAAATGTAATTATCCATTGTTCTCAGGACAAAATCATAGAATGTTTTAGGTTGGAAAAGACTTCTAAGATCACCGAGTCCAACCATTAATCCAGCACTGTCAACGGACTAATGTCCAATCTAAAGCTCCCATGGTGCAGCTGGAGGCCATTTCCTCTTGTCCTATCGACTGCTCCTTGAGAGACGATAGTGAGCCTCACCTGGCTACACCCTCCTTTCAGGTAGTTGTAGAGAGCAATAGGGTCTCCCCTGAGGCTACTCTTCTGCAAGCTGAGCAACCTCACTTCCCCCAGCTGCTTCTCACAGGACTTGTGCTCCAGACCCTTCCCCAGCTCCGTTGCCCTTCTCTGGATATTCTCCAGTGCCTCAATGTCTGTCCTGTAGTGAGTCACCCAAAACCGAACACAGTTTTTGAGGTGCAACCTCACCAGGGTTGAGTACAGGGAGATGATTCCTGCCCTGGTCCTGCTGGCCATACTATTGCTGATAGAAGCCAGGGTGCCATTGGCCTTCTTGGCCACCTGGGTGCAGCTGGGTCACGTTCAGCTGCTGTTGACCAGCACCCCCAGGTCCTTTTCCACCAGGCAGCTTTCCAGCCATTCTGCCCCTAGGCTGTAGTGCTGCACGGGGTTGCTGTGACCAAAGCACAGGACCTGGCATTTGGCCAAGTTGAACCTCATCCAGCTGACCTCAGCCCATCGATCCAGCCAGTCCAGATCCCTCTGTAGAGCCTTTGTACCCTCCCTCAGATCAGCGCTCCTGCCCAGCCTGGTGGTGTCTGTGAGCTGACTGAGGGTGCACTCAATGCCCTTGTCCAGATCATCAGTAAAGATATTAGACAGGCCAGGACTGGCCCCAGTACGGAGCTTTGGGGAGCACCACTTGTAACTGGATGCCAGCTGGATGTAACTCTGTTCACCACCACTCTCTGGGCCCAGCCATCAGCCCTTTTTTTACCCCATGAGTAGTGCAACCATCCAAGTTACGAGCAACCAGGTTCTCCAGGATAGTGTTATGGGAGACAGTGGCAAAGATGTTACTAAAGTCCAAGTCGGCAAAATCCACAGCCTTTCACACACCTTCACACACTGATCAAGTCACCCTGTAAAGGAAGGAGATCAGGTTGGCCAAGCAGGACCTGCCTTTCAAAACCCATGATGGCAGGGCCTGCTCCCCTGGCTGTTGTACACGTGCTGTGGCATGGTTCTCAGGATGATCTGCTCCATGGCTGTCTCTGGCAGAGAGGCCAGACTAACAGGCCTGTAGTTCCCCGGATCGTCCTTCTGGCTTTTCTTGTAGATGGTTGTCACAACCTTCAGTAAACTAGGATCTCCCCCAGTCAGCCAGGACTGCTGGTAAATCATGGAATGTGGCTTGGTGAGCACTTCTGCAGGCTCCTTCAGCATTCTTGGGTGGATCCTATCCAGCCCCATTGACTTGTGTGTCTAAGTGGTGTAGCAGGTTGCTGACCATTTTCCCTTGGATTTTGGGGGCTTCATTCTGCTCCCCTCCCTGTCTTTACAGTTCAAGGGGCTGGGTATCCAGACAAAAGGCCTTATAATTAAAGACTGAGGCAAAGAAGGTATTAAATAACTCAGCCTTTACCTTAAGCACTATTAAAAACAAAATATAACACAGACACTCCCACCCCCC
>VXAD01013336.1:387570-712157 GCA_013399195.1 Dicrurus megarhynchus
GTGGTAAATGATTTTATAACAGAATTAAACATGCTGATTTGTTACTAACTCTATTTTATTCAGGGTAGGCCCAACACTAAAGCAGACAGGTTTTATTTAGGGGAGTTGGAGCCCCATTTGCTTTAATATACATTCACACTTGTGTCTGGCAGTAAAGAAATTCAGTACATAGGTGTGCTGACCCTTAACATGTGCGAGGAAAGCCCTGTGCAAATGCAAACAGGGTCCTATAGGTTTGATCTGGTGAAATGTTTGTATCTCAGGTATAACCTATGCCTACTTTAGGGTAACATGAGCTTGCTGTTCTTTGCTTTAGTAGATCCTCTGTGGTAAAGTTGAACTAAATATCCATGTTGCCATAGTACTATGTAGGTGCTTTCTGTTTTTTCCTGGCATTCAGCTCTGTGACCTATTTTCATTTTGTGTGTGATTTTTTGGCGTTTTGTGACTTGCCACCACATAGCCATCTTCATAAAAGGTCTCTGTCCCTTGCAAAAAAAACCCCATACTATGCTTTGAATGAAACGTGAGCTAGGAAGGAGAGTTATCTGAAATATTACGAAGTTTATTTCTCTAACTAAAATGATGCTAACCTCATTTTAATGAAAAGGAATATATTCCAAACTGAGTGTTTATGTCCATGGTAATGGTAACGGTCAAGTTGAGAACAACATATCAAAGTCTGTAGTGGTGATATTGTCAGGATCAATGAAGCCTCAACCAAAGCCATATCATATTAGATTGTCCTAAAATGTCATTAAGGAGCAATGTAATTTTCTGTCTTTCTCCATTTTGTCACTCCTGTGGCAGAGGAATGTCTGAACAAAAGCTTTTTCAACAATTTGTTAATGTAGCTTCATTTACTGTTTCCATAATTCAGTGCTTAAAACATCTTAATCACCTGTGTGTGTCTAATGGTGATGTCTGGATGCTTCAGGAAATATGTTGCTGCAAGGCCGAGTGAAGAGACTTGTAGTGCACATAACCCAGAAACCTGGTTGTGTCCGTCTGCACAGGCCAAGGGCACTCATCCGACCTGTCCTTGAAGGCAGAATGCTGGGCACTTGTCTGGGAGCAAAAGCTGCAGCTCCAGCTGGGGGGTTTGCACCATCTATCCCAGCGGTGGCCGATGCCTCCACCCAGAAGGAGCTGCTGAGGGAGAGACTGCAGTGCAGAGCTCAGACTGCAGGATGTGCCTGGACCTTTCTCCTGGGGAGGGGACAGGCAGCAGACCTCCCTTCAAAAGGTATGCCCGGCTGAGAGGACCTCCTGCAGCAGGTGGCTGAGCTGCAGGAGGGGATGAGAAGGCTGCAAAACCTTTGGGAGGCCAAGAAGGAGTAAGGTAACTGGTTCCAAGTGCAATCTGCAGCAGACTCACAGCCCATGGCAAGTCAGCCACAAACTCCCCCATTGGCAAAGAATCTGGGAAGAGCTTACAGCACATTCCAGTAACTAAAGGGGGCCTACAAGAAAGCTGAAGAGGGACTTTTTACAAGGGTATGTAGTGATAGGACAAGGGGAATGGGTTCAAACAGAAAGAGGGTAGATTTAGATATTAGGAAAAATCCTTTACTGTGAGGATGATGAGGTACTGGAACAGCTTGTCCAGAGAACGCGGGGATGCCCCATCCCTGCAAGTGTTCAAAGCCAGGTTGAATGGGGCTTTGAGCAGCCTGGTCTAGTGTAAAGTGCCCATGGTAGGGGGGTTGGAACTGGGTGACTAAAGATCCCTTCCAACCCAAATCATTCCAGGATTCTATAAAGGTGGACATCATTGGCCTTCTGCTGTTAAATGGATAAATTCTGCATTTATTCTCTAGAAAAAATACATAGCTGAAATATAATTGTCATTGGAGCAACGCTTATGTTCATTAGGAGCACGGATAATACAACCACATTAGAAAACCTGACAGATATTTTTCAGTCTATTGCCATAAATGCAGAATTTGTGTTACTCATCAAGAGTAAGTTTAAAGTTAACAAACTGGTGTTTTTATAGGTGGGTTTGCATCGGTATGATGACTGCAGCTGAATTGTCAGTAAGAATTTCCGTGAATAAGATGATGGCATTTGATTTGCCTAGACTTTGAGCAGTACCTTTTTGCTGGCACCTGCTTCATTATGAGTGAAGTTATAACTGTCACAGCTGCTTCAGATTTAGTTCTTGTTTTATTATTCATGTGGTCTTAACTGAGGTTTTTTTTCTCGTGGACTGGTGGCTGTGAGGTGATGATAAATATGCAAGTGAATGTGGTTGTCTGAGGACAACAACTTGAATGCTCCCGTATTTTAACTCTGCTCTTGTAGGAAGTTACCAGTAATGGTTGGCAGTTTGTCGTTTCTGTATGTGGTGGGACGGTTTTGAGGGACAACTTTCAATTGCAGCATTGACTTCAACACCTCTGCAGCTTCTTTATAGCTGTTTTCAGAGGCTTGGAGAAGGAGGCTAATTTGAAGGAGCATCAGAACTTGAAGTCCATGTATTTCCTCTGTACTCTGGCAGGTAGAATCAACAGGGCACAGAAGAGTAGTTTAAAGTAAGTGTAGTTGGCATTATCTAGAAAGCTTTATTGCAAAATAATTTTCCATCATCTGTCTGGCTATTAACATGTACTGCTAAACATACAACTCTATGGTGGATTTGAAAAACTATATTGTAGGTTTTTTTTGCTGACCCCAGTAGGTTTTTGCTCTACATATGCTCTACATGAAGCTCAGAAAGAATGTATAGATTGTATTGATTAAAAATGAATTGTGAAAAAATGTGTCAGCTTAAGAATTTGAAATACTGTGTCTCTCCTTATGCTTTTAGTCCCTGCTGCCTTTTTTCTTTTCCTTTTTTTTCTCATTTCCTGCCTTTTGAGAGAGAGGGTGGAATATAATTTACAAGATTGAACAAGTTCTTGTAATTAAAAGCCCCAAATGTGAAACGTACTTTATCAGTTCACTTCTTTGTTAGAGTTCAATTCTAAAGCTGAAGCATCTGAGATTACTCCTGCAAATTAGCATTATGGTCAGCATTTGAAAAAGCATTTATAGTGGACAGTTCATGTATTTTCATGAGTGTTCAATAACTGGTCTCCAGCATGGGACAATCAACCAAGTATTCTATTTCATCTTTCTTTTCCACCCTATTTCTCTTAGTGGGAGTGCATTCACTTAAAAATTATCTTTTAAAGCTTACTTGCTATAGATACTAGAGAGGCATCAAGGGTAAACTTGGTGTGACATTGTCTGAAACTTAGGATGACATTTTCTGTTGTTCCTGACAACAGAAAAATCAAATGCTCTATAAAGTTTGGTGGCTTTAAAAAGACACAATGACATGCATTTTTGCATTTGGTTCAGCTGCTGGCTCCTTTTTTTTGTCACCCTGTGGCCTTGCCAAATGCAGGTTTCTGGTGAAGGCTAGCCTACTGCATCTTAATGAACAAAATGCTGGTAAAACTGAGACAAATTTTATAGTTTATGCCACATCTTTGTCATAGGAATCACAATTAATAAATTGTTGATACATATTTTGGTTTTGAGGATTAGTGGAAATTAGACCTTCTCTATATTTCTGTTGCTCTGGCATTAAAGATTCTGGCTATTGGTATCCCCAGTGAAGCTGGATAAAGAGGTAGCATTTAGCTCAAATGTTCTTGACTCAACCTTGCAGTAATACTAAGTCACAACAGTAAAGTCTTTGATGTTTGCTTTGATGCTTTTGAAAGGAAATGCTTTGACCTTACTTAGAAATACTTCATTTTGTATCTACACAAAATCCATTAGTTACCATAGAACATTCAGTCTGTTGAATCCATATTTTCTTAAAAAAAAAAAAAAAAACAAAAAAGTCTTGGTAAAATTTCAGACATCACTGTGTAGTTTTGATGTAGTTAGCAAATTTCTGGGGAAGCTGGTTTCATTACTTTCCTCTTTAATAATCATGTACTTCTGCACTTGTATAGTAAGAAGAATAATAAAACAAGAAGCAAGGGGAAATGTAAATAGCCATAATAGTCAAGTGTGCATACTCAAATATTCAAGCCTATTTAACTGAGAAAACCTATTAGTAATTGTTGACTTCAGAAACTGATCCAATTTGAAGTGAATTTTGCACTTCATCTCATTTCAAAAGGCTTTTGTCTCTTTCTGACTCCTCCAGATATTAATTCCTGAGGAAATGTTTAGGTAGGTCTAATACTTTAAGAAAAATTAAAAAGATTTTAACAACAGTCTCCATTGTACTTTGTGGGGGAAAGTACTGGCTTTTATTTATAAACATGTTTTATAAACACATATAAAATATTGATGAAAATTATAGTAATTTATAATGTATTTACGTGCCGTATAAGCACTTGGAAATAGGCTTATTTCCTATCCTTAAGTCAGAAGATGTGTCTGCACATAGCTACAGAAACAGAAGCCTAGGCCTCCTTTTGCCTCAGGTATCCTTGTAGCTAACAATTATTTGATTCTCTCCTTCACTTATCCCAAGAAATTTCTTTCTTGGAAAGAAGGAAAAAGGTTCAGTTCTGAGAAATCTGCTGGCACCAGTGGTGAGAGCTGCCCACTCACACATGTAAGCTCAGTTTGTGGAAGGAAGGACACTGGGGTTTGTAAGAGGTTTTTTTCTCTGTGGGCAAGTTACAAATCCCAACCTATAAAAAGTAAACCTGAATAATGCACTATTTTGAAAAAAATAGAAAGTTGGGAGCCTTGGGTTGGGAGACTTTTTTCTTGGTGAAAAAACACTGGGATTTTTGCAGGAGTAGCTTTATCAGGTATTTAGACACTATTCATCAAAAATTATATTTAATTTAAAAAAAAATAAAAAGGCATGCCGGTCTCCTTGTGAAAAAATTGTAAAAAGTAATTTTTGTCTTTATTTTTGATTCTATAGATAAGCTTTTTTGGGCTATATTTTTATTTAATTTATATAGATCATATTCATTTGTAGACATCATCTTCATTGTTTATCCAAAGTTATTCAAACAGGCTATATAAAGTAGATGTCGTAGTAAGTAGAAGTAATAATCAGAACTCGGTGTTGCAAGAGGGAACATCAGCTAAAATATGCACATAGTCCATTAGAGTGTTTTCTGTGGGAAAATTGGTGGCAGAACTTTCTCCTTGCCCCTAATATAGGCTTGTGTGTCATATCTAACCCATAATACAATTAAAATCTCTGCTTGCAGATCTAAATGTGATGTAACTTACATTATTGCATTTAAAAACAGTCTTTATTTTAGGGGTCTTACGCCTACCACCCCATTTTTTCTTGATCCCATAAAATAAATGTAAAGTCCTGGACAGTCCAATGCCATTTCATGCTCTTAAAACAACAAAAAACCTGCTATTGGTGTACAGATGGCATGAAAAACTGCAAACAGCTTTCAAGAATCCTTCAAGGGCAATTACTTCTAAGCCTTTATGAAAATAAGAAAAAGCAACTTTCTCAACCCCATTTTTTCTGGCTAATAATTAGAAAATTTAGAGCTGCCAGCCAGGTGGTTTTAGCTGTGACAGCTGGAAGTATAGCTTCTTTCTTAATTTTACTCTCTGCTAATCAAGTGTTTCTGAACCTCTTTGAAAATTGTGATTTTTTTTTTTTACAGAGTAAACCTATGCTGCCTTATTTCCTCTTCTTTTTGTCCTTGTTCCCCTCCAAACAAACAAAGCCTTAGCATCACAGGAGGAGGAAAAAAAACTTTTGTAGAACCTGTTTTTCTTTTTTATAAAGTTTTACTTTATGTTTCGAGTGAGCAATGTAAGCCTCACCACATTTTCCTCCAAACAGTAGGAGGATATGCCTTAAAAGAAAAACAAAAACCCACTAAGTTTGTTTGCTCCTTAAATTAAAACCAGAAATTCCCAATACCATTACTTGCTAAAGAAAATGATACTCCTAATGCAGAATTCTCTCTTTGGAGAAGAGTCAGAGAAACCAAATTCTTGGAGGCAGATATTAGTCATGACACTTGACAAGCCAATGGGAAATACCAATAAACTATGATGTGATGGCAGTATGAAAGTGTCCATTCAAGCTGTATGGTTAAACTCTGTTTCTGTGAGCTGAATCTGGTCATTCACAAAGACAGTAATGTGTTACAGAATCATAGAACATCCTGAGTTGGAAGGAACACGTAAGGATCATCCAGTCCAGCTCCTGGCCCTGCACAGGACATCCCAAGAGTCACACCATGTGCTGAGAGTGTTGTCCAAACACAGCTTGAACTCTGTCAGGCTTGGTGTGGTGACCACTTCCCAGGGGAGCCTGTTCCAGTGCCCAGCCACCCTGTGGGTGAAAAACCTTTTCCTGATATCCAACCTAAACCTCCCCTGACTCAGCTAATGGGGAATAGGACAGCAGGACAAAACTCCAAATGAAAAACCTTCCCAAGTGAGTTGCAGTCTGAGTCTGCATCAAAACAGGACAAACCTCCATGCATTCAGTCTCGAATCACATTTGAATTACATCACAGATCAGTGCTGCTCTTGCTTGTGTGTGCTGTGGAGAAGATTGCTAAGTGTTCCTTTCTCAAAGGAGAGGGAAATCTACCAGTTTTTTAAACAGTTTATCCAACAGATCCCCTTCCAAACCATACTTGATTTATCCTGGCACTCCTGTAAACTTCCTCTCCACTGCACATGCCCAGCATGAGAGAGACCACATGCTTCTGCTCTGCACGGTTGTTGCCTTCCCAGATTAATCTTTTTGGGCAGCTGAGGTGCAACACACATGCACAAACCAGCCCTATTGTGTACCATGGGCACCAAAGGCTTGACTGCAGTGCAATATGCCTGAGGAGATAGGATAGCTGTTTTCCCTGATGCTGAGTGACAGCCACCAAAGTCTAGGGGATAAATGAGTTTGAAGAGCCCTTGATAAGACGAGTCCATTTTGGGGCAGGTTTAATCTTGCTGCTGAAAAAGGTATTGAGGCTCTTCTGTCTATCCCAGGGGATTGGCATTTATTGGCTGCATTGGTACTCCTCACTGGAGCAATGCTTTTGACCTTGATGTTCACAGCACTCACCTCCAGCCATTCCCTGCCAGGACCATTGCCTACTGCTCCCACTAGCTGCCTTTCCCTGCCAGTTGTTCTTTCTCCCTCTGTCTGCTGCTTTGCTCCATCAGCCAGTCTGCCGTTATCTCCCCATCTGTTCATTTCCACTCCTGCTGTTCTCTCCTCCCCAGCCACACTTCTCTGCAGCTCATATAGGGTTTCAGTTCTTTTAGAAAGGATACACTTATATTGATCAATCCACCTGGAGCCTTCTTTTTTTTTTTTTTTAAAGAAGAAAGAGAGCACCAACCCCTTCTCATTATTCTTTTAGTATAAACTCATTTTTCCATCAAGAGTGTAAGCTAGTGCATTCTTTTAGGGTAACTTATCCAATCTAAATGTGTAGACAGGTTAGCTGTTTATGCTTTCTAGATACATTTTCCCCAATTTACCATTTAGTTATGTTTAACAGGAATCTTGCCAAGAGTTGCAAGGATTGCCCAATCCATGTGTGAATTGCAGGCAGCTTCCTTTACTGACCAAGGTCAGCACAGCCCTTGTGAACTCCCCACTGAAGTTTCCAGGAAGAGCCTGCTAGCATGTCTGAAGTTCTCCAGAGGAGAATAGAAATTTACTTCATGTCTCCTGTGCAGAAGCCTGATCATACATCCCAGTGGGATGACTGATTTTTGTTATTTAAGAGTAGGACCGCAATTCATGTACATTCATTTTGTGATGAATTGTAGTTAGGTCCTGTTTTGTGGAATCTCCAGCAATCAAACATTTGCCTAATTTCTGTCCTGCATTTGTGCAAATTAGCATTCCTGTATTTCTGCAGTGTGTTATACACATTTGTAGGAGAGCTGCAGCTTTCAGAGTATTTCTCTGTTTATTTGAGTGCCTTTTGAATTATGTTCATGGCCTCCAAAATGCTTGTAATCCCTCCCAGCTTAGTGTGATCTCTGAATTTAATGAAACATACTCCTTGTTCCATCATCTAGCTCACTGATAAAAATAATAAATAATACCATATTGAACATTGTCTCTTGTGAACTTCACCCAAGTAATCCTTGCATTTCTCAGTGATTAGATGCTGTTATCAATAGCTGTAAGCCTGTTTTAGTGTTGCCTTAGACCACATCTCCATTTCTTCCTGTGAGGATATCATTTAGTAACTGGCTTATTTGTTCACACCATTTTTTAAGCTGTAAGATCCTTTCATTTTCAAGCATGTTGTTTCAGTATTTTGGAATAAAATTTGCACTCTTGGCTTTGGGGTTTTTTTGGACTCTAGGATTCAGCACCGTAAGTCTTTCCTTTTAGTCCCAAGCTGATATTTTAGTGGATGTGCACTCGTGCTGGTTTGCAGCTGTAGGAACAAGGGTCTCATATGGTACAATGGAGTGCTTCCACCTGTTTGTGTCTTTGATTTGCTTTTAAAATGTAAATTGTTGCTATGTTTAGAAGAGCTGTTCAGTGCATCTTAGCAATTAAAGCTGACACCATTGTATGCAAGTGCCAGAAGAATTCTTTTTAATACACAGTAAATGATGTCAGTGTCAAATATAATAGGTGGGTATGGTGTACCTGTTTGTGGCATCCTTCTCATTTTGAGTCTAAGTGAAAATGAGAAGTGGTGAGCATATGACTGATGAATCTATTTTTCCTTCCTGTAGAGTAGCAGTTTTATTTAAAATTACTTAGCTGACATTTTTTTATTCACATTTTTGCCTGAAACTGAAAGTTTTTTTAAATTTTTCTTTTAGGTATACTTGGGGTCCAAACATGCATTGCCTACCACCCTTTTTAAGGATTTCTGCTACTGGGGAAACCCTGGAAAGAAATTTTTCTTAGAGCACTTGATACTCTCAGTCATTGTGCACTTCTTGCTATCTCCCTTGAAGTGCTGTAGTGTTTCCATTCACGTTTAGTCAGCTTCAATTGCTAAATATAGATATGGGACCAGTGCTGCTCTTGCTCAGTTAGGGTGGTTTATTTGGCATGGTTGTTTAAAGGGAATATTTCTTCACTCCATCAGGCACAGAGACTTCAGTGTTCCATGGCCATCTGTGGAAAACAAGGAAGGAAGCCCCTTTCCCAGGTGCAGCAGTGGGAGATACAGTATGGTTCTTGGTCAGGAGTTGATATGTCTGTCACAATGGCAACAAGATTAAATTTGATCCAAATTTAATGCAAGCATGAAATTCCGCTCTCAGGAAACCTGAGATTTACACATGAATTATGGGGAATTAGTAGTTATGCAGCTGGAATAGCAGTGTCTATTTGTTTGGACCTCGAGGTGAATGGATATCTGGCTATGCGATGCAGTTACAAAAGAGGCTAGTGTTACTCTTCTGTGAAACATGGGGAAGTAATTGGTCTACACAACTAAATAAATGTCACTCAGGTGTCATATGTACTGCTGTGTCTAACTGTGGACACTGCACTTTTCAGCAGTGGTGGAAGAATGCATTTTGCATGGCAGGAGCTTTTGTTAGAGATCTAGAACTTTGTCTATAGGGAAATGTTCTGTTTTAAATTTAATTTTTAAAAATAAGCTAATTGGGAAGTGCAGTCAATATCTGCAATATATAAAGTATTGCCAAAAAGAGGACAGGCTATGTTTGCAATCTTCCTCACTGAAATATTTAAATATCACATTAGAAAAAACATTTTCAGAGATGGCCTATATATGTATCCTTCATCAGAGCAAAGTAGTCAGCCAGAGTTTCTAACATGCCTTCTATGATTTTGTCATCCCTCTGCAGAAAATTTCCCCTTCTTTACTTTTGCTGGGACTCTCTATTTTGAAGGGTTTCCCAAGATGAAAATATTTTCACCCTGTACTGAAAATCTCCTTATTACTTTACAACATATACTGAAACAGTTTTACCTGGTTTTTATTTTACCTGGCCTTTTTGCACTAGACTGGTGAGGTGCAGGTTTAAGGGAAAGCCATGAGAACATCCTTAAAACAAATTCCACTATTTTTATTCAGCAGAATAAGTAAAATACTAGGTCAGCTAATGAGGTGCACTTCAGAGAGCTTCCATAGATGCTGGGAATGTGGATAGGAAGGAATCTCAATAACATGGTACTAGGGTTATCTTTAATTACCTCTGAATGAGAGACAAAGCTTTGTTTTATATTATTTGTTCTAAATATATATGACAGTTGGGAGTAATGGCAACTAAGCTAAAATGGATTCAATTCACCTTCCTGCTACTCATTATCCACCATTTCTTTTCCTAGTTGCTTCAAAATAGGAGAAGGAACGAGACTTGAATGGAGTCTGAAGGAAGACACAAAACCAGCCAACTTAAACCCAGATAATATTCCTGCAAAAATCTGGTTCCTTTCATAGATAACTCAATTAAAAAATTCTGCGTTGTTCACTATGCAAATGGTTGTATTGAGCTGTTCTATATTGCACTGTGGTTTTGAGCATTATCTGAGCTGGGAAGGAAACTGGCTCACAAAGCAGCACATACTGTATCCGCTAAAGAATGAGGCTGTTTTTTCTCCAGTACTGCTTCATAAAACAAAATAGAGTGGGCAGCAATAAATAGAGCCAAAGAGGTAAAAGGGAAAATAATCACATTCCGTACTTCATCCAAACATCTTTGATTGCTTAGTGTCTGTCTTATTCAGAGCAATATGTTCCTTTCTGCTACAAGGCATGGAAGAAATCAAACAGAAATACCAGCTCTATCCAGATAATTAAGTTTGGGGAGGGAACAGAAGGCATTCAGTGTTCTGTTATTCTTCCCAGGAATAGCAGAATTCAGTCTGTATAGCACAATAGCATGGGATCCTCCATTTGTTTTTTTTTGTTCTGGCATGAGGCAGAAGGGGGAATAGAGGAGCCAAAGTAACCAGGTGTATGTGAAGACATCAGTACTTTATTTGCTGCTACTTTTGACCAGGAACATGTGCAGTGGTTTTCCTCGTCTCTGATAAACTCCCAAGTTTCCTGGGCATGTGGACTTACAGATAGACCAAAGATATCCAGCTGACAAAACAGGAAAACGTTTTCTTCCAGGAATCACCATTATCATGAGTCAATTGATATGAATGTGGACTTTTCAGTAAGTGTGCTCCTTAAGTCTTGAAAAATTCGCTGCACAGTGAATTGGTTTGGGTGCAAACTGTTATCAAGAGTCACAAAACTTTTTCTGTTTCAATCTAGAGATTCCCCAAATATAAACTGGGGGGGTTTTAACAGGTACATGTAATTTCTTGCATATCAGCCTAGTATTTTTCAAAATACATCCGATGGAGTACCCTCAGTAAAGTTGAAATAAGAAGGTTCAAAGCATAAGTTGTGGTTGCCAAATTACAGCTGCTTGGTTCAAAGTAATCTGGATGAAAAGGGGTAAGAAACTGGGGATATTATAGAGATATTGTAGAGATGTCTTGCTCTCTCGCAGGTTGTCACTTGCATGGTGTAAGGTCATTATCATTAAAGAATCCTGCCCTTGCTCTCTTGCTCTGCTTCAGATCGCTTGTTTGAAGCGAGTCATCTGTACATTTTAGAGCTCTTGAAGAAC
Source organism: Dicrurus megarhynchus (assembly GCA_013399195.1). Taxonomy (NCBI): domain Eukaryota; kingdom Metazoa; phylum Chordata; class Aves; order Passeriformes; family Dicruridae; genus Dicrurus; species Dicrurus megarhynchus. The sequence goes on from VXAD01013336.1 coordinate 399,115, forward strand.
ACTTCCCATCCAGGGTTTTCTGAAGAAATTGATTAAGTTGAAAGGTCCTGGTGGAAAAAAATGGGTGGAACTGCACAGATTAGGGACATGGGTGCATAAGGTGGGGAGGCAATAGAGTATCATAAAAAAACCCTACAAAGCTAAATGCTGTTAAGAACAGGACTGCAGATGGCCTGTTCAATGTCCTTCTCTAGACTTGGGCTCGTTGTTCAAGTCAATAGCCCTTCCTTTTGAAAAGGAGTTGTGAAACTCATAAGGTCAAGCACTTGCAAATTAGGAATGCTGGGCATGTAGCTGAATCATATGGGTTTAATTTAGGACCTTTGTACATACACATTATGATGCATCTGCTTAATTATATGCTTAGAGAGGCTCTCCTCCCTACTTTGCTGCCTCAGAGCTGGGTTTACTTTAGGACTGTATGTAGAGGTGGCAACTCATAGCAAAGTAGAGGACTCCAAGAGGACTCTGTAACATGGCTGATTGGGTTTCTGCTTTGCCTATGGCCCAGAATTCATCTATGGTGCTGCAAAAACTATGTAGACATAAAGTTCTCAAGCATGACTTCTCACTCAGTGTTGCTTATTTTCTGAGGGCTTTTTAAGCAAGAACTGCAGCTCGATTGACTTAAGTTGGGAACATTTATATTTGTAGCTGGGCCAAGTTTAATAGGAACTGTGGTCTGAAGGTGAAAAGGGCAATAAAACATGAAATCATTTGAAAGATCAGACATAGGCTTCTCAAATTTGGTTGCCCAAATGGAGCTGACACTTTTGATCATTCTTGTCTTAATCTTTGTGTTTCTGTTCTCAATGTGTCAGGGACATGAAAGAAAATATGCTCAGTCAGTTGTAAACAATGAGGTAGACAAAAACTTTCATTTGTGTATATATATGTCCTTAATTTCCATGTACATTTATTTGAAATATGCTTATATCTGTTGTATTATATTATATTGGTCTTCGCTGGTGACAACAGAATAAAGTATTTTTAAGGTTGGCTTAAGGAGAACAGGAGTCTTGCTTGTGGGTTGTTGGGGAATTAAGGGCAAGGAGTGCTGCTTCTTTCTTTTCTTTTTCTTCCCCAGGAATGTCAGACATGGGGAGAAGTTTGTAATAGAATTGCATAGGATAGAGATCCCTGGGAAAGACTGAGTCAGGATGCTGTGGGCAGCAGAGGCCAAAGCACTGTTGTTCTTGGACTGCAGAGCCAGGGATGAGGTGCATAATTGTCCAAAAGACAATGGAAAGGCACAGAACAAGAACAGATCTGATGTAAATTACTGGTGCTTTTTGGGAGACTGTGTGGTTGTCATGAGCACTATCCTCTTCATATTGATTGTTTTCTGGTTTTGTTTGGTAGTGTTTTGCTCCCCTCTCCTCCAGTTTGCACAGTGCTCACAGAGGAAAGAAACTACATGGAAACATGTGAAAAGGCACTTTATATTTTGTTTAACTGCCTTGAAAAGCTACTTTGTACCAACAGCAACAGTTGAAATAAAGCAAAGAGAGTGTGGGCAAACCTTGGGTTTTCCTCTCAAGAGAAAGAGGTACTCATCTCTCTACCTAATTCTTTGAAAGTTTAATTTTGCACCTCCTGGGCAGTGTGTTCATGTGCCCTTGCAAGGATGGGCTGATGCCAGGATTCCCAGGGTGAGATGCTTTTTGTTGTTGACCAAAGCAAGCATCAACAAAGAAGTCATAGGCTAGTGCACTTATAATAATGTATTTGATTTAACTATGTCACACTTATTTAAAATATTTATTAATTACATTTCAAATACTTCTTCTGATTTGCTAACTTGTTTTTAATTAAATCCTTGTTAAGTTGATTGACTTAATTGAAATAAATGCAACACCCTGATGAGAACTGGGTTATTTTGAATCTAGTTAACCTTCAAATGAAAGTGGTTTTTTTTCTGCAGTGTAATTACAGTTGAGATTAGATTATTATGCAGATAATGAGTGACCTTTCTTTTTGTCCAAGGTAAATAAATACACAGAGGTATTTTCTGCATGAGTAGAAAGTACACAACTTTTAATATAAGATGCAAACTTACCATTTGTTTTGTCTTTTGAGGCTTTCCTTTGCTCAGAGAGACTTGCTATTTTTATCACTAAAGTTCTGATAGACATGAGTCAGGAGAGAGGCCCTCATGTCAGGTGCTATGCAGAACCTTGGAAAGAATAAATGGATTCAGCTACCAAATCAGGTTTCATTTTTGATTGTAACATGTTTTCTAGGCTGCCTCTGGATGTCCTTGTGCTGCTACATCTTGAATAAAAATGAAGCTTCAAAACTGTAGTTTCTCTCTCTCCTTCCAGCAGACTTGTCAGATCTCTTTAAAAAAACAGGATGAAAAGTCCTAGTGATTGTTGTGTAGCCCTCAAGTGCAGAATCATTCCCATCAAGGCTTCACTTTTTTTTTCAGGGCCTCATTCATTGGGAATACTTCTGTTAATTGTATTGTTATATATTCTCATAATTCATCTAAGTGCTGACATGGGATACAGAACTGCTGTGTTTTAATGAGTGTGATAATGACTTGAGACATAGCACACACATAGAGGAAATAGAGATGAAAAATAAAATTATTCTTTAATTGACAATATCTGTGTAATATAAAGGATATAGGCACCATCACAGTCTAGAAAACATAGCGTCAAAATGTAAAGAATCCTGACTTAGCATCATGAGTAAGTCATATGTTGTGTTCCTGAATATGTCACACAATGTCTGTATGCATTGTTTTCATCAGCTATAAAATAGGCAACAGCCATTCTTATTTACTTCTCCAAAGTAAGTAAATTTAAAACCTACATCTAAATGTCTCGATGCTATTTTTCCCATCATTACGGCAGCGTGATGTAAAGTACTGAAGGTAGAAGCCAAAGTGGTCTCGTTCACCAAGATTTGTTTGTACCAGTGTCACGAAGACCAATGTGTCACCAGCATCTGAGGAAAGGACAGTGGGATTTTATGGTGAGCAAAATAGTACCAGTGTAAATTCCGTAACAACTTTCTTCAGTATGCCTGGAGACCTTCTTCAAAACGCAGAATAATATCCTGCAATGCATGCACTATTTCCTCAGAACTAATAGGATTTTTAAAATTAACAATCAATTTGAGGCCCCTTTAGAGGCAAAATTTATGTTTTACATTATGTAGCTGTACCAAGCCTTTCCTCTGTTAGGTTTGAGGTTGTATGAACTGCTGTGCGTATTGCATCTTCCTGATCAGAAAAACACTGCTTGTGCATATTTAAGGTTTGGAATACATTGATTTGTGATGGTACTGGAATGCTGATTTAGGCCATGTGCTGGGGAAGTGAAAAATATTTCATTCATTTGATCCAGGTGCAGACTGCAGATGAGGGAAGGGAGATGAAACTGGATTCCATATAAAACATCCTTGCATGGGCTTTTTCTTAAATTCAGAAGCAAGAATTGTAGGAGGTAATATTTTCCTTTTATATTTTAACAGCATAGTAATGGTCCCACACACACTAGAAATCATTGCTATTGTCACCTGTCAAGCTAATCAGGCTTTCAGTATGAGCTGGTATTAAGTTGTTAAGATATCATTCAAAGTCAGATAAAAAAGATATTAGGTGCTGATTAGGTTATGGAATGACTAAGTCCATAAGTGTTAGTTTGTCTACAAGAAGGATTTAATAATGTGAAAGTCAAAACTGACGATTTCAGAATGCAAGAAAATATGCTTTTTTTTTGCTACAGTTGTCTGTGGCCAATATTTTCAATATTCTGACGCTGCCCTCCCCCCGAACGATTAGTGTCTTCCTCTTTTACTTTGCCCATTGCCTTACTGAGTTTTTTTTCAAATAAATTGTAAACAAGCATTTAAAAAGGAAGAATAAAGACCTTCCTATTGTCTGATATGCATCATGATGTTGTAAAACTAAGAGCAATCCAAGTCACCAGTTGCTCATGTCCATAAGATACCAGTGCAGAATTCCAAACAGGAAACAAAAATATTACAAATCCTTAGTAGCAGCAGAGAGGGCAGAGGCATCTGAAGAGCTAGATGAGGACAGTGTACTGCCCCACATTGAGGCAAACAAATGTATAAAAGCTTCAAAATCTGGCTCTGAACTTGCTTACCATGGAGATTTCCTTGGATTTATTAACTTTACATTGACTCCAGGTTGTACCACACTAAAGGAGTTTTATGTAAATATGGCATGGTTGAGGCAGCAGGAACCCAAGCACGAGTACCAAAATCTCGCTCTGGTGGCTCACACATGAGCATATGTTAGGGAAATTCCTCATCTTAATTGTTCAAAATACAGTGCCCTTGGATCATTTTTTAACCAAATTCATCTTTCTTTCTGTTAGCCTTTGCTACAGCCCTTGCTGTTTGAATGGCTTGGAGGAGACAGCTGATAACTGAAGCCTAGAAACTGCTACTGGTTTCCTGACCTGAGCTTAATAGTCAGGCAGATGGCAAAAGTAAACTTACCACATGGATTAGCTACTTATATGTACCTTAAAAAGGTTAAAACATCCTGTTATTTTTTCATCTTACTTGGCAACAGCCAACTCTTTTTTCCGTGAGTAGTTGGGTTTTTTTTCCTTGTTTTTTTTTATAAAGGTTTTGAGCTCTTTCAAAAGACAAAATCAGTTTGCAGTTGTTCAGGGCTTCTGAGTACAGCTGCATAGTGCTCAGTCACCACTAGTGGCTGAAAATTACTGTCACTTAGCTGCTCTTGGGAAGGCTGCCTTGTGGTGTGTTTGGGGACCATTGCAGCTGGCTCTAAGTGACATCTGCCCCAATACTTCCAGGAGGCTCCTGTGCTACCCACTGCCAGCATTTTAGGAGAGGTCAGTTCCAAGGGATATGGCTCAGGGGTAAGGTTGCTGCTGGGTAAGGGATGAGGCATGTTTCACAGTTGGTTTGAAAAAGCTCCCACTGCATCTGGCTGGGAAGTAATTTGTTTGGAGGATCTCTACAGCCTCTGAGTTTCTGTGGCTGTCAGTCTAACGCTGTAAATTTATAGTCAGTATTCTCTCAAAAGTCATTGATGTAATTTAATAAATTACTTTTTATAATACTTTTTTAATACTGCATTAAGTGGTGGTAAATTATATTGTTAAGAAAAAAATAGGCTCTTCAAATCTAAAAGGTAAATTAGAAATGAGAAGGATGAAGCTCCTAAAAACTTTGCATATTTTTATGCCTCACAATTCTCAAGTGAATATATATGACTACTGTTGTACCAACAGAGAAATATTTTAATTCCTCTGATGTAGGCAATCAATTAAAATATTATACCTGTCAGTTTGTCCTTGGTCTCTCTAAAGGGCTCTTATTTAAGTTTTCTTGTTCCTTAATAACTTGGTTCTACTTGGTTGAAGCTTTGAAGACACGAAATTTCCTTTCTCTGGCAAAGAATAAGATCAAAGATACGGTAGCTTGAGGCGTTGATATTTTCTTAATTGGAGCAAGTTTTTTGTTCTCCTTCTTAAAAGTCTCATGTAGAAATTAAAGTACAGCTTTTTTTCCAATCCTCTTGTTCTTTCTCACCAAGATGATCAATTGCGAGTCTTGTTTGTGAGGCTTTGGACCCTGTGGTTTTGGACTGTGATCTCATCTTTTTCTTCTGTAAAACCTTCTCTCAAGAGCCTCTGGGGAGGAAGCAGAGACTTTTCTTTCCATCACAACACTGGAGGTTGTGCTATTGTGATTTTCCTTCAGAAAAGGAAGTTTCTTATACTTAGGTATATTCAGCTGGGAAATGTTGCTGGACAATATTACATATTTTTTTGCTCTTCCACTTATTCTTTAATTAACAAGAGTTAACATACTCATAATTTATGTAGATTGTATGTCTATAGGCTGAAAGTTAACCTATAATATTCCTGTTCTGTCAGAATCTTCTCTTTAGGTTTCAACATCTGCCAATATTTTTTTATATCTGAGGTCCAGTATATTCTAGTTTATAGTCACAAGGCATTCTGTTTATATTTGCTCTGAACTCACATCAAATTCAGAATGTTAAGATTTTGATGCACTTCAAGTATTTTGATTTAAAGAGTCAATGCATGGTCAGATTTGTCCACAGTTGTTTCTTTGATGAATGCACTGAAAGAGAGCCGTGATTTCCCAAACGCTGCCGTGGTCAGGCAGCAACCTTTCAAACAAAGGGTACATTCTGCCCTAGAGTTTCTGTGTGGTATTGGGCCGGTGAGTTACCATTTCTGTGTCTGAAGTCTGCTTCTCTAACAGGGGAGTCAGAGTCCTCATTATTCTCTTGTTCACTGAGAATATATAATCTTAACAACTAAGACTCACTTTCATGCAGTCTGTAGTACAGCTGCTCTCCATCTTACCTGGAGTATTTAGGCAAATAAAAGTTTTAACTTGCAATGTGTAGGTAATACCTGTTGTGGTCTTGTCAAACATAGACCTCTAGAAATGCTACCAAATTTTATGTCTCAATGCCTTTTAATATTCACAGCCCAAGAGGGAGACTGTCTTGGCTCTGAGGCAATGTACTGGGCGTGCATTTCCAATTGTATGGATGCCCAAGTTGTCTTGGGAAGGAGACATTCCCACCTTACTCATCTGTAGCTTGTTTTATTCATTATAGAGGTCACTTAGTGACCTCTGTTGCAAACTGTTAGCACAGGCAATAAGTTGTCTGTTTAAAAGTTGATGATGCATTTTGCAGATATTGACTAGACTCCCTTGTCTCAAGAACCCAAATGATCACTTTATCTTTGTTTTGGGGAAAAGAAAATGTCACTGTTTGAACTGCATTATTTTTCATTGAACATGCTTTGCCCATTCAGTTTCATGCTCCTTGGGGGAGAGGTCCTTCATTGCTCAGTACATCATCTATTGCTATAACACTGCATACAGAAATGAGAGGAGCTACAGCAGGTCTATGTATCCATTATTTAAAAACTCCCTGTGTTTCTAAGGGGCCTGGTCTACCTCATTTCAGTAGGACTTTCCAGTGATGTCAAGGCCTTAAAACAATAAAGGTCACAACATTTTATCTAGACTCAGTGGAGCGTTCTTCTAGGTCAGCTTTCAAGCATATATTGTTTTAGTTCCAACAGGTATTTATTGAACATGCAAATATTAGGATGTCTTAAGATCAAGGCTGGTTCATAAAGCCACAGACAAAAATGTGTTTTTGGAATTATTTAAGTTTATGCAGGAAAGAAATAAGCTTTTTCCCTTTCATTCCACTGTCTGATTTGCATTGTTTTCCTTGTGACAACTTTTAGATCCTCTTTTCTGTGAACTTAAAGGACCTGTCTTTAAGTCCCATTAATGTGAAATTAACTATGTTTTCCTTCTCTGTGAAGAGGATACAGACACTCTTAGACGATGCTGCCTTTGACAGCTTCTGTGAGCCAAGACCTCTTCACACAGGTAAAAGTGAAGCACAAGGGCAAGACATTCTGTAGAAAGTTGCCATGATAATCCACTTCTCAGTGAGCACTCTTAGGCAGAAGTATTCTGTATGAGTGTCTTTGAAAGACACACCTGAAACATTGATGTTTGGTCACGTAACCTAGCTAGGGTATAAGTACAATAAGAATCAATTCAGAATTGGCAGGAAAGTGGATTAGATTGGTTTTGGCTTTAGCTTGGTGAGGAAGTAAAAGCACTGTTAGCAAAGCAGTCAGCAAATACATGGATTTAAGTAATTTTCCCCCAGAATGATAGGTGATAACCTCAAAAGGCTCTATTATTACTAATTTCCAGTAAAATGGGAAGGAATGAGGACTGAAAGACCTTATGGCTTATACTGATTTTGTTTTTTAAAAATGTATCAGCTCAAACATAGCTTTGTGAAATTCTGGACCCAGCGAATCAATAGCAAATTTTTAAAGATGAAATTCAACCTTTTTCTCTCCCTCTGCTTTGTGCTCTGGTTTTCCAAAGTGAACATTTTAATTGCCCAGTTATGTATACAGGTCACTCTTTCAAAGGCAAAACCAATTATTCAGAGAAAAAACCCACAGAATAAAACTGATACTGTATTTACTGACTTTTCTAAGTATATATATGAGCATGCTGCCTATGAGACAAAAGTGACAATCAAATGGGCAGAGGCCTTTTAGTTTGAGAGTTCCTGAGTAGCTTAGGTAAGCTTTGAAACCAAATGCAACAGTTTATTAACTCTGCATGATCCCTGTTCTGCAATCTAGAATTTGATCTCACAGTTGCACCTCTTTCACTGTTATGAATTATAATGAAACAAAATGAGGCCAAAGTGGTTTGTTTGGGGGTTTTTTGTGGGCCACATGACACTGTCCAATGCAGTTTGAGTGTGAAGAGGATTGACAGGACTCTAGGTGGGCCGTTGCTATTTACCCAAGCATGGGTTCGCTGGGGCTTGGGGTTTTGTTTTTTCATTTGTTTCTGGATCTTGTTTTTTTAAAGAAAATTCAGATAGTCTGAGCTTCCAATATTTTTCACTGGGAAGTAAGTTTTGCAGATATAAAGTAATTCTTTTCGTCCTTCCTATAGCTCTCATACGTTTTCAGCTTTCTTCTGTTTGGAGCAGCAGGTGGGGCACTCTTATCTAGTAAGGGCCCAGGTGTTCTGCACAGGGAAGGTGCCATCTTCCTACATCCAAATTCAAACTAGGTGTCTTAGTTTCAAAGTTACTCTGTTGCAGAGCTTAATAAAATAGCTGAAAACCTAGCCAAAAATAAAGTTGAAGTTTCTTTGTTTTCTTTTTTCAAATCAATTCCAAAACTGGAATTTAGGTTTCAAAATGAGCCTTAAATTCTAGTTTTTGCCTGTAGAAGGACTTCAAATCTCAGTGGATGTAGAAGTAGTTTAGTGTAGTGCATTTTTAAAAATAATGTGGTCATTACAGCTGCTTCACCTTTTCTCAGACTCTTTAGTTAGGATGTGACTCTTTACCTGAAAGATATTATCTTACAGAATAAGGACTTCCCTTCCCGTAGCCTTTCAGAAGCACACATTGCTTGTAAACATTTAAGGACACTTAAAGATGTTTGACGTGTCAGTATGAAAGAAGACTTTTGAACATTTCACAGTTGCGTATACACAATACTTCAAGAAAATTCTCTGGGTTTTGTTTAATCTAAATTCAATAATATAGTAGTATTTTAGGTATTTTTAAATTTTTATAGTGAGACTTTATAGTTAAGCTTCATTTAATTTGTTCTACAGTCCTACAGTAGTTGGAGATTTCAGGAAAATGTGCCCCCCTGTCTTGTGGGCCTGTTGCTACACACCACATTCTCAAGCAGTGATTTCTTTATGTGATGTAAAGGAGTAAGTGAGGATGAAAGGATGAAATGGTGGACTTCTTCTTAGGAGAAATTCCTTCTAGCAGAATTTTCAAATGTAATGGTCTAGGCAGAAAGCCTCATTCCTGGCTTTTTGCTGATGATTAATGAGATTGATGAAAAGCTTTCCAGTTTCTCTTCTTCATCACAGTATATTATTCGCTCTTGCCAGATTATGCAAGCAGAATGTGGAGAAACAGTAGAGGCTTGGCTACATTTTACTGCTGATGTTGCTCCTGCACATCTGGTTTATTTGCTTTTAAAATTTTGGTAACATTTTCTGCCACTTAACAACGGGAATTTGTTTTGCTTTAAAATCCAGGAGTATTTGGGGCTACATAACACCTACATTCACTCTAGTTATGTACATTAATGTCGTGGTTTTGTCTTAAAATGCTTAACTGTGTTTGCAAGATGATGCTTGAATGCAGGCATCAGCTGTCATTCTATGACTGATTTTTTAGGTAAAAAACATAGTTATTCTGTGTATATAATATAGCATATATTTTATAACATACACATTTCTCTGTGAATTATTAGTTACAATGGGATTCTGCAGTGGTCATAGTTTCTCATCCTATTTTACATATTCTCTGATTACTTTGGGATTTCTTTTGTAGCTTAGCATAATTTTGGTGAACTGCCATTATGCTTTACATGGAATATAGAGTATACTCTGAATATATTGTCAGAACTACTTTCTGTCATTTATCTTCCTTTCTTCTGTTTACTGAGGCACTGAAAATAGGATTACTTAGGAATGAGGTTTGATGTGGGCTGTACTTTCTGAGCTACAAAACTGCTACCATGCAGTGGCGGGACAAGGGGGAATGGCTTTAAACTGAAAGAGGGCAGAGTTTAAATTAGATAATTAGTAAGAATTTCTTTACTGTGGTAAAGACAGTTACTGAAGTTACTGAGGGTGGTGAGGCACTAGAAAAGGTTGCCCAGAGAAGTTGTGGATGCCCCATCCCCGGAAGTTTTCAAGGTTGGGTTGGATGGAGATTTGAGCAACCTGGTCTAGTGGATGGTGTCCCTGCCCATGGCAGGGAGCTTGGAACTAGAGGACCTCTGGAACAGATTGCCTGGAGAGGTTGTAGAGTCTTCCTCACTTGAGATATTCAAGAATTGTCTGGACACAATCCCATGCAATGTAGCAGGGAGGATGGAACAGATGACCCATTGTGGTCCCTTCCAACCTGAGTCATTCGGTAATTCTCTCGTCTTTAAAGTCCCTGCCAACCCAACCATTCTATGATCCTATGAAATAAATGCAAAATCAACTAGCTATCCATAAAATATGATTAAAATTTAATTTAGTACCTTTACTTGTTACTTATTTTTTATGGTGCAAGATGAGAAGTTGTAGAAAGGTTCAATGTTTCTTCTATTTTTATATTACAAATACATATTAGTCCACTAATTTTATGAGACTGTGTGTCTTTGTAGTAGTTTTCCCAGAATAGAGTGAGCCTGAGATTTTCTCTCCCTTAATGCTAGGACAAGCTATTGCACAGCTGGAACAGTGTCAGAAGGTCAAGACTAAGGAGTTACAGTTATTGAGACAGATTTATCTAGGTCATTTGCTATCATTCAGCTGTCTGTTTACAGCTGTGCACCAGGGAAGTCATAATAATAGAAATAATGCTCTTTGGAATACTACCTCCTCAATTAAGTTATATTTATTCAAGCAGTTGGTTGCATTATCAAAATCATATTTAGACGAATTTAAAAGTCCACAGGAAAAGAGAGAGATGTGTAGAGGAGGCATTTTTGTGTAACATACATCAAAATCTGCCATAATTAGAATATTTGTTCGTGTCAAACCTGCTAAATTATTAAATGATTAACAAATAAACATTTTCTTCATGAAAACATATTTCTACCTTATTTTTCTCTGGGAAAGAAAGAGGTGGAAATTTTATTCTGCTTTCTTGTGCAGGTTGTACTGCTTCTTTAGGGCCACACAGTGTCTTTACCTATCTGTTTTCAGATAACTGTTAGAGGACAAAGAAATGGCTCAGGAATTCAGGCTCAGTAAGTAGCAATGATATAGGAGTAAATTTCAAAGGCAGCTAATGCTTCTTTCTGCAATCATACTGCTGTGAAGTTACAGTTTGCCAGGTTTTATTTATTTTTCCCAGAAAGGCAGCAAGCTCTAATGCCTCAGATTGTGGGACTTTTTCCAGTAGTCCTTTTCTCTCCCACAAGATTAATGAGATTTTTAGCTAGGCCCAAACAACCCATTTAGCAAAGTTTTGAAATTCAAAACTCGTGTCCCTATTTAAGCTCTTGTTTCAACACTCTCAGCTCTTCCCACCAAGGAAACATGCTCTAAGAAATGCTAAGGGAATCCAAAGCAAAGTAGTTCGGGGTATTTGTACAGGGATATCACTGTTAGCTGGTGTTTTACTGTTAGTGATAATTACACTGCATTTCAAACAGGCTTTTGGCTGATTATGCCTTTCAGGTGGCTTTTCCTACAGCCTCTGGTAGGTTGTTTACTCTCTGTGAATTTTTCCATCTAATTTTTAATTTTTCGTAGTCTTAACTTCTTTAATATTTTATGAGTTCCTTGATCAACATGCACAATCTCTGCAAATTTTGTTCTTTTTGTTAATTTTAAACCTTCTGGTTGGTCATAAGACAGCACCACGTTTCTGAGTTATAGAAGAGAATAATGGCTCTTTGGCCATCCTTTATGAATTCCCAGTGCTATGTAGATCTTTAAGCAGTATAAAAAAATAGTTTGTTGTCTTCTGAAAACTACAGTTTTACAGATTGCCTCATCCATGCATATATCAGTATATACAGTATTTTATATCCTAAGAAAAAAAAAAAGTCTGATATTACAGAGAAAGCATATTCCAGAAGATCATTCCAAAGAAGATTCTTAGAATCTCAAATGTAGTCCCAACGTTGCTGGTGATTTGATGTTTTACCTTAGGCAAGCTATTTTGTTTTTCTTTGCCAGAGCTTAACTGGTTCACTGCCTGCCTTGCCTTTATCAGCTTTCAAAAAACAGTGTTTTATTATATCTATTGGCACAGAGAATATCAAAATAATCTTTCAGCTTGCTCTAAGGTGTCTGTACACACAGCAATAAAGATGATTTCCAAGAAAATATGTGAAGCAATTAAACCACTCTTTCTACCAAGCACAGTTGTTAGAGATGTTCTGCAAGGATATATGACACCACATGTGTCCCCCTTCTCTCACCATCAGGAAAGGGATCTATAGCTTAGAAACCTCAAAATTCTGTCAGATGGCCATAATTTGCTGATATCACTTGTAATTCCTGTCTCTCTGCAACTTTCAGGAAAATTCCACCTTGAGCCTGCAAGTTGACAATATGCAAACCCTGCATGTTCTGTATAATCACAGTTCCCTGTTGCCTTCTCAGCTCCCTCTTCTGTTTTCTTCCTTATTTCAGGTGTCGAAATAGCTTTAATTGATCATTTTTGTGTGGTCCACAGGCCTCAGAGGTTTGTCTGCTAAGGAGCTTTTGAAGGTGACAAGGAAACATAAAATCATACATTTATATAGCTCTGTCTGTATGTGACATTTTAAAAGATATTCAGACATTAGCTTAAAATTTTTGAAGAAGTCTGCCCTGTGAGAAGCTGTTGAGAACAACATTTTCAGGTTGTAAAGCTCACTACAGAAGAGCATCTCACCTACCTCTTGGCTGTCATTGCTCTCCCTTAACTCAGCAGTGATCAGCCCCTGACTCTTGCTGCAGGGAAGAGAACGATGACTATTTACCTGCTATTATCTGCTATGAGCAACTGGAGAGAATGGGAGTGAAAGCATTTTGGCTACACCCTGCTGTCTGTTGAGAGGAGGAGTGACTGAGAGCACAGGGTGAACCCTGCGAAAAGGGAAAATGCAGCCGGCTCATCCCAATTCACCTCATGGTGCAGGTGGGGAAGAACTGTTGCAGATGTAACAAAATGCTTGATCTCTGCCTCTCTTAGAGAAGCTGTAGGTTTCTTCTTACCTGAAACAGGTTGTAAAGTAGTTGCTCATACTGGCTTTTCCAGTGGCTTGTCTGCTCTTAGCGACTACTCATAGTTTAAAATGTAGTCAAGTATGCACTTGAATTTGAAATGTGAAAAATATGTTTGGGAATATGCAGCACCAGAAGAGGAGTGGAATCGGTCAATACTGGTTTTAGAACAGAGCACATGCAGTCCATACAAAGTTGGTTTTGCAGCACTTGCAAACTTGTTACTATCCTGACAGACTCCAAAATAGATCCTTCACATTTGCAGGATGAAAAAGGTGTAAAATCTCAGAATGAGTGAAAGAAAAAGACAATGTGTGAAAGAAAGAAGGAAAAAAAGAGAATGTTCTCCAGAATGCATATTTCATTTAAAAATCTGTATTTAATCAAATGAGAGAGTTCTGTTAGCAATAAAGGCTTAATCCACTTCCTTGCTAGATGCTGACTTTAGGTACATATTATCAGAACATACATTCTTTATTTAAGTATTGGAAAGATTCATTAAATTGTACTGTAAAGCATCATATAAATAGAGCTTTTCAGGGCATCCATTTACTATCCTTAGACCAAAGTGACTCATTTGGTGTTGGGAGACAGTTACCAGTGCTGTATCCTAAGCAGTAGTATGCACTCATGAGATTTTAAAGATCAAACCAGAAAGTTTAAAATGTTTAAATATTTATGATAGAATGAACATTTACAGTAAGAAATACATATCTAACATATTATCTAAAGTGCCTTTTCTGTGTTTGAAGACCTCTGCAATTTTTTTTGTTTTGTTTTGAAAGTGAGATTTACGTATTTCAGTTACAAAAAAACCCAACACAAACAAAGCTTGAGGATTCAAGGTAGAGATTGTAGTTCAATCAGTTTTACACAAGTATTGCTCCTTTTCTACACACATTCATAGCGACCCACAGTTCAGACTGGATGTCAGATATATCTCAGTCTATGTTTTTCCTCTGATACTGTTCAGTGTATTGTTATGATATAAATATATTGGGGAAATTAATAAAATAGTAACATACATTTTTTCTCAGTGTGGAAGTGCAAATTAATGGTTAAACACAGAGATAATGAGCCACAATTCTTGGTTCTATTCTGGGCTCTGAGCTGACTCACTACATCATCTTACTCAAGTCATTTAAATTCAGGTGAAATAGGCCCCACTGAGCTGATAAGATAATGCATGTTTCAGCCTTTCTTCCTCAGTGGATCTTTCTATACAATTTTTTCCCTCTGTAATCAGCATAAATTTAATAATGTTTTGTTCCATAGGATCCTCGTAATATATGTTTGATAAACTTGTTTATTTACCTTTAAATCCCTTATTGAAAGATACATTTTTTTCTGATAGAACTAGGCAGGTAAATGTTAGCCAGTTCTGTGAAGATATGTTTTCTAAAATGATCCTCTTCTACATCCAGACAAAATGACTTTTCAAAAAGCAGTCACACCCATAATTGCCCATCAGTAGGGTTGCCACCTGGAGATACTGTCTCACTCGGGGATTTCTGGAGTGAGCTAAATGGTCATTTATGAAACACAAGTCAGGCCACTGAATATTTGCCCTCCACTGGAAAGGGTACCTCTGTCACTGATGTGTGAAAACTCAAGAGATCTTTGCTTTTTAATTCCAGTATGTGGACTGGAAATCAAAATACTGACCAGTTTTGCAAAGTAGATTTGTTTCTCAGCAAACTGCAGTGGAACATAACATATGACAAATTGTGCTTTCCCTTCCATTTCTTCCCAGGAGCTGCTCTGTTACTGTGCTCTGCCTTTTTGGTTGCCTTGGTTCACTCCAGCAAACATTCTTTTAAAAATTTAAAAAATTGAAGTATTCAACACTCATCCAGTATCTGTGAAGTTGCTCAGGTCTTTTTGATGGACGTGTTGGATGAACTGTGGATTGCTTGCATTCTTGTAGTCCTTCCAGAGTCCTAATGCCCAGCTGACTGAGGAGGGGCACAAATTATGTTTCAGAATGACTTCACATGACCACACATCCCAGCAGTGGAAATGTCAGCACCAAGCAGTAGTGATTCATTCCCTTGGCTCTGAAATTGCCAGCGTTCAGAGGAAAAGGATCACTTTTGAACAAAGAAATTTCTTATCCCACAGAGAGTACAGACATTATGGAGTTATTAATCAGGGAAGTCATCCTGAAAGTAGATTTAACTGCAGGATTTCATGTAGAGGAAAACCAGAACTACAGTAGGAAGTGATTGAGGGCTCAAAGTGTTGGATAGAATTGCATATTTTAAGGACTCCTTAGATTATACCTGGGGAAATGTTCATTCTGTGCATGCCAATGAAATTATTCCTGTTTGTGTGGTTCACAGTTTTCTTTGGGTGGCAACTACCCAGTAAGGTAATTGCAGCTGGTTGTAAAAAGAGGAAGACAACTGGTTTAATTTGCTCTGTTTTCCACTTCAGTATCACCTCAGGCTGTTTCTTTTCTATACCTTGTATGCAAAGCCAAGTCAGCCTCATCATTAGTGAGATGGGAGACCTCAAAGGAAAACTGACATTTGGCAGGTGACTATACTGGTGATTTTTTGCCTGCTAGCACTCCTTCTTTGTACTCAATACAGCAGCATGAGCTGGGAGTTAAGGATTCCATAGCACTGGAGCAGCTATTGTCTTTATGAATCATAAAGCTGAGGTGCTTTTCTCCTATGGCCATTGCAAAACAATTCAGATAATTTGGAATGCCCTGGTTCAGCTTCCCTTCTTTTTGGAAAGTGCCTGAAGTAGAGCAAGTCAAACTCCTACCTTGTCATCTGGATGTTGTTGTAGTTCAGCTGAGGAAAAAGTAGTTTTGTATAGATCAAAATGGTTGTTTAGTTTTAAAGGGACATCTGGACCTCAAGGACCACTTAAAAGTTGGATCAGGTACCTCAAGGCCTTGTCCCATTTAGTTTTGAATATCTCCAAAGTTGCAGGTTCCACAATCTCTCAGAGTACCTCACTTCAGGGTTTGGCCACTTTGATGGTGAAAGAGGTGGGTGTTATCACTTGGTCTGCAAATGCTCCAAGTAGAAGAGAGTTGCTTTGCCTTTTCCCAACTAAATCTTGTTTTCATACTGCCTCCTGCCTGAAGCTGAAGTAAAGTGTAACTGCTTCAGCTTTAGGGACTTCCAGGTTAACAGTAGTGAAGTTGTTGGGAGTCCAGCTAGTCATGGTTTATCTCTGTGAAGATTTTCAGGTGTCCAGAATATTAACTGAGTCTGTAAAGCCTGTGTTCAGTGGAGCCTGTCATCAGTGGGTCTATAAGTTTAATGAAGCCTTTGCTCCCAGAATGGAAGGATGGTGGGTGTACTGAAAACTGATCTTTATTCTGATGAAAGGTACAGCAGAATAGGGTCAAGCAGAAATTACAGAAATTCTGAAACTAATTCTTGGGAGCTTAGAGGTCTTGGCAGTGTAATTAAAGCTTTCAGAGGTGTACATTTAGAAAAGACATCCTGAAGCTCGTTAGTATTTATCGCAGTTTATAAAATTGCAGGTTACACCAACCTGCATTTCTGATACTTCTTGAAAGGCATGTGGTTTCACCAGTTACTAATATCTTAGGAATTTCTTTTCACTGTCTTTATTTCTTTATACCTGTGAAAAGTGTTGTGAAGCATAGTTATTTTGATTTGGTAGCTCTTTTAGCTTCGTTCTGCGCGAAGTATATGTGTCTGCACAATGTAGGAAATAGTAGGTAATCAAGCATTTTATATTTCCTTAGACAATATCACAAAATTTTATTCACTTTAGAGTCTTTATGTACTTGACTAGAATCTGTTTGGGCTTGGATATTATATTAGTTTCCTTTCTGCTACCTTAGGTGATGGAACTTGGGTAATGAAATTCTAACCTTGCATAAATGGGCATGCTTTCTGCCAAGTATCTAAAAGACGTGCATGTTAAAATGAAAAATTGCTCCAAATATGTCATGGTATTCATTTTTATTTAAAGTCAGGAATATTTCCATCCTTGGTAACGTATATTAGACTTGAAAGCTTCCATTTCATTTACCTCTATAAAATCTTGTGTCAAACAGTCTAAATTCTTGGTCTGCTGGTTTCAGCAAGTCAGAAGTCAGTATGTTATTAACAACCATGGCATTGGTTGCTCAGGGAGTGGTTTTTATTTGGCATTAAAGGAATGTTCTGAGATCAGTCCGTGTTATCATGGAGCTCATTCTGTCTCCCACTGACATGGATATCTATTCTTCCTCTGATGTTATAGTGGAGATTGACATCTTGTAGCACTACATTTAATGAAAGAAAGGCTTAGGAAATAACAAATAACTAAATTTCTGCAATAATGTAGTTTCAAGTAGTCTTTCCTTCTCAGTGCATATGTTTGTTAAACTGAGGTTGAATCTGTGGATACATCTTAACTGAAAACTTCATAAACCATTTTCTGCAAGATTTAACGGGCTAGCTTTACTAATTTTAGCACCAAATTGTCATTTACCTGACTTTCACCTGCTTTTGTGATGGGCATTTTTCTCCTAAACTCTTTTACCTCTAGCACACCTCATTTAGACTAGCTGTCTGTTAGAAATGTGTTTCAGGCTGCTCACTTATGGTACTGAGACTAAGCAAAGCTTTTCCATTTTGTGTTATTGTCGTTCTGTGATTATGGAATAATATGTGCTGTATCCTCAGCTCCTTGGAAGACACATGAGATTTCAGTAATTTCACAGAATTCTTCTGCTACATTTGTATTGACCCACAAATGAGATGCAGTATGAAAGGAGTTAACTACCGAGAAATTCCTACTGGAATCAGCTGCTGTACAACTGTTAATACTGAAGTTGTTTTTTATCTCCATGTTTTTATTGAGTCTTATTTCTGAGCGTATGCAGCATATTCCCTCTCCATAAATAATGATCAGCTAAACTTACTGCATAATGGAGAGATGGGAACACCTTCCTGACTTTCCCACTGGGGTCTCTTGCTCTTATACACCTGCAGAAAGGAAACTATCTTTGCTAATCAGATGATGTATATGCCCAGTTGTATAAAGGGAAAGACAGCCTAAATCTGTGTCTCAGTTTTGCAGCAGCTGACAACGTGTTATTGTACATTAATTATGGCCTAGCTTACCGGAGGATCTAGGAGATAATTTATGTAGCGGAAATTGTTACTGCTTTACTGAAAAAGGAAAAAAAAAACCAGTTGTTTTAACTATCAACCTTTCTGCACCTGGGGTTTTATCCTGGCTTTCTTGAAAATCCATCTGTATATGTGTGCACTTGCTTTTCTCCTAGCATATTGCTTTTACCCGTCTACCTTTCATGGCACTTGTTAGCTCATGTTAAAGGCAACAAAACAAGGAGAAATTTCATTTGTTTTGCTGAATTCTTATTCACAGTAGTATCAAATTCATTCTGTTGATACGTTTTTGGGAAATTTCATCTCTGGAGAGAGTTAAACAGAGAGCTAAAACATTTATGGGTGCCTCAGTTCAGTCAGTACAGAAGTTATGTAAAATGTATTTCAAATAGCACGTTTGTAAGTAATGTTGGTTTGCCGTATTTCCTATAAAATGTCGGGTTCTTTTTGACTGATATCATTCAAACAGGATATCTGATCACAATGCAGCTGCCTTTGTATTATTCAATGGTCTTTTTTTTTTTTTTTTTTTTACTGGACAGTATAAAAATATACTTCTGTGGGGTTTTTTCAGTGAAAATGTGTTATTTTTGAGGTTAGGAATATCTTTATCATGTTCCTCACAGACTACCTCATAACTTCTTTTCATATAAAGATACTGTACTATTTTTACAATTTATCAGTTATTTTATGAGGAAAAAATAGTTCTCAGTTTGTAATAATGGAGATACATCTTAGCGAAGTCCTCTGATATTGGAAGATGTACTGTTGGTTTACTGCGAGATGGATGGTTATTCTCACAGCTTATTCTCTCAGGCATGGAGTTCACATTAAGTGGACATGACACTTGGGCACATGTTTTAGTGGTGGACAGTGCTAGATTTATAGTTGGGCTCAAGGATCTTAAAGGTCTTTTCCCACCTAAGTGATCCTACAATTATATGTTCATGAGTGTAGTCATTACTTTCATTATACTTTATTGGCAAATAGACAAATGTATCTGGGGATGTTAAGGGGAGGCAAACAGCTGAGGGACAGTGACCTTCCCTTTAATTTTGTGAAAAAAATAGTGAAGTAAAGTAAAAATGGAATTAAAGCAGAGAGAGTGCTCCCTTGGGGGAAGAAAGGCCTTGGATTTTTTTTATTTTTAATGGAAATGACATTACCATAAGACACTGATATTTAACAAACACACTTTTGAGTTTCCTTCCTTTTCAAAGGCAGAGAGGAGAATTATTCCCATTTGTGCTTTCTCTTTTATTCCTATGCAAAACCAAAATTTTCTGTTTTCCTAACTTTTTAACCTAATTTTTTATTAAGTTCCTGTTCATGTTTACATTATTTCCCAATTATTTCTTCTTCTTTGAGCTATAATTAATCCTCATTACCAGAACATATTACTTTGTGTTGCTGGATGACACTGTTTGATGATTATGTCAACCTGTCTTTTCCTTTCTTTCCTTACACCAATGAGTGTTAAAAATTTCTAAAAACCTGACAAGAATCTTAAATGTCTAAATGGTACATTTATTGTAAGGCACGCTGAATATGTCAGCGTCCCAGCAAAAAGAGATTAAAACAAGTCATTTGATGACTGAAATGAAAAAGGGAGAAATATATCCACTGTTTACTTGCTGTTGCTGGGGAGTGTGTGGTATTAGATAGAGGATATGAATTTTATTTGTTGTGTCATTATATAAATAAGCAGTTGTTTCAGAAACAACTATACATCTTTATATGAAACTTTAGTTAATTAAATGCTTTGCAATACCTGCTGTCTTCAGGATGTTGAGTGGCTGGTGAGTCATAGTTATCTGATTTCACTGTTATTTTCTAAACCCAATTCTGTCTTATTTTGCTGTGTGTATTGAAGTCCATGTCTAGGCCCCTTCACTGATTCTAGGTGATTCTTTCCATCTTCAGCAATCTCGCTTTTCCTTTTCTTTTTGGGCGCTTTAAAGATTGACAGGTTATGCAACTATTAGTTGCAAGTCCAAGGACTAGTATCTGCTCACTTCACTCCTAAATCCCAAAGACTGTTTCCAAGATTTTAGTTTTCTTCCTAGTTGTGCATGTTGTCTCCAATCCTTTAAACCCATCTCTCTTACTAGTAAATTTTTCTAAGAATAAAAGTGCCTTATTAGGAAATTGCTTGTTGGCAAAATTCTTGTATTAGGTATGTTTAACTAGGGCTTCTCTCAAAGAAGTTTGGGAAGTTCTTAAAACAACTGTAATTACCTTCTCTACCAATACTTGGGTGGATCACTGTGCCCTGGCAGTTGCCTGCTCTGGCATGATTCTGGATATCTCTGGTCATCTCACTGGCCCAGTAGGCAGAATGGGTTGTTATATGGCAGTGTGCTTCAGCAAATGTTATATGTAATAGAAGCAGTTGTGCAGAGGTGGTAGATTCTTATTTCAGTCAGAGTTGCTGTGTATGGTTTGTTTTTACCTGCATTCCTACTTTGCTAAGTATTCAGGAACAAATTGTGTTTATTCAGTGAAATTGTCCCAGATCACTGATATTTTGGGCTAAGGCCAATAGGATGAGATTCAACAAGGCCAAGTGCCGGACCCTGCACTTGGGTCACAACAACCCCAGGCAGTGCTGCAGGCCTTGCGAAGAGTCACTGGAAAGCTGCCCAGTGGAAAAGGACCTGGGAGTGTTGGATGACAGCAGCTGAACATGAGCCAGTGTGTGCCCAGGTGGCCAAGGAGGCCACTGGCATCCTGGCCTGTATCAGCAATAGTGTGGCCAGCAGGAGCAGTGATTGCCCCCCCTGTACTCAGCACTGGATGAGGCTGCACCTCAAATCCTATGTTCAGTTTTGGGTCCCTCACTACAAGAAGGACATTGAGGTGCTGGAGAACATCCAGAGAAGGGCAATGGAGCTGGGGAAGGGTCTGGAGCACAAGTCCTATGAGAGGCAGCTGATGGATCTGGGATCATTTAGCCTGTAGAAAGGGAGGCTCAGAGAGGACCTTCTCTCTCTACGACTACCTGACAGAAAGTTGTAGAAAGGTGGGGGTCAATCTCTTCTCCCATGTAACAAGCAATGGGACCAGAGGAAATGGCCTCAAGTAGTGTGAAGGATGGCTTAGATTGGCTTTAAGGAAAAGTATCTTCATGGAAAGGGTTGTCAAATATTGGAACAGCCTGTCCAGGGAAGTTGTGAGGTAACCATCCCTAGAGGTATTTTAAAGACATGTGGCACCTGGGGACATGGTTTAGTGGTGGACTCGGCAATCTTAGGTTAACATCTGGACTTTGTGATTTTAGGTATCTTTTATAATCTAAAAATTTCAATTATTCTATATGTACTTGTTGTTTAAAAAGAAATTTCATCAATCAAAACTCTTTTGTTCTCCTCAGCTAAATTTATATTTATTTGGTTGTTTTGGTTTTTTTTCCTTGGCAGCCTAAAGCATCACAAGGGCCATATTGTTCAGGATTTCAAAGAGCAATCGTTTATCTTTGTGGATACAAGTAAACGGACAATGGTGTCCCGACCATCTGCTCAAGCTGCTTGAGAACAGTCTTCTGTGCAAATGGCATGAAAGGTAATTTAACCTCAGAAGGTGCCCACAGAGCTCCAGTTCTGGTTTTTTTCCAGTTCTGTTTTCATTGTGTCTTTGCCAGTCTAAAAATAAATCATGTTGAACAAAAACATCCTTTTTTCTTTCCCAATATAAAGAACAGATCATCATCAGAGCTAATTGCACCTAATTTCACCACAAGGGGTTGTTTTTCCTTTCTAGTATTTTTTTAAGCAGCAGAGATTTTTCCTGAGATAAATGGTATCTGTCTTATAATTGCCTGTGTTGCTGTAGGAGGCTGCTGTTTTTCAGAGTACAAAATAGGATATAATCATGGAGTGGTACTCAGTGCTGAGTGTGGGACTCAGTGCTGAGTGATACACACTTTCAACGTATCAACTACAATTCTGCCACGACCCCTTGTTATTTTGTTTTGCCAGCCACTGTGTTTAATTGAGGGAGGCAGCTCTGCTGGTAAGCAAGTTTTTATTTGCAGAGTGGTATTCTGTCCTGAAAATGATGACGGCCCTTTCTGGCTGCTCTCTTTCGAAGCCTCACTTGAAGTAGTTTCGGTCTCTGGTCCCCATGAAACTGTGGAAAGATTTAAAGTTTCACTGCCAGTAAAAAGTCCAAATGAGGGAAAAGCAGTTCCTTTCTAAATTTCAGTATATATTTCAGGCTAGAAAAGAAGGGCTTGACATTCATCTCACTGTCAATGGTTTTGCAGTTCCTACTGGCTATGGTGGTTACTCTCAGGACTAGCAAAAGCAGCTTCTGGGTGCTGCCCCACAGCTTGAAGCTCTGTATTACCTTCTGCTGTCTGCTGTGCTAATTTCTTCAGTTCAGTGCTACAAATAAAGCAGTTTCTGGCTCCTTCCTGCTCTCTTTATACTCCATTCCTCCTGCTTTGTGGTAGGTCAGACTGGTCCATGATGTGAGACTGTTTTCTGGCAAAGTCTGGAGGTCAGATCAGACCTTGTAGAGCATGTTCTCTGGGGTGCTGTTACTGCGCAGTCATCTTGCATGCTGCTGTGGGAGGAGAAGTAGAAAATGCATTTTCCTGGCGGCTTTGTCAGATATCTTGTTCTGAGGGCACGTGGGAATGTCAGCAGCAGAAAGAAGGTAGATAAAATCTGTATTCAAGAATCAAACTTGGATTAAGCAAAAAATGATGATAGTGTGTCTGTGAGAAGTGTGTCTCATCTGCTTTTGTTGCTTATTTAGCTACACTGGCTTAGCTAACCTAATAAAACTCAGTGTCTTACTGTAATAAATACATTCTGGGCATAAAAATGGACCAGATTCTTGGATTTAATTGCTGAAGAGTATCCAGTCTTGATAGTGGCAGAGCTTTTGCTCCAACTCAACAACATAAGCCTGATTCATACTTTTCTTGGACATTTTCACTTTGATTTATTTTTTTAAGCAGAAGAGGTGGAACATGACAGATCTGAAAATGTTTTATATAGCTTTCAACAAGAAGCAATTTATAGCAACTTGAAGTTACATAACTTCTAACTCCACTTTTGTTCATGGCATGATTTAGATAGATCTGGTACTTTCACAATAATTCAAAGGAATATGCAATCAGTCAATCCATCTTATCTATTTTAAGCATTTCCAAGGCACCATCACTGTAGTTTCTACATTCTAAATCTGAATACAAGTGACATGTTTGCCATAAACAAGTATTTTGCAAAATATCGAAAAGAAAATTTCATTTTCTTTATTCATTTACGCAGTGAAAACTTCCTCAAATAAAGGGATCCCACAGTATTGCTCATGGTGTTCACTACACAATTAATATTAATTTATGCTTTAGGTAAAAATTTACTTTAGGAAAAACTGTGTTTTTCATAGGAACATGATGGGTTACTTTGCCAGCAATAGCTAACTTGTAGATTTATAAGACCCCACAGTTATCAGAAAGACAATGGAGTATTACGTTTCAGTAATTGTATTGGCCTAGATATAGGACAAATGAACACAACAAAATTTTTCACAGAGAAATATTTAGGATAATCTAGGAGTTTGTTCAGATGGCTTCAGAATACTTGTAGCCAGAGGTATTTTGGATTCTCTCAAAAAGTAGTTTATTCAAACCATTTTGTAATATTGTTTAAATGAATTGTTGCACTTTTAATCAATTGAATAATTCATGAACATTCTTTTAAAGGAATTTAATCAAAGCACCATGTGAATATTTTCACAATGTTGTACCTATAGCAGTATCAAAGCAATCCTTCAGCCTCAGCTTGCACCTCTGTGTAGCTTGGGTGTTTGTGTTTTCCATCATTTGATCTCAAAAGAAGCCATAAGGTTGTGTAGGGCAGAATTAGGTACTTGTCTGGGATATAAAGATTATCCTGTTGAGAAAAACAGACTGAGTTGAGAAAAACATGAGGACAAGTATAAATCAAAAGCTAGAAAACCAAAAACAAACCCCGGAAAATAGAACCAACAATAACAAAAAGGAACCAGCAGAAAGTACAGCCTGTGTCTCAGGAATATTTTCTGCTTTTGACAACATTGTCATATTTACTTAAAATCCTAGAATGTTTATTCCTTGTTCATACTTCTTCCACATCTATAGGGTAGATTTCAGTATTATTAGTGTACTTTTTAAATCCACGTGGAAATTTTACTGGAAAAAAGAAGAGAAGCATTAATAGAAGTTATTTGATTTAGCTGCAGCTTTTTTAAGGTCAGTGGCTGCCACTGTAATTCAAATCTACAACAGATTAAAATCTCTGCTACTCTCAAAATAAGAGAAAGGATTCTAGAAGACCGTTTTAGTTTTCCATGAAGTATGGAAACCCTGAATATTTGAGAACTGAGTTTATCTTCTGTTACTCAAAAGGTACATGGTAGTTCTGTATGTTATTTTTGACATTTTACTGAGCAAGATAGCATTATTAGATTCACAGAAAGAAGGAATTAGAGCTTATGTAGGATTTGACTACCACCTCTCATCTCTTCTACCTCACAGACCATGTTTGGCTTTCATTTGTTGTTGCTCTTTGAGTAATAGTCTTTTCTTAGATGAAGTGGTGAGGAATGAGAAAGGAGTAGAAGAATATTGTTACTCTCTCGTGTGGAACTTTTTGTCAGAAATGTGTATGTGATTGAAGGCCTGAGACTAAATGTGAAGAAACTGCTTCCCAATATACAGTGATACCATTTCATGGTTCTCATCCATACCACATAGCACTGGCATTTCTTTTAATGAGCTGTAATTGTCTGCTGTCATCTGTCATGATCTTAGGCTGTGGCTAGGTTTTATTTTGTAATGAGGACACTTTAGTGCAAGCATATGTAGGTGTCTAAATGCTTGCTAGGTGTCTATATTCTCATATAATCTATGTACTATATGTTTTCATGCTAGTCAGGCCAAAAGAATGATCCAAATATCCATCTCCTACAGGTTCAAATGACTGACACCTTTGTATGCCTTTAGGATCATTCAAAATGTGGCAGTGTACTTGAGACATCCATGTAAAATAGATAAATATATCCACATGGAATAGATAAATATGCCACAGGACCTGTAGGAGAACTGCAGCCTCCTAAAGGGCTTGCTGGAGCCAGGAAGGAATGTTCCAAGGTATCTCTGAGGCCAACTGAGCTGAGCCTTAGCTGTCTAGGTAACAGGAAACTTAAATATCTTTCTTGCATGTAGACAACAGATGCTGGGCGTGTTAATCTGAAACTGAACTCCATGATATGTGACAGTGCCTTTATTGGATTTTCTGCAAACAGCCTCACTGACGTGAGAATCATGCAGAGAACTAACGAGATTGAGGAAAGTTATCCAGGTTTTGTCTTGTTTGCTGTGGTCCTTTATAGGAATCTGACATTACTATACTATACCAAAGAGAACTTTTCAAGAGCAGACCCTTGAAAATTTGGATTGAAACTGTCGCCAGTGGAAACTTGCTGGCAAACTGAAGTGCAGAGGCAGGAGCTCAGGTCAGTGGCCGTGGGTTGAAACAAGAGGTTTAGAATGGATAGAAGGAGGAACATTTTCACTCTGAGGACAACCAGGCGCTGCATTGGGTTGCTCAGAGATCCTGTGCTGCCTCTGTTCTCTGAAGTGTTCAAGACCCAGCTGGACACAGCCCTGAGCACCCAAGTCTGGTGTCACAGCTGAGCCTGCTTGCAACAGGAGCTTGAACTAGAAACTGCCCGATGTCCATTCCTACCTGAATTTTCCTATGATCTCAAGATATGTTATTTCAAGAATTGAAGCCAATAGCTTATCCATTCAAGCCCAGTTAGACAAAGATAGAAAAACTATTTCTCTTAAATGAAGGTGAAAGGACAGTAACTTTCCTTTTCTGGTATGAACAAGTGGCCCCAGAATCAACTGAATTAACCCCATGTTAGTACAACAGAGGGTTGGGAATTAAAATGTTTTGTGAATTTTTTTGTCACAACTAGCATTAAAAAATTGTGAAGGCACAAAAAAATAAAAAAACCCCAAACAGCAGAAGGAATTAGGGTAGTTTGTGTGGTCTTTTGTTTATTGTGTTTGGGTTTTAAAGTTATGCCTTTTTTGATATGAAAAGGTGAGAATATTTTCCTAAAACTTAAATCCAACCTCCTTGTAAGTGAAACATGACAAACACACAGGAGAAGGAAAAGGTCACAGTTTGACTTGCAACTAGAAATCTAGCATGATCTCAAAATAAGGAAAACACAGGGAAAAGAAATTTCAGGTCAGTCTAGAACATTTTTTCTCTTCTTTCCTCATCTCAGTGGAGCAAAAACTTCCCTATATATCTAAGAAAACATTTAAATAGGCTTTATTAACTCCCTAAATAAAACCATATTGGATTTCTTTAATGGCAAGATACATATTGCAGATAATCTGGCACATATTGCTATCTTTCTCTATGCAAAAAATAATTACTCTTTTTTGAATTATGACACATTTTGAATTATATCACATAGAATGAGAGCTGTGTTATGCAAAAAGATACTGAATTACTTTTTGCCTTTGCCACTAATGTAAGCTGGTAAAAATGAAAAGGAATGCATGAAATCTCAATTCCTTGACTAGTGAGCAAAAATAAAGGATGTTGCAAAAGTATGCAAAATGATACATAAATAGAGAACCTGTATTATAGTAATGTT
Source organism: Dicrurus megarhynchus (assembly GCA_013399195.1). NCBI lineage: Eukaryota > Metazoa > Chordata > Aves > Passeriformes > Dicruridae > Dicrurus > Dicrurus megarhynchus. The sequence continues at coordinate 426,213 of VXAD01013336.1, forward strand.
TTGGAGAAAGATTGTGGTTTCAAATTAAAAATATTTTGAAAATAAATAAAATAATAAAGCATATTTATCAAAGAACAGTAATAAAATCAACAGTAGATTAGATGTATTTTGTATGAATTCAAAGAGCAGTGTTTGAGCAGGCTCTGGGATGCAGGAACAGTGATCTTTGTTGTTAAGTGTAAGCCAGTTGCATACTCAAGTAGAAAGGTAGCTCTGAGTGTTTGAATTTTGGTTGCTCCTATCTATAACCAGAGCTCATGCAGTGCTGAGCTGGTGACCTCCTTCCTAAAAATGCCTGACATATGCCACAAGACTAGGTAGGATGCTGGAGCCTGTATTGCCTCAAGAGCTTCAACAGCCACGGACAGTTTAGAGTGTGCTCATAATGCCACAGTTCTTTTCCTACAACTGAGAAAAAGCAACATTCTAGTGGAGTGTAACCAGGACAGGCATTAGATAGCTACCAAAGGAACTTTGTTGCATCAAAATGTTAAAGGGAGTCTGCGAGAGTTTAATTATTTTCAGTGATATGTTCAGGAAACACGGATCAGTTCACGTCAGAATGAGCTTTTTAGAGTCACTGGCCATGTCCCACAATTCTTTTCTCACTTTTTCACACTGCCAACAGTCCTTTAACTGTTCTAACACTGTCTTATGCTAGTTTCTGAGAAGTGTACCACTGAAGTTCATAAACAGTTGATTACAGTATTGTCATTATTATTGTTTCAGGATTTTTCCCTTTTGTAGTAAGTAAGGATGAGTAGAATTGGTGATCAGTAAAATTTTATAAGATGTATTTTATCTCACTGGTTTAATATCCAACTCCCATGCCCTCAAGTATGATTTTTTTTCTATCTGTTCCATAATTTTCAAGCTACCAGCTGTGAAGTTTGTTCTCATTGAACCTTGAGCTGATCAAATATGTTGTCAGTTGCATGAATATACACATCATTATATTGGTTCTGGAGAATGCATGCATGCATAAGAGGTTTCACACATAAACATTTTAATAAAAAATAGAACTATTTGCTGATATTTTCATCTTGTCTAGTGAAAAGGGATAATCCATTTAACTATTTCTAATTTTTGAAAGTGTTTAGTTACACACAATCATTAGTTCTAGCTGGGGGTTTTGTTTATGAGAGCATATACATATATATAAATATATATAGAAGTAAAAGTTTGATTTCTGTTTGATTTGTTCCTCTACTGCATCTTTTACCTAATGTAAATTTTTTTTTTCTCTAATGCGTTTTGATATTTGCTTGAAATGTTCTGCAATAGAAACACTGCTACATTTCTCAGATATTTGCAAACACATTACCTTTTAGTCCTATATGGCCCAACTTCACAGAAAACAACCTAAAGTAGAAATTGGTATGTTTAAAGAGAAATGGGTAGAAGTTTTTGGGGGTTTGTCTTTTTTGTGGTTTTTCTTTCAAGTGTAGGCTAACACTTGTCAACTGCAACTATGCTGCCTAGAAAAGCTATCATCCTAAGAAGAGTCGTATTGCAAGTGTGTATTTTGAATTCCTATTTAAAAGTGTTGATGCCTGTAAATAAATAATAATTTTGTTAGTAGTTGGATCAATTTTTGTCAGGCAAAGAGTCTTAGATACAACATTTGGATATGACTTGCTCCTTAATGTTGAGGCTAAAGATGTGTTATGAATCTTTTTTTGTATGACATATCTGGGAAAGGGTGGCATTTCACCATTAGAAATGGTATGGAAAAGCTTATAAGCCTTATTTTAGTGCTGTAATAGTTATATCAGTATCAGAATTATCTTCTGCACCACTCTAAATTATGGCCAGTGGTTTCCACAGGGGAGGGATTACCTCTCATACGTGATTGGCTTTTGAAGCAAAAAGAATGTGGAGGTTCCACAGCGAAGCCTTGGCAAATCTTGCAGTCAGAAAGGAATATGATGCTTTTATGCTTCTTCAGAAATGAAACACATTCCTTTTACAGTGTTTACGTGCAAATTTGCAGTTGAAACGGACATGATATCTTCCACTTCAAAACCTATTGATTTGACAGGTGTTAATTCTCGGGGGAATACCAGCATTTTAATATTCTCTCAGTGTGCTTTTATTTCAGCACTTTAAATCGAGTCATTAAATATTTCTGATGGTTCTAAATTCTTAGAAGAAAAATAGTTCAGCCAAGTCGGTAAATCATTTTGTCGTTAGGAGAGGTGATGCCTTGAAAGATAGTAAAGTGATGAGATTTATTCTTACTGCATGTGAAAAAATTACATTTGCAACATGATAGATCACCTCTGGAATTAAATCTTCCTTTGAATCAGCCATGGGTGCATAAAACAATGAAATTACAAAAAGTAATATAAGTATTCGAATGTTAAAATTATAGCAATTCATAGTTTTAATCTTTAAGTAAAATTTAGACTACACCACAAAAAGAAGAAAGGATAGAATGTACATGGGTCTGCATGAGCCAGAGGGACAAGGGATTTCAGGGCATTACGCAATAAATGGGTTGATATCAAATAATGTTGTTATCGTTGGAAGTTACAATATACTAATGGTCTTTAGAAAGCTTGAATTGAATTATTTAGTGATTTTACCATGCTGATGGAATATTATCTGTTTCATTAACTATATCCATTGCAAAGGGGATATCTCTTTTCTAGGCAGCTTTAGTGCAATAGTTAACCACTGAAAAGTCAAAGAAACAAATCCAGCCATATATAAAGTGAGGGGGGTTGATAGCAAATTTTTACATGAGTAGGAATTTATAGAGATGTTTTTCCTATGATGTAGTTTTTTGAGCTTAGAGAACTTCAGTCCAGAGGACTGCAGCATGTGTCCTATTAAACACAGCAACAGTCAATAGACAATGCTTTACTCCCTTATCTTCTATTACTTGTTTCTTTACAGGGCAAATATGCTATAGAATTGACTTCTCTAAGGCACTTCAGAAAAACAATTGTTGGAATTTAGGTCTGATTGAGGTTTCCATTCCACAGGGTCAGCTTGTTTGGGTGGTTCTTCCAGAGAAGCAGTTTGCAATTGCAGGAACACCACGTTTCTGGACCTTAGAACTTATTTTAGTATTTGCAACTAATAGTCCAACATAAGTCACTATGTGGAACTTTCATTTTTATATATGTCTCGACTGCTGGCTCTGTGTTTCAAGTATGAATTCAATTTTATGAAATAGTCACAATAAAGATAAGATGACCCCTTACAGTTACTAACATCACAGGAAAAGTGTTAGGTCATATCTAAGGCAGAATTAGACAGTGTATACATAAAGTGCAGTTAATAAGTTAAAATAATAAAAATCTAATGTTACTATGGTATTGTCTCTGTTCAAGGTACTTCATAAATATTCCAGGTTTATTTTACACAATTACTGTTCTTCCATTCAGCACCATTTTTGTAATTCCTAAATGAAGTCACCCCATCACCTATATTAATGAAACGTAATGTATCTACAATATATCTACGTGTTTCAGCACTGAAAGTGAAGGGAATATAATGAGCTAACAGTAATTCAAAGGAGATTAACAGGTCTATATTATGTTCAGTAGTACTTAAGTAGACTTTTTCTCCCTTTTTATTCATTTATTCCCAGCAACCTCTCTTCTGAGACCGACCCCTGTTGGAAGCTTTATCTTTTTTAACAAATGTGTCATCAGAGCTGCTTTAATTGTATAAACTCTCTTCCCCGGCAGCAAAAGTAGTGTGAACCTTGACTGTACTTTGACAGTAAAGCTCAAATTCTTGAGAAGCACTGAAGGTTTCTGGGAGAAAGGTGTGCCTAACCATACTAAAAACATTGGGGTACAAAAACTTGAAGGCTGTAAAGCAAACTGCAATTTGGTAGTTTAATTTCCACTGATCACACAGGAACTCTTGTGGACGGGTGGCCTCTGTTCTTTGAAATACACTGAGATTCACATGTCCAATATGTGTCTCTCAAAGAATACTTATTTTCCAATTAAACACATTTTGATTAGAAAAGGAAAGTCACTGAAATAGTCTGAGCACTTCTATTTTTGGTTCAATAAGCCCCTAAATTTTGTTGATAAACCTTTGTTTATACTTTAGGTCTATCTCTAGTATTTACTTAATTAGATGCAGTAGTTTAATGTGTTTTATGAGACACTACATACATTTCAGAAAAGATTACTCAGGGCTGTGAAAAATTCCCAATCCACTTACAGTTGCAGTGTATTCTGAGATCTAAATATAACCTAACAAAATTGTTAAAAATTCAAATAAGTTTAAAAAATATTTGAACCGTTTACAATTAAAAAACTAATACTGCAGGATTGACCTGTATATGTTGCAAATAGCTGAAGTCTTGAGTTTAAATGAGCGCATCATCTTTAAAATTTTGTGTCCTGAATTTTTAATATAATTGTGAATGGAGAAACTATGGATAATACTTGTAATTTGTCCCTACTATTAAAAACATGGGCCTTTTATCTGAAGGCTGAATTTGTCTGATCTTGGCTGCTAATGACTAAATTTCTACTGTTCTGTGTCACTGTAAACTGTGGCCAATTTCTCTCTTAACTTTTTCTTCTAAGCGAGCACTTGGTACCAAGCACAGTCATTGACCATTTGGTCATTCTTAGGATTCTTTGCTACTCCTGGTTCACAACATCTCAGGGTGGCTTTGCAGCAGGAAGGTGGGAAGGGAGTTTGGGGGAGGAAAGAGAACAGTTACTGAGAGTGCAACAGAATTATGAAAATCACATGAGGAAATAAAGGTGTTCTTCATGCCATATATGAATATGTATTATAATCCTAATAAATAACTCCATTATGTCTGTAATACATTATGATAGGAAATAATTTCTCTTTTTTTCTGATGACTAGATGTTTTACTCTTCAGAAGAAATATGAACAGCAAAAGTAGCTGCTACTGTCTTTTCACATCAGCACATAGTATTTTGGCCATGAACTAATATACTGTGGATGCCTTGAACTATGCAAAGCATAATTTGTCTTGTTACTGGTGTCTGTGAGGTAGTTGCAAATTGTATGTTATTAATACCATTTGTGGGTAACTCGTGAAAACATTCGTTAAATACAAAATGTATACTGTACAGTGCACATGTATAACTTCCAAAGAATTATGTGACAAAATTCTTAATTTTAATAATTTAAACTAAATTATTTTCTACTCCATTGGATTATGCAGTGGTACTGCTTATTCTCTGATTACAGAAAAAGTGTTTTTACTGACCTACTAGCATGTGTTTAAATAAATTTTAAGTATAATGTGTTAAATGTATACACTCTAAATTACTTCAATTAGCTGTGGTTAACCCATAAAAAAATAACACTTAAGAAACCACTGTGGTTCTTTTCATTACTTCAGGATATATTTGGATTTTTTTGTGATAGACATTGTGGAAACGGAAAAAAGTCTTAACTGGACTAAAATAATCTATAATGCTAGAAATTCTTTAATTATTGATTGATTTTTCTTCAGCCACCTTTATGTTCAAAGAATATATGTCAGAAACACACATTTTCTTTTCTACTGAAACTTGCATCTTTTCATCCAGCCATGTAATTTGTGATGTGGTGATTTGCAGTAGAAATTTTTTATAGTCTTAGCTGTAGCTGTGCAATTCCAGGTGTGGGTAGAGGTAATTAAAAAAGAGAGGCAGTATTACTTTAAAGAGGTGAGGATGATGAAACTCCTGACTTGTGGATTGAAATGTGGACATGGACTATGTTTCTTTTATTTGCTATTGGCTGATAAAACTGAGTTTAAGTTCTCTCTGATCACATGACACTTGTCTACTTGTCCACAGATTGGCAGCTGTAAGTCCTTTTAAGGATATGAAAAGAAACAAATAGAGAAATGTGGTTTTATTAAGTATTTTCAGTAAGATTTTGCTAGTATCCAGTGAGAAGTTTGTTTAATCTGTGAAATTAATTGCATCGGAAACATCTACTCTTACCTTTACAATCTTCTATTGTTTTCTATATTCTGCTAAAAGAAGTTGGAATTTTTTTTCTGTCGTCTTTGTTAGCTTTGTTGTGTATTTTTAGCACAACATCACCTGAGATCTGTTGCATATTCCTCCAGGACAAAACCTTTTAAACTATTTTTGACTGTTTTGCCTCTTAGTTCGTTAAGAAGATAAGCCCCAAGTGAAGCCTCTTTACTTTATGTAGCGAAATTTGCAGATTTGTTTTGACTTTGGCTCCCATTTCAGGGGTCTTACTCCCCCAGTCAGTGTTGATCATTTCAGAAGCATCCTGGCATCCCCTAGAAAGTAGGGACTGTGCAATGAGCATTTTCACTGCAGCCCCCTTCACTACCTCTAGCTTATTTATGAGCAAGCAATGCAGCAGAAAAGCAGTGAGCATAAATAATATGATACAGAGACCATATGTAAAATAAGGATCTAGACTGCCTGTACTACCTCTGTATTTTTGGGAGTCATCTTCTGATTTGTTCCTTCATGCCACCAGAATTCTGTCTCAAGAGTGTGAAGCTGTATTTTGGAATTAATATTGATTTGCTGGGGCGCCTCACATCTTTCTTGATAATGGTAACTCCTCCTCAATATGTTGGAGGGCTCCATTGCTGCTCTGTCAAACTGCACAGTTCTAGAAAACTGAATTGCATTTGAGCATCTGCTGTCATCAATCTCAGATTATTTCTACACATTTCCCTAGCTTTCAGCATATTTTAATGTGATATTCACTAGAAATTAGCAATGCTAAACAATTAATCTCACAGAAGAAGGAGCACCCTAAGAAAGAGAAAGTATAAAATGCCCAGATTGATCATGACAGCATAAATCAATCCTACTGAATTATTATGGGAAGTCCTTGTTTATCATATTTTAAAAAGATAGGGTCTTTTTCCAAGTCTCTGTAAGTGCATATCATACACTCAGACTGTTCTTTACAGTAAAAAGTGATAGGCTTGAGTGACAACTGATTTTCTTTTGTACTTTCAGGAACAACAGGGTGGAAAATAGCCATATGAAATGGGAAATTTGGGCAATGTGTCATTAAAGAGAAGACAGCTGTTGTGTTGAAGTAATCGTCTGCATTAGCCAGAAGCAGTTTCATATTTCTGGTATAACTGGGTCTGTCAAAGAGCAGTTTAAAGCCCCAAATCATAAGTATTTTTTGAGTTACACTGTCCTGCCAAACTTCCTGTGAAGCTGGCAGGTTCTAAATAAGTTTTGTCTCAGTTTAACATATTGTAAAATTTTCCCATTTGGATTATAGGGGAACTTGGAGAAATAGAAGGTTTGTAGGACCAAAACCTCCTGTCTTTCTTTCTCAGCAAATATGTATGTTTATCAAAGGTGCACAACACTTGCCTTAATGTTTATACAAAACTGTATCCTATTGAAAACTTCATGCATATTCATGGTCATCTTCCTGACAGGAAGAGAATATGAGGCTCTATGGAAATTAGAATCTCCCAGACCAGCCTTTCTTTATCCATTAAGGATTTGCATGGACAGCACGATGACAAATAGGAGCCAGTTCAGTCATTCTGTGACTGATTTACCAAAAGTCAGCCAAATCCCATGTGACACCTTAGAGGAGCACGAAGTCTGTTCTGCACTCTGCCCATGCTTACATTGTCTTTTGGCACAACATTCAAGTTCCCAAAAGTGCTTCTCTGTCCCCAGGAGCACAGGAGGGAGGAGAACAGGGGCTGTTTCATTGCCCCTGTTTTATAGTGAATTTTTTCCCTGGCCAGAGAAATTCCTAATTACTGGATAATTTAATTCAAGGCAGTTTTACTGCTAGAGCATCACAGACTGGCCTCAGTGGTCCCCAGGAGACACTGTCTGTTGTGTAAGAGAAGGAATTGAACATTGCTTTCTCCATTAATGGACCAGAACAACCTAGGCCACTCTAACTTCCTGAGCAACCATTTCCTGAGTATTAACAGTTCCTATTTATCTGCTAATGGATAAATCAAGTTATGCAGAAACATGAATATCACAGAATCCCACAGCACCCTGTGTGGTACAGGCATCTTCTCTTGCAATGTGTCATTTGCATACTTCATCCTATTGCTTTTAACCAGGTCTTAGGGGAAGAGGAAATAAAAATACACTATGCCTTTTTTTAGCATAATTTATATACATAAAAAATTAAAAATTGAGCAGGTTTTCACAAAAGAAAATGAAATAAATTTGACAGATATTCCACTTCTGAATTCTCTAGGCCTAGTAAAAGAAAGCTGACTATGTGGTGGATGTTATCTAAGTGCTGAGTGTGACGTTAACATGAGCTTCATCAGTAGCTGATGTTCTTGCTACGTGTCATTCATACTTGATTGCAAGTATCACAAAAAGCTGATACTTTATCATTCTGAGTCTAATATACTGATTACTTTTTTAATTGATAAACATAATTCTGAAACAAAATTTGACTGCTGTCAGCTTTATTGTGGCACTTAAGTTTTCATTTAACATGATGATAAAGCTGCACAGCAGCTTGGGAGAATGTGCTTGTTTACCTTTTCTGTATTTAATACGTTGGTTAGTGATACCAAGCATAGTTGAGAACTCAAATAAAATAAAAGCTATCTGTATTTATTCTTGCTGATGCCTTTTTCATTTCCAGCCAGTCTGTTAATTAGATGTCCTGGTTTTGGTGCAACAAAGTTCATTTTGTTCTTTGTAGCTGGTACAGTGCTCTGAGTTTGGATTTAGTATGAGAATAATGTTAGTAACACACTGTTTTTAAGTAGCGCTTACACCAAATCAAAAACTTTTCAGTATCTCATGCTCTGCTAGTGAGGAGTTGCACAATAACCTGGGAGGGAGCACAGCTAGGAGAGCTGACCCAAAGGTGTATTCCATGCCTTAGAGTGTCGTGCCCAATATATAAACTGGAGGGAGGTGGCCAGAAGCCACTCATTGTGGTTCGGGGATGTGATTAACATTAATCAGTGGGCGGTGAGCAATTGTATTGTGCATCACATATTTCTCTTGGGTTCAGTTACTCTCTCTCCCTCTTCTTACCATTACAGTTGTCATTATTGCTGTTGTTGGTATTAGTATAACAGTATATGAGTACAATGGTATCATTATTGGTAAATTATTATTCCTATTATTGTTGTTATTATTAATATTATATTTTAATTCATTAAATTGTTCTTATCGAACCCCTGAGGTTTATATTTTCTTTCCAATTCTTCTCCCCACCTGGGGTTATGGTTAAGGGGAGTAAGCAAGTGGCTGTGTGGTCCTTAGTAGCCAGCCAGGGGGAAACCACAACACTAGTTTGCCTTTCAAAATCTCACCAGGAACTGGTAATACTACAGGGTCCGCAGAGCAACTCCTGTGAGTTGGAAGGGCTCACTCTTCTGCTTCAGCTGACTGTGTCCTGAACACTAATGCTTCCAACTTTAAGAAAGCTTTCTTTTATGATTGACTATACAGCATTATATAATCTGCATTAGATACGTTTTAGTCTTCTCACTGCTGCTGTATTCAGTGTGCATTATTCTCACCCCAGAAGAGCACTCCCATCTTCTTTTTCTTTGCCAGTCTTTCCAGCTTGGTGGTTGAGATTTTGATTAAAGTTTATGCCTCATTTAACCTGACTGTCCTAAATATCATCCAGTAAGCAATAGCTTATCTTTTAGGATATTTTCTTCCTCGATGACTGTGTCACTCTTTGCTAGATAAAATCGTCTCTTAGTTTTCGATTCAGTCTTTGACTTACATCTGTAAGGTCTGAAAACCTGTGAGGAGGAAATGTAACTCCTCTCCTTCCTATCGTAGGTCTGTGATACTCTATACCAGTACAGTGGTGGATCTTTCATTTTAAGTATAAAACTTTACTTTGCCTGTTTTTTGTCTACAAACTTTTAACTAAAGAGAGAGGAGATGTGGGGAGGAGGCCTGACTGTGGGTGTTGGGGTAAGGAAGGAAAAGGATTTGAAGGAAGTAAGTCATGAATAATATGTGCTGAGTGTGTTTTAGCAGCCTGCAGGTATTTCTAGAAAGACATTATCCCTGCCAGCATTTGTTGGTAATCTGAAGGTAAGAATAGCTGCATGGTGGCCTCAGCTGGGAAGGATCAGTGCACGAATCTTATCTTCAGGGGTAGGTGATGTTCTTCAAGCAGTGCCTAGCACCTGAGCCAAGGAGGGAGTTTTGCAGCTCATGTCAAAGGAAATCTGTTTTATGTCTCTGTTTTATGAGAAGCACTAGTTTGTAATAATATTTATCATCATTTTGGCAACTGCTTGTGGGTAATTCTGTCAGCTTGCTTGTTTTGGAAAGGGCAGCTCAGCAAAGTAATAAATAAAATGGACAGTGTTGTGATATAGGCTAGCAGGATAATAGGAAGGTGTCTCTGTGAATTCCTTTCATATTGACAATGCCTTATTTCCAATCTTGTACAAATAATGAGAAAAAATTAGTAATAGCAGACATTTTTCGTCATGGAAAGGAACTTGTAAATGTATTAGAGAACCACAGGCACTTGTATTCCTGCCATGACAAGGCCCCTGATCTATTAGCCAGTCACACCCTGCTGTTAATTTTTCTTTTTCAAAGACACCTTTACTTTTATGGGGTTTTGAAAACACAGGGGGAATTTCTTTGCAATGAAAAGTTGGTTACAGTAAAGACAGCATAGTGGCTCTTAATTGCTAAAAAAAATTCAGTTTGGATGAAGAGCATGAACATAGAGTAATCTACTTGAATATTCTTTCATTCTCTAAGATAGCAAAATAAGTAATTTTTTACACTTTCTTAAAGGGAAATAATTTACCGTGTCAGAAAAATCACAAACTATCTTCTTATTTGCAGTAGGTTTTAAACTCTTCTGACGTAAAAGTAGTGCTACTGCTGTAGGTTAGGGATGTGCTACATCCCTTTAAACTGCAGAAGTTTCCTTAACACTGTCCGAGAGTGTGTATTTGTGTTGTACATGCAAGCAGGTATTGTTCTGCCTGATGGGGAGTGCAAGTGAATTAATCTATCTTCAGTGTTTTTTATATGAAGAATTCCATAAAACAACACCAATTGTACATTGTATCATTGACTGATACATAGGTTGGCAGCTGGACTGTCCATCAGTAGAGCTTAACACTCATGTCCTAAATACCGAATAATGTGAAGAAATGAATTAAGTAATAGGTTTCCTGATCATTCGTTTGTCTGTAAGTAGAATTTACCCCTTACAGACATATCCTTATGTTTCCAAGTTTTCACAGATAAAAAGGAAGCTACATGAAATGCAAAGAATACCAACACACCCAAATGCATTACTTGGTCTATGTTAGTGTTCCACATGTGAATAAAATAGGTGAATAGTACTGGGATAAAATTTACCCTATCTTCTAGTGCAATGATGTTAACCATACGTAATATTCCCTCTAAAATGAAATATACTCCATAAGGTGTTTCACTGGAATATGATTTACTATCCATATTTTGGTTTTAGAATCCATGTTTCTTAAATGCCTTTGTAATTTATTATATACTGTCATGTAAGAAGAGAGAAGAAGCCCCCACAATTAATTGAAGCAATCTATACAGCAAAGCTAATGGAAGCAACAACCAAACAAATAATGTGGATATCGAAACTCAAACAGCCAGCTGGACACCACTCTCCTCACTATCCAGACATTAAGTCCTTGTATGCAAGCACTCATCCACAGCAGAGAGGTGATCTGGAAGGGATGTGCATGGCTTCGCGCTTGCCCGTGTACTCACCAGTGCAGCAGAGCTAGCGAGGTTGGAGACTTCTGCTGTAGCTGTCAGCAGCAAATTTGTGGTGCACAAAGTAATTGTGGCTTGTTTTTTAAGAGGTGAAGCAGTGCTGTTGTCCCTTGGTGATACAGGCTGTGTCCCTGGAATACAGTCTGGTGTGGAGCAGTCAGCAGGGAAACACAAGGAATAAGAGTTGGCCGTATGTACATCAGAACTGACAAGAACAGTTATAGTGGGACCAGGATGATGGGCACTTGAGAAATGTGTGAGGTGTATTGATAACACAACTTACCCATGTTTCATCCATTAACACACACTTATTTAGATGACCCATTTTTAAAGCAAGAGTTACATGTTATGTAAACGTGCTATTAGATGTCAAGAACCTGTTGGAAAAGTTCCCAATTCTGCCTTTTTCTGTCTGGACTACCAATGCCTTGACAAATCCAAACAATGTTGTATGTTTTTAGCATGCCCTGCCAGAAAAGCAAACAAACCCAGGACAGAAGAAAGTAAGGTGATTTCATTCTGCTGATAGGATATGACAGCACACTGAGGCACAGACTTAACATTCACTGAGCTTGAAACAGAGGATAGGCTCACTCATTGTTCCACTTTTGTTAGCAGGCTTTCATAGGATGAGAGACTGGACTGGGTAATTGGTATGATCGCCTGTCTCTGTTGTTAAATTCCATGTAGATACCCTTCTCTTCAGAGAAAAGGCTTTATTCAGAAAAAATAGTTTCTTTCCCTTGGAGACTATACTTGGAGTTCAGAGAAGAGGAAAGATCAAAGTATCTTCAGTGTGCAAAGCCACTGTGATGGAAGGGAACTAACTAGATAAGACAAGCCTAAATGGTCCTAGCAGGCAGTTGAGGTCCTATGCTGCAGAAGATGACCGAGGAAGTACTTAAAAAAACAGGAAAATAGGAATGGCTGGTTGATACATACTGAGGCACTGCCCAGAGATAAAAAGATAAGATAACCTTAAAGGTTTGCATGACATGGTTGTACAGATGTGAGCTGAGACTGGGCTGTCAGATTGGCTGGTTCCTGGAGAGAATGGTCCTCTCCTTTGGTAGTTGTATTTTCATTTCATGATACCTTGGAGGAAGGGCCTGGATGACTACACCTGTGTGTTTTATGTGCTGAGACATTTTAAAACATTCTGAAAGTGGTTTGTATTTGGTTGATTTTAGGGGGGTTTTAAGTCTTATAAAATGAAGTATTTCAAAACATACGTGTAGGTATAAGAAACAAGTGAATGAACATAATGTAGAGAATAAAAGAGTTCTTATTTTAACCAAAGATGATGTTTAAACCATTTTTTTGTTACAGTCTTTGAATATAAAGTGAGCATAGACAAATACAAATGACTGTACAATGACAAAGATGGTATGTTATGACTTGGAGGAGGGAAACAGCTTTTTGTTGTACATCTATTTATTATGTTTATAAGTATGCATGCATAGAATTAGAGCCTCAGAACTTTTAAATTAAGAGTTCTTAAGGTCTCCTGCTTAGCAGGCTGGTTAAGAAGCGCAAGAAAGTTTAAGAACAATGGGAAGTTGTGAGGAGTTTCATAAGAATATGGTTATATAAAGCTATATATGGGCTAAAATTTAAATCTAAGCAGCATGAAATATATACAAATTAGCTGAATGTTAATGCTCAAATGCTCACTTAATTATTGTGTGGTTACAGAGATACCCTGGCTGTAAATATCCTACCTATAAATGCAATCTGTATTTAAAAGGGATCATTGGATGACACTTGTAATTATTGAAAATGTTGTGTACCAGTGCTGATATTTATCTTACTGATGGTTCTCATTCATAAATTTCCTTCTAAAGGACAAAGTTTTTCTGTAGAGATTCAGATTTTTAAGTTAGTGGAAAATAAATGTTATAGGGTCACTTTTTTCTTCCTTCTTCAGGAAACCAAAACATGTAGCACACCTGTTTCCCCTCACACTCTTTGACTAGTTTCACCCCAGAAGGAAACTTGTGTTCCACAGCACAAGGACTTTCTGTAGAAGCATTTAGAAAGCCCTTAAGTTTCAGATAGAAGGTAAGTCAGTAACATTCCTGGTGACCATAAAGATGAAATCTTTTGAAATGTGTTACATAACTTGCTGCAAGTGCAGAGATGGCTTGGCATACATGTTTAATGGTTTCACCTGTGGTGATGCTTGAGGGCAACCTCCAAGCATTAACGCTGAACTCTAATTAGTGTAGACAAGATCACAGCACTGGATTTCAAGGGAATGCAAGATAACCTGAAGACAAATTACCACTGAAGTAACATGACGGGCCTTGACAGTATGTTCAAATCATTTACAAAAAAAAAATACATCCATCAACTCCAACATTTTCTTATATATTGACCAAAACATTTTGTGCCCAAGAGGTAGCTAGACTTCTGGATAAGTATAGAAGTGGCACTGTAGCTGGAGGGTTTATGGTAATTCTATAAGCAGCAAAGTGTCTCTGCAAAGGAGAGATAAACAGCTAGTAATCCTCATAATTCCCCACTGATAGCCTATCCATCTCTGCTATAAATTAGAAAGCCCAGAGATTAGGAAGGCTAGGCAGGGTGTAGCTCATAGCATTAATCACAGTATTAGGACAGCAGTGTGCTTGATTTCTGTGTCCAAAGCACTGGTATTTCTCTCTAGGTTAAAATGACATGATGTAGTTTGGAATACATATTGTTCAAGCTGCTTACTCAATGCAGAGATGGTTTTACAGAAGACACTGTTACACACTTCTTAAAACTAAAGTATTGACTGCAGACTGCAGAGCAGTGCAGTACTTTTCACTATGAGGGCTGTAGCCAAGATTTTGTAATCTCTTTAAGTTTCCAAATAAAGATTTATTTTTTTAAAATATGTGTTTAGCACTATTCAGATGGATTAAGGTCAGTTTGTCCTCATACCTCTTGGTTCTAGGAGGATATTGTGCAAATGCTTCTGATCTTTTGAAATCTGCATGTGGCCACACAGGCAGAGCGGGTAGTGTTGTTGTGTGTGTACAAATTCCCATTTAAACATAAAATATGAAGGGGCATCTTTAAAAATTAGAGATTAGATATTAGTTCTCAGAAGCACATGGCTGAACTAAATATAATTAATCTGAAATTTTCTTGATAACATTTATTGAGCTGGTAGTCAGATGGAGAATGAAGCATTGTGTCTTGGCCTAGACAGGTGTGGCATATATTCCAAATCCTGCACAACTTTTGATTTAAAATACCAAAAATGGGTATTTTAGTTGTCTGCTTTTTATTAGATGATACATCAGATGATAGATTTTGTGTGTTCATATCTCCTCTCCCTCATTTCAAAGTCCTTTTGACTATATTGACAGTAAGTGTACTCTAGAAATGTAGTTGATGCATATATTACTGTCATTTCAGCCTTTTGGGACTCCTAGTTCAATAAACTGTTGCTTGAGGGACCATTTTGAGAAACAGTAACTCTTTTCCAAAACTCAAAGTGTATCAATAAACTTCTTATCCTTACATGCACAGTAGTGGTGTACTGGGCTTTTAGGACAGTGAAAGTGTTCCCATCATGTTTGATCTTCTTGCTTTGGAGTGATGATAGGGTTTCTGGTTTTGCAGTCACAAGAAAGGCTAAACAGAAAGCTCTAGAGAAAGGAACTTCCTAACTACAATATGAAAAACATCTGGTCAGCAAAGAAAGAAAAACATTTTAATACATTTTCATAGGGAAAAAAAAAAACCAATGTCTCTGAAATGGAAAAACTTTTATGCAAAAAGGAAGATTTTGCTTTAAGCATTAGAGATATTGTGAAAAGATGAATTGACATATGACTGATAAAAACTAATAGGATACAGGAACAGATGCTGGCAAAAGAAGTATCATTTTATCATCAGCATAAAGTAATTTAGACTTAGCAGATTCCATACCAAAGCTGAAGAATCATGTAATTGCAAATAAATATCTGCAAGATGACAGCATAAGGCAGAAGACAATCTCAGAGATATGTTCATAAAAAAACCCCAAACTAAACAGTTAGAGGAAATACACCCTATAGGGTAAATATAAAGTTCACTATAGAGACCTGTGGAAGATAAAGCAAAACATCAACCCACAAAAAACAAAATCTTCCAGCAAAAGATAAGACATATATAAGACATCAGTGGAAAGAAGTTTTGTAAAACAGATCCAAAAGGAAGCATTAGCACTGGATGAAAGCAAAGGAATACATCTTCAACAGCACAGGGAATGTCTTTATATGCAGCTATTTTCTGAAACATTTTCACAGAACTTTGAATGTCAGCATGTTAATGATACTGGTCTGATCTACCCTTCCCCCACAAAGATGTTTCAGAAGAGGAATGGAGATTTTCAGGCAGCTTTTTTTATAATAATAATGGAGTCTTCTGCTGCATATCAGCCACTACGGTTTGTGTGTGCACTACAACCAGCAGAGTTTCTGCTGAGGAGGTGAATAGGGGCTCTTGCATTTGTAGTCGTTGTTCAGCCTGAACAAAGAGGGCCACTCTAACTAAACATCGAAGAAACTCAACCAAAGGTTGGTGTTGAGACTTTGAGCTGTTTGAAAAACTAGCAGAGGCTGTTAGGTAAGAATCAAAATTCTGTAAATACTTTTAGAAAGTGATGTGCTTCAATCTTAATTTTATTTTCTAGCATGCCTAGGTGAAAATTGTGTGCCAGATGGTGGAGTAAGAGGAAGTAAAATTGTCATCCTCTTTACTTCTTCAGGGAAGCTCAACAGGTGTGGGAATACACTGGAGAACTGTTAAGATCTCCTTTTTGCTTCCAAAGTATTTTTAGAAAAAAGAAAAAGACCCCAAGCATGTAGCACCACAAGTGGCCATTTCAATGTGGATAAGTGAACGTGATATTAGACTATGGATCTGAGGCACAGGAACTATATTCCAGTTGTATTTGTATGTCTGTAACACTACTGGAGTGTGTGAGTAAATTATTTTTAGTTCCATTATATTCCAAATTGGTCAGCATTGCAAAGTCAAAGCAATGCTGCCACTGGTTCGCTGGTGTCCTCAGTTCTGAGCATTTTGTCAAATTAAATCAAAAGTCTTGTTCAGGCTACTGACTACCTATAAAAAGTTTGAATGATTGTTTTTGCTCCAATTTATCACATAGGAATTATGAAATTAGAACGAATGTAGGAATTTGGGGGGGGGAAGTATTTAGTGGTTTTAACCATTAAACATTCCTTTAGTTTTCCCTGTTCATTTTGCATTTTCCCAAGCTCATCATAAAATAAAGAAAGGGTACTATTTCCTGCTCTTTATATGTGCAGTTGTGTCTCATTGACTAGACAGAACAGAGTGTCCTGAACAAGACAAGATCATTGAGAAAATGTGTTGTCAAGTAGTTGTAAGGAGTATTATAATGCTCAACAGAGGGCACAGTAAGCTTACAGAAGCAAGAGTATGGTCTATCATACCTTTTCAGACCTTGTTTTACTAACCTCTCCGGAGTTATTTTGGGGAGTTCAAATCATTTATTAGTCTTGGTAACCTCCATGCTTGCTTTCGATTTATTTCTGATCCCTAAATTTGGGGCACCTTATTGCAGCATAGTACTGATGGATATGTGCATTACTTTTTTGTTTGTGACAGATCACTTGCAAGTTAAAGGTCCCTGCTTGAGGAGCTAGTTGGCAAAGATTCAGGAATCTTTGTCTTGCTATTCTCTGTCAAAAAAACCCCTTTGTAGCTAAATCTATTCTCTCTTTTGATTAAGAAAGAAAGAGGAAAATGAGAGACTTACTGATGAAATTTCTGGAGTAGAGTTACAAACTCTGGCTGAGCAGATGCTTGCAGTGTCATGATTGGAAACAGAACTGGTGAGATACGACTTCTCTGTGCAATTTGATGCCTGAGCTAACAAGTCCTATGAAGACAGCCATGCTGCTTCCAGAGACTGCAACCACCGTATATATCCTGCTGGGCCGTGTGAATTTGTAGCTGGGTTCACTTCTAGTTATAAACATCAGCTTAATTTTCTGATAACAGTAGTTAAGTTCAAAGGGATCAGGTTTTTTTGGTGAGCTTTGAATATGGTGAGGATATTCAAATGTGGAGACCTACTGGTCTTGTAAACCTAGGAATGGAAATTCTTGTGTTAGTATGTCATGGTTTAGGAATGGTATTCCCCAATTTAGTGTTCCCACTGAAACCCTCCAAACCATGTGCTTATTAATAACTCCCTCTTCTTCCCCCCACCTCCCACTATGGCAGGCTGGAGAGGAGATTTGGAGGCACAAAAGATAAAGACCATGGGTTGAGAAAAGAACAGTTTACTGGAAACAGCAACGAGATAAGAAACAGTAACAGCAACAATGTGAATAACAGTATTAGTAGAAGAAAAAAGACAAACAATTCACGTGTGATTGCTCACAGCTCTCCATGGAAACCCACCAAAAGACCTGACCACTCCCTCTGCAATGCCATGCCATCCCTTCCACTGTCCCTGGAATATGATGTGAGGTGTTGCAGAATAACCTCCAAATCCTAGCCATGGATTTCCTACTGCAAAATTTAACCCTGTCCTGGCCAGACCCAGGACAGAGTACAAACAAAAATACAAATTTTTCATAAACTTCAAATATGATTAAGGCTGGGTGATTTTTAATTTAACTAACCATTTGAAAACACA
Source organism: Dicrurus megarhynchus (assembly GCA_013399195.1). Classification (NCBI taxonomy): domain Eukaryota; kingdom Metazoa; phylum Chordata; class Aves; order Passeriformes; family Dicruridae; genus Dicrurus; species Dicrurus megarhynchus. The sequence goes on from VXAD01013336.1 coordinate 444,597, forward strand.
GCTGGAGAACAGAAAGGTGACATTTACAACAATCTGGAATACTATACCAGGTACTTACATAGATTATGAGAATGAATTCTTCAGTGCGGTATGGCTGGGAAACTTCACTATAACATAGCTACCATCAAGGGAGAAGAAGTGTGACTAGATAAGCGGTCAGTAATTGTATAAATAAATTGAACATGTCAAAATCTGCAAACATTCCTTTATGAACATTGACAAAGGTTATGTTACTTCTAAGGGGATATGATAGTGCCTGACAGGGCCCGCAAAACACCTGTGAACAGGAATTTTGTATATTCCTGAAGGAGATTGCACTCAGTCTGGTGCTTAAAATCATTAAAAGAGTGAAAATTTCTTTCTAATCAATCTGCTTACTGAGTGCTTGCTAACAGCTCTGTACATACAGGAAAATAGCTCTGTTTTTCCAGAAAAACTCAGCCCAACAGTACAGGTCACGTCTGGCTCTTCATTCACATTAGATATTAATGCTAGCTTTAAAAGTGCTTCCAGTAACACTGTAGATATTGTTCAGGTTAACAGTTGGCTGTCTAAAACTTCTCTATGTTGAGCTGCTCACTTTGTTGTTATATTCCATCTGAAAGTTCTCATCTCTGGCCTGTGAAGAGACCCTACTGTGACTGGATAATTTCTATGCATAATTTTTTGACTCCTCGTTCCTGGAAGAGGTGTATTTTCTAAGTTACTGTCAGGTGCTTTATTAGCAGAATCCTGTTCATAAGTGTGAGGTATCACCACTGTGCTTCATGAAGTTTGTTAGATTTCCTCATCCTCTCCAGTGTGTTGTCAGCATGCTTGTTTTTTCCACCTTCTTCTTAAGCAGTTCTCCTTCCTGCCATTCCCTTGAGCCTCACCCTGTTGAAATCATCTACTTGGTGTTAGCTTCATTTTGCCTACTATCTTGAAAACAAAAAAGTATTTTTGTCCTTCTTGAAGGACAGAGTGTCTCCACCTTACAGAAGGGAAGCCAGCACACCCAGTTGGCATCTTGGACAACTCAGAACTCCACCCAATTTAACCCTCCCTACCCAGTATATTGAAAATCAGGAAAATGGAGGTATATACACATTGGTCTCTTGTCCAGAGTGGGAAAGCAATTATTTTCACTGAAATGATAAGTCTCTTCATTCAATTTCTGTCAGCTTTTTGCCACACTGAATTTTACACAATAAAATTATTTTTTCCAGGTACTGGAAAACTCTTCATTGAGTTGAAAGTATTCTAATGCAGAAAAAAAAGAAAAAAGGGGGAAATGAGCATTTGACAAATACTTGGTTATATATTTATTTGATTTGGGGAATGTTTGCTATTGTACACCTAAAGACTGATTTTACCTGGGACTTCATTTTGACATAATAAGATTGGAATGTGGGGAATCTTTGTCTTTGCTTCCCAGAAAAGCTTAATGTTCTCTCTGCTTAAGACCTTCATTTAGAGATGGGAAATTGATGCTACTACAATGTCTATTATTTTTTAGGTGTTAAATTCTTTCCAAATAGACCATCTTTAAGTAGTAAGCCTCAAGATGCTTGGAAAAAAGCAAAATATGCTAAAATGTGGTCTGAAATTAAGATAATGTGTCAAAGAGAAAGGGTGTTTTAGGTTATAAATATTCTAATTTAGCTGTGTGTATTTTATATTATGATTGTAGTTCAGCTCAGAAGAGTAATTTTTTCAGTCTCTAAGACTACACAAATTTCAGCCAGTGCTGAATTCTCAGGATGCAATCCTGCTCAGGGGAACTGGAGAAGTTGGAAAAGTGTGCATGTGAATCCAGAGACAAAATCTGCCTTTAGTTGCAAGGCTTGCTTTAGTCAGTGTCATAGGAGATACCATTGCACCTCAGGCAAGAAAATGTGACTGTTTAATGTTTGAGACAGATCTCATGCTTAAGCACAGAAACTGAAGTATAACTGTTGTTTGTTTTTATTTTAGCAGGGCAAAAGCAATAATCCCAACTGGCAGTCCAAAAATAACCAGATTGGAGGGTGGAAGGAAAAAGAAGGAAAAGGGAAGACTAAAATGGAGAGGTAAATTTTTATCGTGTAGCCACAATTCCCTTGCAAGGAAGAGCAGGGAGGCAGAATTTTATCAGGAGTATGTGGAAATGCAGTGACGTATGGTGACTCTGCAAAGGAGGAGCAGAGACACCACTGCTATACCCACCACACCATTTGAAATGATTAATGAGATTTGTGGGAGAGAAAGGAGAGCATCTCCAGTTCTCTTCTGGAGATGTACATACCTTGTGGTCAGTTGTTTCATACAGTTCCTGAAATACCTCCTGAATATTGGACTGTTTCTAGTAATTCACTACAACGTTGTCTCTCCCCATTTCTATGGTGACTCCTGGTCTCACATAAATAGCTTTACTCTGGGTGGTTCAAGCATTGGAAAAGTCTGATTCTTATTTGTGACTCCTCTTTCCATGATCATCAGATTAATGGGGGTGTTGTGGAACTGTGGCATGTTTAGGCTGTGATATGTGGGTATTTTGCATCTTCTTTGTACTTGTGCAAATGAAAAACCTCAGCCACAATGGAAGGAAAGTTATGAGTCCTGAGATGGATTCTCCCTTTTTCTGATTCAGAAGTAAGCTGTGATATGATATTGTTTGAGGATTGGAAATGTGATGGGAGGATAGTAGAAAATATGAGACTCTAAAAGTGCTCTGAACCCAGTCTCAACGTCTATTGCTTTTTTTTTCCTCATGAAAATAAATTTAAATGTTTCTTCTTGAACATTTTAAAAGTGGAGTATATTCTTCCTGGAAAGTACTGCTGCTAGATATTACGTAGGCTGCCATTTTTAAAGTTTGAACCATAAACGCGACACAGAGGAACATTTTGCTAGTAATTCATATTATTTCTTTAAATTACTTTATTTTTTATTTTATGGCTTTGTTTTATATTACATGTTTGGACTCTAAGCCTTTCTTCTAAATTTTGCATTAGTAATTACCGGAAAAGTTACTAGTTTCCTCTGGTCAGTTTTCTCGCCTATGGTGTAAAGGAATTGATGGCAACATGTAATTATATTCCTTTAAAGCTAAGTGGTCTGGAGAAGGCTGGGGTAACCCATGCTGCACTGGAAGATTGCAAATGTTTCACTGCAGAAGAAAATGTAAAGTCCTGTGTTTGGGCTGGGATAACCCTGCACAACAGCACAGACTGGCAGGCCAGCTGACTAGCAAGCAGCTTGGTCGCTTCTGGAGGTATTTGTGGATGATGAGTTGTGGATGAATCTGCAGTGTGTCCTTGCAGCACACAGGCAGTCATGTCCCAGCCAATGTTACCAAGCATAACCAGCAAATCCTTCCTTCCCCTCTGTTTGGTGCTTGTGAGACCACATTAGGAGAACTGCAACCAGTCTGGAGTCCTCCACTAAAAGAAACGCACTGACGTGCTGAGTTGAGTCCAGCAGAGAGCTACCAGAATGGTCGTGGGGCTGGAGTACATCTGAGGTTGTGCAGGGTGAGCCTGAGAGAGCTGTGTTTGTCCAGCATTAAAAAGAGAAGGCTGATGGGAGGTCTTATTGCTGTCTTCACCTACCTGAGAGACACAGAGGAGACGGGGCCAGACCCCTCTCAGAGGTGTGCAGTAAAAGGACCAGAAGCCACAGACTAAAGGAAACACAGGAAATTGTGACTAAAGAGTAGGCATTTGGGGAAATGACAATGGTAAAATCATGAGAGCTGTGTACCTGTGAGGCTGAGGAATCTCCATCACTGGAGGTATGCAGAACTTGGCTGGACTGGCTTTGAGATGGGTGCTTGGACCAGATGACCTCTAGAGATTGCTGCCGACTTAGATGGTTTTGTGCATACTAGTGAAAGGCCAAGACAGAGAGAAATGGGATTTCCAAAGGAATTAAGCAGCATAGGAGGCACCTCCTTAGTTAGAATTATGTGCATGTTTGTGGGTTGGAGTTTGTTGGGGCTTTTTGCTAAAAGCCTTCTGTCTCTAACTTTCACCTTAACTTACTTGAGAACATCTCTGTAATTTCTCATTTTAAGATGTTTTGGTTGTTTGTATGTCAGATCTGCAATCATAACAATTTATTTTCTTTCTCACAATAACTCTAGCAACTGATAAGGGCCTTGATGATCCAATGCCCCATTTCTTTGTAAGCTTTGATCAGTGAAGTAGATAAAAAAATCAATTTGTGAATTATTCTGGTTCAGATTTTGCCTGGATACTGTCTGTAGATAGTAGAGACGATTTACACTTATCTTTCTCTCACTTTCTGCTTCAGGCTCTCAGCAAGCTTCAGCAGATATGAAATGGATATGACGAGCTATAGCAATATTTAGAAGGCTCTTTTCAGAGCTGTGGTTCTAGCAACTTGTTTCACATGTAGTAATTTCAAGTTCTGGAGGACAAGATAAAAAGCTAGCAGTCTTCCAAACAGATGAGACCCAGCGCAATCCAGTCTCTGATGGCATTACTTTGTAAGAAGAATGCAAAAAGTACATTTTGTGTGCTTTACTTTAAATCACTTGTTAGCGTTAAAGCCATTTGCTAGACATTATTTACTCTCTGGAGGCTGCTTACATGGACCTTCTTGAGAGCTGAAGTTACTCAGCAGTTCACCTGCTTTGAACTCACATAGATGGGCAGCTAACAAGAAAGCCTCCCAAGCAAGGGTTTCCACGTACCAATGTGACTTACTTGACTCAAATGGTTTCTTTATGAACCATGACATGTCAGTCATCTGCATATCTGGGTTGTGCACTGTGTTTGGCCCTCCCCTTTCAGGAAGGTCATTTGGCATCTCTCCTGAGCTCAGTTAATGACTGTTCATTCCTCCTGTAGATGTCTCACAGTATCCCTCCTTTCCTGGGAGCCCTTGGGGTATGGTGTGAGCTGCATGAGCTACTCTGGTAGGGGTAGCTCATCATTGCTGCATTGATGCAGGAGCTGTAGGGTCCTGCTGTGCCCCATCAGATCAGACTTTGTCTGTATGTGCACAGATAATATGCCAAGAAATAGGTTGTCACTGCTGAACCAGCTTATCCCGCTTGCAGCTCATTCCCATGGAGAGCAGTCTCTGGCAGGCAGGGCACCAGGAACAAGTGACACAGATTAGCCAGGCTGTGGCTGGCCTTCTCTCAAGGGGAACCTGAGGGCCTGTGTTGTGCAGTGTCCACGGACTGGACTCAGCACAGTGTTTGTGTCCACGTATGTCCATGCTAAAAATGGAGCATCTTGGGACGATGATGTGTGCATGGGTGGGCTGGTGTGTCCAGAAGACACAGTCACTTCACCAATGATGGCCTGGGCAGGCTTTTGGTGTAGCTGATATAACTGTGATGCAGTCTGGTTAAATGCTCAGGGCAGCAGCCAGACACTACACCTTATGTCACTTCACTGTTTAGTACTCTTTTCCATTAAGTAGCAATTGAAAGTGCTTGTGCTCCTGCTCCCCCTAAAGTCTGGTCACCCCTAGTGGTGCTGGAGAAAGACATAGCTTATTCACACCATGTTAGAACAATTTGGATTATCCTGAGAAAAAAGAAAGAGAACTGAAAAAGTGAACTGAAAGGAGGGAATATCACACAAAAATAAATTATTTTTGCTTGATTTTGTAGTCATTACCTCATTCTCCCTTGGATAGGTTAGAATTTAAAATTTTATATAGCAATTTAAGCTAATATTAAACTCATATATAATCAGCCCTTAAAGTCTGTTAACTAGTATTATACTCAGAGAAAAGCAGTGAATTCCCAGCTTCCTGAAATGCGTATACTTCCTATGAACTACCCAGACTGCTCTAAAAGAATCGTGTCATCAGTTTGGCCAGCTGACAAGGCATATGGCAAACTCTTTTATGATGTCTGTTATCTGTAATGATAGCTGTTTGTGTAGCTGTGCTATTCACTGAGTGAGAGTAGAACAGTAGTGCAGCAATTGCTGCTAAGTGGAACAAACTGCAAAAGGACAAAAAAAAAATTGAAGACCAACATTTTAGAAATGTGAGAAAAAGAAAAGCAGCACAGTCACCCAGGGGAGTTTCTATAGCAGCAGTAAGCTGAAACACCCAGGCATATTGCCAAGAGCTCCAGTAGGTTGTTAATCAAAACTTCCAAATCTCCTGCCAATCCAAGGCTCTCTTAGCATCAGAAGGGAAAGCTGTCACATAATGATGTGATACTTAAGTTACATAAAGAAATTTTCAAATTTTTTTTGTGAGGAATATTCTTGTTCTAAGCAGGTATTTTAGATATTTTTTTCCTTTTTTAGACTGTAAGAGTATCCTTCCCATTGGAGTTTCAATTGAAGTAATGTATTTTTATACATTAATACATTTAACTTTTAATAAGCATACAGGATACTTTTGGATACCCTAGAGAATACATTTTCTTTTATTGGCTGCAATTAGGTGTTCCAGTAGTAAAATGCAAATCTTATAATTCTTCCTAGGAACAGCAAAAGGTAGTAGTAAGAAGATTAAGCAGGTGTCTGTGTAAAGCAGACACTTTAATTGCAATGTAAAATTTAAGTAAACTCTGTGAAAGTGCTCCAGTTATCTGTTTAGCTACCAGTAATATATGGCTTTGCTTCAGGCATTGCATTAACTAAAAAATAGCGTCAGCCACTTCCTGTTTGTAGGGATAGTTGGATTCTTAATATTATCACACAGCAGGCATTTTTTTCAGCTGATGCTGACAAATCCCATTATCTAGGAGGTGTTTCTATTGCGTAATCCTAGCAATGGTGAAGGCAGCAGTGATTTCAGTCTTTTCCATCTTAATTTTCTGGGTGATGGAACTCCATCCATCAGTTTGCTTGGAGGAGAAGGAGAAGGCAGTGGGACATAAAAGGAAAGTGTGCTTTTTGGCCTGGTTTTCCCTTCCCACTGCTCACCTGGCAAGCCCTCGGTGATCCCAGGGAGGATGCTGGAGAGAGGAGGGAGGGAGCGCAGGAGGCAGAGGCAGTAACCGCTGGCCATTCGCACAGGGAGTGTTCTGTGGCAGCACGCTGTTCGCTCTGCCGGTGGTGGGGTCAGTGCTAATTTACACAGTCTGGCGTGTTTCTAGGAGAAATTCACTGCTGAGGGAATGTCTGCGAGTACACAGGGATGCCAGTGAGCTTGGAGAGCTGTGGTTTTAAGCTATGTTTTTATAGGAGCTGTGCTGCCATAGAAACTGAGAGACTATACGTAAGCTTTGGCTTTCTATGTAAATAGCCATAAGTGCCTTTGGCCTGCCTAAATCTTGGGAGAGAGAGAGATTTATGGGGCTTAGGAGAGGAGAAGTTCCCTCCCCCATGACCCTATTTCCCAAAAATACCATATGTCAACAGGATTCTTTTAAGGGAGCTGTTAAGAATATTAATGAAACAGAGCATCCTGTGGTTTTTGTAGGATAACCATGTCAGTTGATTTGGAGAGCTTTCACCAGTATAGTTTTCAGCCTGTCAGAATGGAGAGAAGAAATTTGACACAGAAGTATAATTCTGAGTAGTGCTTTGTAGGTCTCAAATTTCATGTTATAGCTGTTGTGTAGCCCCCTATACTTCTGCTTTAGCACAGTTCCAGCTATTGAGAGTAGAATCATTAATACTATAAAGATCCCTGTGTGACACGATAAATCAGTCTGTTATGGGTCAGAAGGCATGCTCAATAACCTTAGGCAAAATTAATGCAAAGTAATAAACCCAAGAAGATGGTATGTATAAACTGAAATACTTTCAAGCCAGTAGGGACACTCTTTAACTCAATCAGTAGTAGTTTGGCTTTTCTTTGGTTTACTAGACTTACACTGTAGCTGTGTAAGAAGTACACAGTCTTTTCTTGGATCACTGACTAGTTTAGAGTGCTGAAAGAGCCTAGATATTTTAATGGAAACACAGGAGGAATAAAACCAAGGCTAACAACTTCAGATTTCTTTGGGAATTAAGCTTTACCCAAGAGTCGATAAAATAATTTCACTGTTTTGCCTATCCATCAACTCTCCTGAAAGGCACAGCTGCACTGCTGTCAAACATGAGGTGGCTGTCGATGTAGGTAGGTGCAGGATGGCATTTGTCTAGTTAGGTGATGTGACAGCTTTGAACATCATGAGTTTCAGTGCAGGCTGGGGACTCCAAGTAAATACTCAGAAGAATGACTGATCTTGAAAAGCCTGTGGCAGAGCGTGTTTGGCTACAGATGGGTGCAGTGCTCTTAGTAATAGCAAACAAGATTAATTTCCCCATTTGATTTTGGACATTTTAAGCTGTCTGAAAACTGTGCATCTAGTCTGAGCTATGTCTGGGTGCCTTTTCCTGCCAATGGAAAAGTGATGATACATCTTATCTTAATGTGGCTAGATGAAATTACATGTGTTGAATATCCCACTTAGATTGCTACTGAACTGAGTATGATTTTATGTACTTCAGTCCATCACAGGCCCCCACAAGTGGCATGCACCTCCATGTATTGCACTCTTGCTTCAATGAAGATGATCAAAAATCTTTTTTTGAAAGAAAATAGTATACCTGGATTGCAATTCTGTGATCAGGACAGACCACAAATTGGAATTTTATACTCAAATCCATCGGTCATTTATGTAACAGGCAGTCTAAATCATGCTTGGGATACTGGCAGTCTACTTGTAGACCCATAAATTATTGATCTGCTTCCTGCAGATAGTTTGCCCTTTCTGACTTAGACTACAATTGTTTACTGCCTAGGTTTTTTACGAATGCCTGTGTCACACAAGCCTTGTTAAAAATGATAGAGGCAAAGACTTCTTGAGGAGGTTTGAAAGATAGAAACTCTGTAAGAGTTCAGTCTCCTACGTGATACTGGGTTGATCAGTTTATGAAGACCACTTTTTCATGGTTGTCTTCACTTCCACTTCTCTATGGAAACAGAGAAGAGTTACTTGTACAGAAATCTGAAGTTTTTTGGATCCTTTTCACAGATTTTTTTTCTAGAAATCCAGTTACAAAATTATCAGGAAGCTGTTCTAAAATCCCTGTAAAAGGACTCTTTGCTTTGCAGCAATGGGTTTAAGGACAAAGGTGGTTCATATCAGACTTGTTTTAATAAAATGCAGTAACCCCTGTGAACTTTGAGTGTGAATTAAATTGCTGCACTTTTTTTAAATTTACTTTTAATCTGGCAGAAACTGATGGTTTGATTTTCAGTTTTAAAAAGATGTTCCTTTTATGAGATGTGTAATGAGTTACAAATGTAAATTTGATCTAGGAGAAGCACAAGAATTTTCTACTGCAATTGGTCCCCTGGCATTCTGCCCCAGAAGGGAGATAAACAAGGACATACAGGCTGAAGGAAAAATGCACCTTTGATATCTAACGTGGTTTGGTTTTAATGTCACAATTATTGCAGAATCTTGAAAGGACAGTCTTACACACATTGGGCCACTGTGAGAAGGAAGTGTGAGAAGGGCTGGAACATCACTAGAAATCAGTCATTTCTCTCACAGGTGTTTACAGCTCTTCTGTGAGGATGGCAGAAACAAGAATATCCCCATAATCCTTGGCTATGGGAAAGCCAGCTTCTGTTCTGAGACCCACATTTGCAGCCATCATTGACACATAGCACTGTGTTACATATTTCAGCTGGGCTCCTATTCCCATAATTTGTACTAACAAGAAAATGAATCTCTTCTCAGAATCGCATTTAATACACCATTTCTAATTTTCACATTCAGCCCACATGGTGCTATGCCTGAGTAAAAGTAGATTGGCTTCCTTTTTTATTCAGACACTCTGGCTAACCCTTATATACATAAAGGAACTGCATCGAAGTTACCGCCCACTGAACATACACATTTTTTTCATGAATTGGGTCCAATCCCTTTTTAAAGAAGCTGTTAAAGGGATTGGGTAGTTTCTTTGCATGTTACGCAGATTCTTCCCACTTCACAGATTCAGCAACAGCTATTGTTGGGAGCTAAAGAAGCCATTTTCCTAACAATTCAAGAAATATTAGTCCTGCTCCATAATAAGCTTAGTAAGTATTTACTGGATACTGAGGTAGTAAAGAACCACTAGAGATCTTGAGTGGAATATAAATAGATTACCTTTTACAGGGTCTCAATGAGAGGAAGCTGAGAAATATGTCAGCTGTTTAATTATTAACATTCAGTATAAATCAATAGCAAAATAGGCTTTGATGGTGATCTTCAAAAGGGTTTTAATGATTACTTTCCTCACATACAGAAAGTAAGTCTGAGCACTGGGGGTTTAGCCTGTGTTTGTCTTAACTGTACTGGAAGGCTACCACTGGGATGTTGCACTGACTTTTTAACAGCAGTAATTAAGATAGCACCAGTCTTTTAAACATACTGGCATTTGGGACTACTGCTGCCACATGGCATACCTGGGTAATTCCTGAAGAACAGATGACAGACTAATGAACAAAATTCACTGAAATCCCACAGAAATTAATTAAGTTGTGTGACAGGACTGTAGATTTTGGGCCCATGTAATGCATGTGCATGGCACAGAGTGAAGTCAGAAAGTTTATGGTTTTCCTTCAGTGTGGTCCTGCCACCTGCCAGGATACTGATGAGCACACAGGGTCCTGGAAACAAGGACAACTAGGGAGTCCAATTTCTTCACCAGCCCACTTTGAAAGTTTTAATTTGTGCACTTCATTTTGCATTTTATTTGCTATTACAGAAATATATGGTATGTAAGCCCCTGGGGCCTCTATTCCCTAGTTAGTGTAGAAAAGTTATTCTGAGTGAGGCTGGGAGGAGGTGTGGGATGCAAAGTAGGGTGGGGCAGGAGGAGAACAGTTTAATGCAGGAGCAAGTGACAATGAGAGAAAAGAATAATTTAGTAGTAGAAAGTACAGAGTAAGAGTTGCTAAACTTTCTAGGTCTTGAAGCCATGCTGCAAAGTGTTTGAGAGCCACAGTTTCCTGATGAATTCCCTATAGCTTTCCAAAATAGGATCTTCCGCTATTCCTGTGGTAAGTCCCCACTCCCTCGTTCCATATTTCTGCTTCTTCAACTAAATTCATGTCCTCCCACCTTCCTGCTGCTCTAACTCTGTATTGCTTGCCCTGCTTCTCATCCCTAATGTACAAACTCTACTCATATCAGGTTGCAAATGCTCCAGAACTGCCTTTGCCTCTAAGCAGTTCTCTTACAACCTGTACAAGTCCTTGCACACTCCTTCACCTCAGCATCCCTTATCTGCAAGATCTTGGAAGCTTGGAAGATGAATTTAGGGCGGCAGCTGGAGCTATGCTTCCAATATATTTAGCTTCTCTGCAGTCATAGCTAGTCCCTGTCTCTGATCTCCTGTGTGCTAGCCCAGGATGCTCAGACTGGGTCTGTGCTCTGCCCTGCAAGCTCCCAGGATGGAGGGAAGCTGTGCAGTTTGTGCTGTGCCCCTGCTGCCAGAAGAGCTCTGGTAGAAGGGCACTCTGTGCAGGCTGAGCTCCAGCATTGTGCTCCTCCCTTTCTCATGTTACCCTACATGAGTGTGCCTTCAGTCAGGTGGTAGTCTGACATGGAATTCTGCTTTGTATAGGGAGTCTTTTGGGGGGTAAAAGTGAGGCAGAGAACAGCTGGGGAGAGTAGGAGTTGGTGTCTGTGAACTGCACTGGCTAGTCCAAATCCAGCTGGTGACTGGATTTCCTTTCAGCGTCAGCCAGCGACTTGGAGGTGGGCTCACTGCTGAAGCCATTAGGCCATCTGGGTTGCCCCATGGGTCATGTCAAAACATTTAACACCCACTATGTTTTCTGACACATTTTATATTTTTTTACAATAATGAAACCTAAACTGAACCAGTATATGTAACTCTTCACAGAGTCAATTACACTACCTTTGCAATTTTGACAGATACTGTTTGAGCTGTAGCTTATGTTGTAATTTTTTAATCCATCTGCTTCAGGACTTAGATAGAAAATATTTTCACGGGGTGATTTGAAAATCTAATCTTCAAAAACTTTATTTTGAAGTCCGTGTGCTTAATACCACATGTGAAATTTGCTCAGTAAGTTTGCTTTACTTTAGTTATTTTCTGGTATACTCTTACTGGGCATAGGAAAAGTGTTTTTTCTTTTTGTAAGCAAACATCTAACAGCCACACTAAAAATGTCAGAGTGTGTTATTTTCTTCCTTCCTTTACCTCCCTGCTCACATCCTTTTCTTTGCTATTGCTATTGCAGTGCCTCCTTCAATTAAACAGATAAGTAGGCCTCTTCCACTGCTCATGCCAACATATATTGTTTGGTGTGGGGTTGATAGCTCACACTTGCTGCTGCTTTACTGCCGTTTGCCAATTTAGGATGAGCTTGTTCAGACTCTGTTCAGTCCCTGTAGCTTCAGATTTTGAGCTTTATTGCCTGCTTCCAAATGTGCACCTGCCTCTTGGATGAGCAAAGTACTTCTGCCAGGATGACAAGATTTCATACACTGAGCCATCCTGATCATCTTACCATAATCTCACAATAATAAATCTTCAAAAGAAACATTCTCTTTGAGAAGTCCTGCTAATGTACGCTGTGTTCGCTAAGTAAAAAATGGTTTAGGGCTATGAATCATTTTATTAGAGTTGTATCATTTTTCCACAAGGGAAATTCAAAGAATTATTGATATGGAATAGCATGAAATGAAATCCAGTCCCTTTGTTTTTCATATAATTATCTTAAATTCCACTGTTCAAAAAGATACTTTTCAGTATTTCTGTTCTTAAAGTTATGCCTGAAAGAAATTTATCCTTTCCATTTTGTGCCCTTTGCTTTTTCCTTTCAGGTATTTTACTACAAATAATGTCATATTTTAGTTCAACTTATTTATCAGATATTGTTATGCTGATAGTTACACAGCATTTTTTAAATCCCACAGCGGGTCAGTAAAATGACAAAGCTCAGTAGCAAGTCATCTGGGAAGACATGTTACTTGTAACCTTCCAAACTGGTGAAATGAATTCACACATAGATTTTCTTTTGCATTTGTTTTTCCTAAACCAGTTCTTTGGAGAAAAGTAGTGTAGTGACTTGTTACACAGGCAGTTTTTCTTTTTGTATCATTTGATCAGGCAGGCTCATTTTGCTGAAAGGCTTAATAAATACTATCCAGTGCTCTAATTAGCCGAATCAGTGAAAGCTGGTAAAGTTCCATCTGCAAAGGGTTGGTATAACAAATATATTACCCCGAGTAAATCCAAGCAGATCCTGAACCGTGTGATACAAATGACCAAGATTGGTTAATGGAATAGCAAAAGTTCTTGGTTTTCAATAAATGGTTGATAATGGAACAGTAATTGAGAACTTAAAATTATGGTATTTAAATTAACCATATTAGTTTATGGAAAAGAACCATTTTTATATTCTCAAATACTTAACAGTCTGTGACTCAGTCAATTGCTATCTGAATCATTTTGTATCCTGGAACTGTAAAACTTTAGGAAAATGGTGCAATTTTAGAAGAAAAATGCAAGAAAAAAGTCTTAAAGGAAGTGCTTCTCTGTGGAATGTACACTTTGTGCCCTGTTACATAAACTTTTTTTTAAGGAAGGAAAGTATTTGTTTTAAGGATACCCTGTTTCTTTTTTTCAGCAGCCCTGAAAAATTACTTTCGTGAGTTACATCTTCAGAGGTGCTTGCTGGTATTCAGGATACCATATTGTTTAGTGAACCTGCTTTTATTCTGGCCAAATTAGTAATTAATTGCCAGATTTTTTTTGTTCCTCTCTTTGCCCATTCCAACTCTTTTCCTGGAGTCTGTAGGAGTATGGAAAGGGTGTTCCTTTCCATGGCAATCACCAGCATTGCACAGGCATTATTAAATTTCTGTCAGTTTTTGTAACTGGAGTTCTGGCATGCTGCTATGGCTGTTAAAATAGGATTGATTAATATGCTTTTTATTTTCACATGCTTGTGAACAGGCTTACCTCCTAGCACAGCCTTTTATTTGTCTTTTTTATAGCTGATGCTAAACTAGTTATATCTTGATTAATCCAGTAGTAGTATCTAAATCAGAAAAAATGAAAATAAAATTGGGTATTTTATTTAACTTGAGCTAAGAGCTAAGAATTTAGTCTAAGCTAGCTGCTCAACATGTCTCTATAAGCATTGGTGAGAAAAGGATAATCACAAAGGATAGTCTGTTTCTTCCCATTTAAGATATTTTCACAATTTAGAGGATACCGAGATTGCTGTTTCTCTCCATTTTCTACTAAGTGAAGCTTAGGCTGAATGCCAGCCTCCAAGGTTTGTGATAACAATACAAGCTGTATTTCCACGTTTCTTTCAGGTGTGCAAGACTGAATTGTAGAATGTGTACACGGGCTTCACTGTCTGACCAAGGGTGGCTTACGTTGTTGCTTCTGGAGAGGAAGTAAGCCGGATACATTTATGGCAATTGATTAACAGATGCAGTTTCAAAAGCAGCTTCATAAAGACATTTCCCCATAAGTCTGCTCTTGTAAATTGTATCCACCTGGAGCCTTTTCTCACCCTTTTGGTAAATGCCATTCTCTGTAGTAAGAGTTGTAGCATTGGCTGCAATTTTTACAGTTTTCTCTGAAATACCTAGAACATTTTTTTCAGTACTGTGAACTATTAGGAGTAGCTGTGAGAGGTAGAAGAGGAGGGCTATCAGCACTGGCAGGTGGTCAAAGACACTCCTTCATTCTGTGCTGTGGAAACAAGTCATTTCTGTCCCCTTGTTTGTAACAGGGTTGTCTCTCTCTGCTACCAGATGGATTGTTCATGGCCCCACTTGCATGTGGTTGGCACACACTTGCTTTAGGCAGGTGCTTTGTCCTGTTGAAATTGTTAGGTCTTGGGATGCTTAAAACACTGCATGTAGAACCTATTCGACTTAATGGCACCTAAATTTAAACTTCCCAGCTGTGAACATGCAAGGCTGTGTTTAGAAAGCCCATATCCCTTTCCTGTCCAAAAGAGCTGCAGAAAGGCATGTCTAGATGAACGAGCAAGGAACCGATATTTGCTATGCTGTCTTACTGTTGCTGGTCAGATGCACATGGAGGCTAAGCAGTCTGAGAATGTTAATTGTCTTTTACTATAGCTGGAACCATAATAAAACTTACCACTTCTTTCATGTTTTCTTCAGTAATTAGATTTTCCATGAATTTGAATGATTTAATTTCATTTGCTATTATCAAAATATTTGGAAATCTTTCTCTGGCTTTCTCATGTATGTGGAAATTCGTATCTTTTTGTCCAGTAGTTAAACTATTTTTCTTTTATGAAGTACATTTTAAACATCTTATTTTTTCTTTACTATACTACATACTATACTATATACTTTACTAGTATTTGTTGTAAGAATCATATTCAAATAATTCACATCAATATGTTTCTATGTGCCTTCAATATCTGACATATGTGAATGATGAACAGGAGCTCTGTAAATAAACATTCTTATAGTATGCCCACTTAAAACCAAAGTTTAATGTTGATTTTATTATTTCCTTTGAGATGCAGTAGATAGTACCACATTTCTTAAAATTCTTCACCAAAACATTTAGACCTCTTTTTCTTTTAATACTTAATGTACATATCTCTTTTAATCCTTAGGTGTGGAGGCATGATGGTTTTTTCTGTGATCTGAATACATTGACTTCTTTGACATAATTGGTAATGCACAAATACCAATTGATTTTCTGAATAAATGTATCTTAGAAATGCTTTATCAACCTAATCCAGTAATGAAATAGGTACATAAATATGTATACAACCATGAAAATTATGCACATTCACAGAGACATAATCCTCTATATCTACATATTTACATATATGCATAAATACAGAACGTGCAAAAATTATTTGAAAATAGAAGAAAAAATTAGTTCAGAATCGTGAGAAAACACATTTAAGGTGACATTAGGAACAAAGAGAGATCTTAAATGCTAGGAATATATATGTCATATGTCTTTTGCTAACTTAAAAAAAAATTGGAAACAAACACCACTAATTCCATGGTGTCAGAATGCATTGATAACCGCATGATAAATATCTTTCACTCCTGAAGTACTTGCCACTAGAGTTTACAAAGTAGTTTTAGCAGTGACTAGTCCTATGTGTACTAGCCACTAGAGGGGGGATGAGACACATCTTTTGTCATGAAGCTTTGCAGATAGTTGGTGGCAGAAGTCTTGAGATTCTACAAAATCTTCTTCATGTTTATCCTCTATAGAGTACGGTCTTATGACTAGCCAGTCATCTGAAATCTTCTCACTTTGTGTCCTCGGGTGTAATCCTCATTTCAGATTCACAGAATCACAGAACATGTTAGGTAGGAAAGGACCTTTGGCCAGCTTCAAAGACAGAGGCAATTTCCAATCTTAAGTAGGTCAGGCCTTTGTCCAGGCCTTTGTCAGGCCTTTGTTTTAAGGGTCTCCAAGAATGGAGATCGTACAGCCTTTCTGGGCAAACCCGATCCAGAATTTGGCCACTAGTGTCCATGGTTAACATTTTTTCCCTGAAATTGAATATCCTTTGTCACCACCTGTGTCTGTTGCTTTGCAACCTTACATTGAGCACCACAGAGGAGGCACTGTCTCTGTTACCTTCCCACCGATTAGTCGAATACTTTTGTAATATCCATCCACCCACAGCCTCCTCTTCCTGACACTGAGGAAACCAGACCCTTCAGAGTCTTCTGGTATGTCATCTACTCCAGACCCCTAGTCATTGTGGTAGCTCTCTGTTGGACTTAACCCAGTATATTAATGTCTTTCTGGGAAGCCCAGAGCCTCACTTAGTTCTCACAGAGTAGTTTTACAAGTGCCAAATAGAAAGGAAGAACCATTTTCCTGAACCTGCAGGCTATGCTTGTTCCTATAGCCCAGTAAGCAAATTTTTATATCTCTCTGCTATTCAATGTATCTATTACTTGCTTCTGCCTTCTGTTTGATCTTTATTCTTCTCCAGACCTTTGAGCCCACCCTGGCTTCCACTCTTGCCTTTTTTCATGTTCCTGTTCTCCGTCTTAACTCCTCTCTGTCTGTGTCCATATATCCCCTCCCCACTGTCTTCCCGCACTTTTCTCCATATCAAGTGAAGAACATTCATCATTGTACATAAATGTTTCTCACACAGTGGTGATGTTAGATGTTGCCAAGGAGTAAGAGATATTTCAAACATATGAAAAATAAAATATTTCAAAGTTCTTGCATCCTACCACATTTTTTTCTTTAAAATAGAGGCTTCCAGTGACTGCCTTTGGTGGTAGTTGCAAGCATGCTGCTATGTGAAATGGAGAAGGAGTACAAGTGCAGAGATTGGATTTTACCATATTTTGCGTGAAATTGCTTACCAGTTCTCCAGCTCTTGCTTCTTTGTTCTCAGTGAGATCACAGGGTTCTGTCAGAGGAATGGGTTTTATTCTTTCAAGTCATACATAGAATAGATTTATGTGGATTTATAGTAGATTTATGTATGGTTTATATGGAATAGATCAAAAGGATTGCTGAAGTGAATGAAATGTTTCTAAGGCGTTGAAATGCCCTGTAGTGTTATCACAGCATTTATTTTCATTTTGTTTTCTCTACAGAACTCCACCCAATTTCATGGCCACAGGTGAAGTGGCATTTTGCCTACTTTCCACGCTGTGCAACCAAGCAGAAAATGTATTTCCAGGAAGAATGAGATCTGCTTAGGGCATAGGTTTAAGCTAATGCAAGACTTCTAAGAATACGCCACATAAAGGCATGTGAAAATGATGTTATTGGACATAATCTCTAAATATACTTGCAAAAATTGGTAATACTACAAATTATCATTGTCACATTCCATTAGAGGATTTCAGTAATTCTGCCACAGTTTTGAGGATGTCAGATGAATCTTTTAATGCACCTTTCACTTAACAGACTGCAGCATCAAGTCCTGATGCAGGCTCTTTCAGTAGAAACATTAGGTAAATTTAGCCCTATAGTCTCAAGAAGAGAGAAAGCAAGGAAGACAGGCAACTGAAATTATCTACTTTAGTGGTTTAAAAATCCTTTCTAAAAGTGAAAATAAAATATGTGATTGCAGTGATGCAACACAAAAGTAAATTCTATCAATTAGCATCTATTCCTAGTCACTGTAATGAGAAGGAGTCTAAGTGAACTCTGTGAAGCTGTGGTATTACCAGTGTGGAAGTTCGTTGAAGTTTACTCTGGATGTTAATATAGGAGAGAAGTGAGGAAAAGAATACTAAATTTCAGCCAAAAAAAACAGTTACTAGGCAGTCTGCTTGATAGGCTGAGCCAGGAATTCCCTTCTTCCAGTATCTGATAGGATTCAGAGTTAAGTCATTTGTCTTTCCTTCTTATTTGTGAAACAGGATTGTTTATGTATTTGTGAGGCTTCAAGAGCAGGTGTTGACACTTGGACTAAAACCAAGACTTTCTTTCAGCAGGTGCGACAGCTATATTAGTGCTCCACTCTGCACCCCAGAGCTCTGGACACTATTACAAAATAAAAAGTACGTATAAGAACAGAAGTAGGTAGCATCTCTGTTCAGGTGCATGAAACTTGACAATGTGGATGATAAGGAAGAAATAAAATTCTGCCTTTAATTCTAAATAAATGTACTTTTCAGCAAAGACAGCTGCAAGAGCTGACTTATGTGATGACATAAGTATGCTTCAAAATTATTGGTAAACAGCCCTGTTGCTATCAAGTATCATTTGTAATCGCTATTATTTCTACAGACATTCCTATGTCAGAAGACATCAAGCTGAGTGCTGTGGTTGACACACGCAGGGGATGGGGTGCCATCCAGAGGGACAAGGACAGGATCATGAAGTGGGCCCAGGTGAACCTCATGAGGTTCAGCAAGGCCAAGTGCAAGGTGCTGCACCTGGATCAGTGCAATCCCCAGTTTTAGTACAGGCTGGGGGATGAGGAGATGTAAAGCAGCCCTGCCGAGAAGGACTTAGGGGTGCTGGGGACTGTAATGAACATGAGCTGGCAATGAGCACTTGGAGCCCAGAAAGCTGATTGTGTCCTGAGCTGAATCAGAAGTGTGACCAGCAGGTCAAACAGAAGGCAGATTCTGCCTTCACTCTTGTGGGACTCCACCAGGAGTACTATATCCAGTTCTGGGACCCCCAACATAAGAAGGATGCGGACCTGCTGGAGCAAGTCAAGAATAGGGACACAGAGAGGGGCAGAGGGCTGGAGCACATCTCCTGTGAGGACAGGCTGGGAGAGTTGGGGCTATTCAGCCTGGAGAAGAAAAGGCTTCAGGAAGACCTTATAGCAGCCTTTCACTACCTAAAGGGGCACTACAAGAAAGATGAAGGCTACCATTTTTTAGTAGCAACAGGAAAAGGGCTAATGATTTTAAACTAGAAAAGGGTAGATTTAGACTAGATATCAGGAAGTAGATTTTTACAGTGACAGTGGTGAAACACTGGAACAAGTTGCCCAGAGAGGTGGTAGATGTTCCATCTCTGGAAATATTCAAGGTGAGGTTGGGTGGGGCTCTGAGCAACCTGATCTGGTTCAAGATGCCCCTGCTCACTGCAGAGGGGTTGGACTAGGTGACCTTTAGACATCCCTTCCAACCCAAACTATACTGTCATTCTATGTTATTGTTGTTACTATGAAGTCAACTCACATCACCCATATGAGCAGTCTGAGCTCTTCACCTGTGGCTATGTTTACTTCTCAGTATGCGCCACATCAATTTGTACTGTGCAACCCACAAACTCACCAAAAGTACGAGTCTGAGCTGTTAAGATTTTATTTTACATAAACAGATTTCTGTTGAAAAACTGGTAGTTTCTTTACCCTTATAAGACCTACGAGTATAAATATGGTTTATTATTTTAAAAAACTTAAATGTGCACGTAGTAATGTCTCTTCTCGTGGAAGTCTCAAGGGTATAGCTTAGGAAAGCATTGGCACATCCCTGTTCAAATGAAAGAAAGTTATTAAGGATATCCTGTAAAAGAATCTCTTGTCTTAAGGCTGTATTGCTTTTGCACCTTATAAGAATGATGGCTCAATGCTTCTTCTTTTCAAAATGTAGTTGGCATTCCTTTTTATAGATGGCAAAATTGGAACAGATAGATGAGAAGCAATTTGCACAGTCATATAAAATGAGACCTTCACAAAAAATAGTCTATTAACCCAAATTATGTCAATTTCATTATTCTAGTTCAACAACTAAATATATTTCCTCTTTTAAAAGGCATTAAACTTGCATAGTTTTGGTTTTTTAATAAAACTTTAAAAATTTTATTAAATTATTCTAAATTTCTGCACTGGTTTTGCTGGGATAGAGTTAAATATCTTCCTAGAAAATAAGGTACTCTTTTTTTCTCATTGGCAAGTGTTCTAGGTATGTTCTGTTTTTGGATATACTAGTAAGTATGCTCAGTAATACTTCAGAGATAGGCAAGGAGTAATATTGGGCATTGCTATGCTGCACTTATCTAAAGCTTCATGAGAGACATATAGTCATTAAGAGAGAAAGCGGGGTTAAGGTTTATGATGTTATACTTAAAAACTTACTGTGGAGAAAAACCCAGAGAGATCTTGAACTAACAAGATGTTTTAGATGGCAGTCCTGTATTCTAAAGATACTTCATTTTATTTTACAGCTTCTGTTTACATAGAACATCTGAATTAAAATTACTGCACCCTTGAGCATGTGTCAATTACAGTGGAACAATTTTTACACAGAAAAACCCCACCCTTTGTCACATACAGCTCTCAAATATTTTAGGTTAAAACCTCAATTGTTATAAATAAAGACAGAGTTGTAGAAAGGTCTCATGGATGCCTTGAACTTTGTCTGGTGGATCTTTTTCATGTGTTAATCAAAGTACAGTATGCAGCTATTTTGATCATATATTTTACTGGTTTCTCTAACACTACAACAGTGATGTGAGAACAGAAACTGCTTGTCAGAGTAGTGTTTCTTCACAAAGCCATCCAGATTTATGCTGTTTCCTGCTGTAAGTAATAGAAACATCAAAGACGTACAGGGAATATAGCATTAAGTTTCAATAAGGAAGTCGTAATGATTTTGGAGAACCTGGTTTCTGGCAAGCTGAGATTATATTTCCTGTCTACCATGCCAAGTCTTTTGTTCAAGTCTATTGCCCAAGTTAAAAATGAGCAAAGGCAATTCATACTGAGGATCAGGTACCGAAATATTGCACATATAAGGTGGCTGAACGTCTTGAAGTAGAGAACCTATAATTCTTAGTGTAAATGCTCCTTCCTTTCCCAATATGGGAAGGCATTCCAACTGGGTCCCAGCATCCTGCTGTGTAAGACCAAGAATGCATCTTTCCTCCTGCCCTGTTTGCCGCATCCTGCTTTCCGTAGGAAAGAACCCTCTTAGAGGGTGACCGGGCCAGATGGGAGCCACCACTCCTGGTAATACTAAATGTAATCCGAACCCCAAAATGACAAATTTTGGGTTTGGTCATGCTAGAACTTCGCTTCTTAACTTCCCCTCTAAGTCACTCCCCAAAAAACATGTGGCCAATTCTGATGCCTTGGTTGGCACCAATTCTCTTTTGTTACCATACTCAACCTTCATATGCAATTCACAGCTGTTTATTCAGCTTGTTATTCCGTCTTGGGAGTTTCCTGAAATAGCCTTGGAAAAGAAATTAAAATCTGGAATGGTTTCTGCAATGTGAAAAGTAACGGATATTAAAAGCTGACTGACAGGGTGCTTTCCTGCCTGTTGTCAAATGGAAATAGAAGTTAAATTTAGCAGAGTTCATGAGTATTGCTACACTAAGGAGCTCTCAATCAGTAGTAAAGTAGATAGGAACTGTCGTCCCCATTTGCAACAGAAGCTGCAATTCGATGATACAAATTTGCCTTCAGCCTGCGCTCCTTGAACCAGTCTAGTCCTGGTCAGATTCATGTGCCACTGCACACATAATAGCACAGTTGCTTTTAAAGACTTCCAGAGTTCCACTCTGGAAGTGGGTTGCTTCACTTCC
This sequence comes from Dicrurus megarhynchus, assembly GCA_013399195.1. Lineage (NCBI taxonomy): Eukaryota > Metazoa > Chordata > Aves > Passeriformes > Dicruridae > Dicrurus > Dicrurus megarhynchus. The sequence continues at coordinate 466,523 of VXAD01013336.1, forward strand.
ATGTTTTAATATATAATTTCATCTTCCCTGCTTCAAATTGAACTGACTTTCATTACATATTTAAGGTTTATCTCAGTGTTGCTAAAACACTGGTCTTTCTAATGGTGAAAGAGGTTTACTGAATCATTTAAAATTCTGATACGGTAAAGCATGCAGTTTTCTCAGTTACTGCATCTTCTGTAAAAAGTCGCAGATATATCCATAAGAATGGCATTCAGATCTTCTTTCCACGTCATGAACATTCAGCTGATCATAATTTGTCCCAATAGCTGATGTTCCTAAATGAGAAAAGCTTTCTTTTATTTATTTAATGTTCAGAAGAAATTCCGTAAATGAGAAATGTATTTACTGAGCGAGCATATCAACTTGAAATAATGCATTGGAGAACTTGCAGACACATTTATGATAATTTGGAGTAGGTAAAATAGGCAATTTGTCTCCCAAATACTGCTAAGTGAAATGGAATTAGATCCTTTAGGCTACATCTCCATGGTGATCGTAAATATAAAGTTGGCCATGGTTTTAAGAAGAAATTAAAGCTTGTGTGTTACTTCACTCGCAAATATTTTATGAAGAGATTCTAGGATAGATTATCAGTATTTTAGCAGGCATGTTTTCTTTAATTTGGAAATTTTGGTTATTCATTTCTATGGTATGATATCCTTATGCAAATCTTTAGCATGTGGAATTAAATGGTGCTTATTTTAGCATCCTAATTTCTTTCTCTAGAAGCACTTTCAAGTACTTAGACTCTGTGCTAACATTCAGCAGCAGCTTGCTCTGTTCTGTGGCAACGTGAAATTAAAAAGCTGCTTTGCAAGCAGCTATCCCAGTAGATTAAAGGCAAATGATCCCAGTTTCTGATGCAGTTTGGGTCATGTTGAAAAAGTGAACTCTCAGTACCTGTTGTAAAAGCATTTAATTTGATTTAAAAAGCAGCAAACAGAAGAAGTGCCTTTTCTTCTTTCTCCAGGTGGGCTCAGTTCCTGCTTCTGAACAATCCTAAAAAGAATGACCTGAAGCCCAAACTAACTGAATCAGTAAAGCAGAAAAGTTTCATTACTGGCCTGAGCTTCTATGGCAGCTCTATGCTGGCATTTGATCATTGGACTGTAGTGATTCAATCATTCCACACAGCTAATTTAGCGTGTTTCTTTATTCACGTCACAGGAGATTAAGTGAAAGTCTTGACCAGTGCTTGCCTGCATAGTCAGACTGAACTAATCTGTATTCCTGCATGCAGAGAATGAGGAGGTCCTGGCGTGCGATCAACCTTGTTAGCAACCGCACGGAAATTCCCAATGTAACCTGAAAGTCAGGAATTTTGGGGATGGAAAGAGGGGAGATCATAAGAAACATTGCCTCTTGTTAAACAAGAGGAAGATAGTCCAATAAAAACCTCCTGTTTCAAGAAGCTTTGTATTAAATAGAAACACTTATCATCATAGTTTATTTTTACAGGACAAGATATATGGCAGGGACACAATTCTCTTCAGTGAAGCAGCTGAGTCACTCAGTTTTAAGGATGAATTTGGTTAGGAGAAGAAAGAAATTAAGAAGGAAGCTAGGTAAAAGCAAGCAATTATAAATAAAGTACCTAATATTACAGGTTTCAGTATGGTAGTACAGCTGCCAAATGACTTTGCTAAACAGTCTCATGTTACTACTATTAATAGTACAGGGGGGAAAAATACTCCTGTACTGCTTTCTCACACTTCTGTAAATTCTCTAGAGCTGTTGGAAATGTCTGTTGTGCAACTGATGTATTGTAGGCAGTGGTCTTGCAGGGAGTTCTAGGACAGGTTTTATGGTGACCGGTCAGGTGAACTCCTTTGCCTTGCTCTAGTGTGTCGCTACTGTGATACTGAGTGGTTGTTAACCGAGGGTGGAGTGGCACTCTGTGCAAATGTGATTGTAAATATTTCAAGACCCACTAAAAAGCCCAGCAGAAAACAGCTATTCTAAAAGTGAGAAAGTTGATATTTAGCAAGTCTTTGCATCTTCCCTCTTTTGTACTCATATTTCCAGCCTCAATGCTCTGTTTGGTGCTTTTTGTCCTTAACATAATTTTTGCCTTTTCTTCTTTTATTTCCAGTTTCAGTCCCATGTTTAATGTGGGTTTTTTTATCCGTTACATTTTTTTTCCTAGGCTTATAGCTGAGACTTAGTAACAGAATATGTTGACTTTTTCCTTTGATCACTCCCAAATATTTTAGCAAACAATCATAATGAATTGTCCCTCATTTTCTCTTAACTGACTGCAAGAAGTTAAAGAAGAGCTAGGTAAGCAAAAATAACATCAATACTGACCTAGGGTTCTATGAGGAACCTTTGTGACCTGATTATTGCTGATGACCTTTGTCTCAATTCTTGAATATTTTGTGTTTAAAATCTAGCTGCATCACCATGAATTTATAGTGGTATGTTCTTCAAACTAAGAACTATTCTTGTGATTCTTGCCACATTTGAAGGTAATTTGTTTGAATGATAGTTGCAGTCATATTTTAGGTCTGGAAATTAGTTGTATTTAAATCACTACTGTTGTAGGTTTTGTTGTCTAGAGCAACAAAAATAGAACAAACTTCGTAAGGTGTTCTGTATTAAAACTGTGTCATTGATCTCAGGAAAAAAGGTTATTGTTCCTAATAAAGGAGCTTGGAAGTAGTCTTCAAGGGAAGTATTTCATTAAGCACAGACCAAAAAGCTATTAATATTCTTTTGTCTTCCTTGACAGGCAAATTTTATCTTACAGCAGTGCTCTTCTTGAGCCTCTTTTATGATGTGACTTCACTGTAATATTTGTCACTTTTGAGAATTATGGGAATTTTGGTCATTTGTTCAGATGTTTTACCTAGGGTCTAGCCTGTAATAGACTGAAGGGTAATGAGAGAAACAAACTCTGTCCTGAGCATACTGAATGACATCATCCTATATAGAGAGGGGAAAATAAATATAAACCAGTATATTTTCTGTGATCATTTAGCCACGATTCAAACCTAAAAAGAGCATTTTCAGTAATTTATTGATGAAATAATTTAATAGAACATTTTAATATACATGTACTGTAACAACTTTGGGTGGTAAATGGATTTTTCAAGACTACATTTATCAAATGTAGAAACATGGACAGGTGTAGTGTACACCAAAACCTTTAAAGCTAGAAACACTATAAGAAGAGAATTATTAGAAAATACACTTTTTACCTCAGACTGCAAGTAACCATTCATAGGTGAATAAAATTCTCTGAGATGAAACCACAAGATTAATATTGGATTACTTGGTCTTTCAAATGATGAAGATGATTTCATATTATTTATGGAGCAGCTGGCTCCTGAATTATTGGATATAAACATTAACAAAATACTCTATTCATACTGAAAAATCTGCATCCTGTCATAATAACGATTTGGATAATAAGACTGCCATCCAGAATTTCAAATGAATGGATAGAAAACAATTATTTTGAAGTTGCTGAGCTGCACAGTAAGATAGAATCCTGCTGAGGCAAACAAATGGTGAAGATCCTCTACAGAAAATTCACATGGAATTCTCTTTTCCAACCACAAGTTCAAGCAGCCATCAAAATGCTGTGAAAAGGACTTGGAATAAGCAGATTGAACTTATGTATTTTCTTCCTTCAGAAAGCATGTCCCTGTTCCAAATGAAAGCTTTTTTTAAATTTATTTCATTTCTTCTTTGAGGGATCTATGCCAAGTAAATACTATCAGGAAAATATAGACATGCACCAGTGTCTGGTAGGCTTTCCCAGTCCAGCTTGGACAGCAGGACTCAGCTACAGCATTATGGCTAGTTCGTTAAAAACCTGATGGTTATGGTGACATGTCCATGTGCTGTGAAGGTGTTACTGAACAGCATTTCTATCAGTTTTTCAGAACAGTAGCACTGAAGGCGAGGGGATGTCCTAAACTGGAAGGAGGAACTTTTTCAAACCATCCTGCGTTTGAGGACCTGGATACTGAAGGGCTTGACAGATACCGAGGTTGTGTTCTTGACCTGAACCACACACCTGCCTTTCTCTGTGGACTGATTCAAAGAGAGCTTGTGAAGGCTAACTTCTTAACTTATGCACCAAAATTCAGTGGCCCAGTTTTTTCTTTTGTGAGGAATGTTTTCATAGTAATTTTGGAAATCAAAGTAGAAATTCAACAGAGTAGATGAATGGATAATTTTTATCCCCATGGTCATAAACCCCTTCAAAGAACACATGCTGCACAATGAAGCATGACTTCTTTTTGCAAACTCTGCCTTGCCTGTTTCCCAATGCTTTGTGTTTTATCTTTACATCCAACACTTCTGTTCTTACAGGCCTGTGATTCTCGGACCTATAAAAGTTGATGTCACGTGCACCAAATACCAGGCACAGTACCAAGGCCATGTCTCTTGTACTTCCTTATTCCTTCATGTCTCAGAGGATTTCAAAGTGAAAGCAGTCATTTTTCATGTTTGTAATGCTTCCAGAGAAGTCATCTGCCTTCCTGAAAATGTTCAAAAATTTGCATTTCACAATCTTTAGCATAATAGTCAATGCCCCTTCACAAGCTATGTGTTGTCACCAGCTTTCCAGTTTGACACATCACACCCATTTCACTGTTAAAACGTGTCAACAATGGCTTCTACTCTCTCATTATGTAAAAAATGAAGCAATTCAAAAAACAGGCTGCTGCTAGGAGAGGACCACGTTATATTCCTTCATGTGCTCCATCTCCTGTGTTGGCTGGGTTCTTAGGGATCATGTTTAAGCAAACTCAGTTGTCATGTTTGGCACGTTCAAGTCTGATGGGGACAGGCAATACAAGAGCAGCCTGACAGCTCATTAAAGTGGGCACCCAGTTTGCATAACCAATGGTTTTGGTGGGAGAGGGAATCAATATCTATATTGGATTTTGCTGCAGAAGAATAAACATTGAGGACTACTGTGCCTGAATTACTGCATAGAGGAAAGATGTACCAACAGATCACTGGTGACATTTTTAAGCTACCAGTTAGGTGGAGAATTGGGGCACTGTGATCCTTTGATGTTGCTGTTGATGTCAAACAAATTATGAGTACACTTTGGTCAGGTCATTTTTGTAGTTAGTAAAATCTTATCTACTACAGTAGATCAAAGGGAAACATGTTTGGGCCATTAATGAAAATTTATGTTTTCTTAGGTAATGATTATACATTATTATATATTGCATTATTTTCTCTCAGCCAAACATATGCTGGCACAATCATAGCTGTTCAGCTTGCTGTGGTTTTACTGAACTGCTGATCTTTAGTCAGAACTTCTTTATTTTCCTCGGAAATATTTACTACCTAATGCTTGGAAATATTAGCTCTAATGAAAAGGAAATGTAGTGAGGTAATTAGCTGATAGTGAATTTTTTTGCTGTCCATTTAAAAAATTATGCCTTATCAGTCAATAGGCTTGAGACACACTTTTGAGAGATAAGTGCCTGTGTTTAAATTATAGGAGGCCTCCTAAGGGTGACTTAGGGTATGCGAACACTGACAAGCCTGCCGCTCATTACTGCAATATTAATGTTTGCCATTTTCTTCCTTTATCAAACCCCAGCATACTCTCAGAGGTGTAAATGTGCTGAGCACAATGATCGGTTTGCAGTAATGTTTTTTCCCCTCTCCATCTGTACTATCTTATATTTGTTGCTATAAGCAACAGCCCTTTGAATTGCTGTATTTATAAAGCTTTAAAATAGGACAGATCAGAGCACACAATCTTTGTGACAGGCAATTCTTCTCTGCTTTCTCCACAAAAAAAAAAAAAAAAAAAAGATGGCCTGTGGGAAAATATGCTCCCTCACCTGGATTTACAGTAATCTTTGTTCCTCCAGAAGCCCAGAGTTTGTTTGCCTCTTCAAGGACAATCTTTTTCAAACTGGCAAAGGGAGGAGGCCACATGTCAAAACTGATTAAATGTGTCAGATGTGATAATCTATTGCAGAGGTCTTTAGCCCTGTATTCTCAGCATCCATGTTGAAATGTGGGAAACTTTCCAAACCAAGCTGCAGTCTTGTCAGAATACTTATAATTTCAAACCCAGATGGTATATGGAAAGTAAGATCTTCCATTTACATTTTAGGAAATTATTGATCTTTCCCTGAAATATTGAAGTTGCCAAGTGTGAATAAGCGTTCAGTTTCATTGTTTCGTTTAAAAAGGAGTTAAAGAACAGCTGCATTTTCAGTGGTGGTTGTGTGGTTGCCTTTAATTTTATTCAACGATTATGCAGGAAAAACTGAATTTCTGACAGCTTTTTGGGGGATTCTTATGAAATTCCTTTACTTTTCATACTTCTCGAGATGTGGACCGCAAGCTGCAAAAACAATGGTAGTTTGTATAAGATGTTAAACCAACTGCATTTATCTAGAGGACAATTTACTAGAAATTAGCATCCATCTCCTGACTGGAGATATAATTCAGGAGGAAATAAACATCTCAATATAGTCAGAAAAAAACCCAACTCTAGTGATGGTATAATGTGCAGGGAATATGATTATCATTAAATATCTCCAGAAGCTCTATTTGTGAAATCATGATATATTTATATCTTTACCCTTTCATTACGTTTTTTCAGATATTTTATTTCAACATGAGCAGTACATGCAAATATGAATTTGAAATGTTAAGATTTGTAATTACATCTTTAATGTAATTATATTAAAATAACTTTTGAAACATTAATATATATGTAATTTTCTTTAACAGCTTGATTGCATGAAAGATCTTTTATTTACTTTGTCATGGGAAGATGATTTGAATTGAATTAAGCACATAGGTGTCAATCCAAAGTGCAAGAGAATCAAACTGTTAAAAAATTATTAAGAGACTGTGAATTATCCCCTTCATAAATGATAAATTGCTCATTTTTATTGTGGTAGACTGCACGTTTGTTCAGCCTTTGTGAAATGTTACACCTATTCAATACAATGAAAAAAAAATAGTGTAGTATTTCAAAATAGCTTTTAAAATGACTGTAAGGGACAATGAATTCAGCTATTTTTATTTCAGAGATTCTGTGTCTAAAAGAAGACCTTAGATGAGAGATCATGTTATCTGTAATTGCTTCTTGTTTTATTTTGCAAGTAGCTAATCCTTTTTCTGGTATAGCAGCTTTTCTTTGTCATTCAGAGGAGTGCATAGCTTGGACGATGCTTAGTGAAATCAAGTCAAATAACAGTTATGAAGCTTGGCTGCTCCCCAGTCTTGTTCTCTCAAAAAAGGGCATCTTTGAAAATAAAAGAACAACAATAAAGTAAACAATGAAGAAATAATAAAAGAGTTCAAGCTAAACTGCATTTGGAAGGGTAGGATTAGGGCATGGCTACAGGTGCAGTTGAGTTGTCAAGTCTAACAGGAAGGGGCTTGTGAGCAGCTGAGGGGAAGCTGCAGGTGGAAAAGCTCATTACCACGTTGCTGCTGCTGGAACAGTATATTTGAGTCATCTGTTATTAAAAATAATGAGGATAGAAAGACTTCAAAGTGAACTTTATCATAACATTCCTCTAATTCATTTCTTTTCTGGGGAAGGAGGGGGAAGAGGGAGAGAGGTCTGCTTTTCAGTGGTCTGAACTTGCATGTAAGGACTGGAGATGTGTGCAACCGAGTGAGCAGTTCCTGCCCCAGGCAGCTCCCTCCTCTGCAAGGTCTTCTTGGAAATACAGGTTTTGGCACATGAAAAATGCTTAGGAAGTTTTCTTCCTTCCCCAGAGCATATGGGTCAGTGGTTTGATTTCCGAGAAAATTAAGATTTGGTCATCTCCTTTTGTTGTTGATGAGTAGAGTGTATACAGGGAAATATTTTTGCAGGAGTATATGGGACATTTGTGGTACTTCCCAAAAAATGCACTACTTGGGAAAAGAATTCTCTCATTCCTTCTGCTGCTGCTCACATCTGAATTATGCTTTTGTCCATGAGCTAAAACAAAACATTTTCTTTTATTCTGCTAGGTTTTTCTAAGCAGGGTATTGACAGTTATCAGTAGGAATTTTTAAGGGCTTAGCATTTTCCACTACAACTGATCCAACTGGTCCAACATCAATATAATAATTTCTCCAACTGCAAACTTATGGCCACCTGCTCAGGTACTAACATAAATAAATTTTATCAACATGAATCTCAGAGTTTAGATCATCTTGCTGCACCTTGTGATACTGTGACAAACTACTTACTTCAAACTAGCTCAAAAATACCTACATAGTGCTGCAGTCTGGAGCAATCTAGACAAAACCAGTATCATGTTTCTTGCAAGAAGTTTTGCACTTAAGCAGTTCTGAAAACATTTTCTTACACTAAACTGAGGGTATTTTCCATTAATAAATGATAGTGTAAGCAAAGCTCTTACCTCCTGAGCTTAATTGTGTTTTCTTTGATTGCTTGATTGAATTCCTCCGTAATGTTCCATACTTCTTTTTCTTCCACCCTCTCTCCCCAAGTCCTTTTTTCAGAGATTATTTTTAAGACAGTTGTCATCTTACGGTCAGTTCATCCCCCATTATTGCTAGTCTTATAGTCTCTAAAAAGAGGTAGTAACAGCACAAATCTTTCTGTCTCAGGGATATTATGCATCGTTCTCTGCACCAATATGGACATACTAGACCATGTATTAAGGGGTAAAATAAACAGTGGGGGGAATATTCTATGAAATGGATTCAGATTGGGGTGGTTTTGTGAGTTTGACAAGGAAATATTCGTATATGAGAGCAAATGTCATGCATGAGCAGACGCAGAACTCAAAACAACCTTGCTTTGGGAAATACTGTTCCATATACGTATGCACTTTGACTCTTTCTGTCTAAATATGCTTCTAGAAATTTTAAAACCTTTTCATTTAGCCTCTGTTGGATAACAATTTGAGAGAGTTGCTCTGTCATTAAGTGAGTGTTTTTAAAAGACAAAATAGAGTTACTTTTAAATTGAAAAGACAGAGTAAGTGAGATGGAACTTGGGAATCTGGCATTTGAGCTATTGATTGTAGTATTCCTCACTGTGAGAGGCAGTCAGCATGAAGCACTTAAAATATCTGATATTGCACTGTAGGACAGAGTAAAAAGGCTTTCCTGATTTTTCCCTGGCAATGTTTCCCATTTCTCACAGAATAAGTACAGCAAGGATGAGCTGGTAGATAGGTGTTAATGTTGGTTCGGTGTAGGTCACCAGAATGACCTTTTTTTAAACCTGTGCAGACCCTCAGGGTACTGCAACAATAGTAAGAAGGTTATGAAAGTTTCTATCTCTTTTCCTAGTGAAATAATAAGAATTTGCTTGTGTTCCCAGAGAGGAAACCTATAATGAGGCATATCATCTGGCTAATTTATTTTTAAGCTACCAAGAAAGTGGGGAGGAGGGGTTGTAAAACACCGTCTTTTTCAGACTTTCAAATAGAGCATCTTTCTAACAGTCATCTCAGTTGAAATCCAGTGGAATATAAACATTTAATCACATTTTTGGTACCTCTGAACATCTTATCCTTCTATTCTTGCATATGCCTATCTAGTTTTTTGAAAGTTTGGCCTCTAGGCTTTGTGCCCAGATGACTAAGAGTTGGTAAATAGTTTTTACATCTATCTTGAAAACCATAATCTATTCTGCAAGTAAAGTTGACATTATAAAGTTCCATACCAACTTCTCTGTTCAGGCTGACCATTTATTACACTACATGGAGCTTTAAAAATCAAAGGGGGATACTCTTTTTGAAAACTGCCTAAGTACTATTCTGTACATACTGAAAAAATATCCTGCAAAACAGACCCTGACGTATTAATTTGTGGTAATGATACAACTTTTCTTGACTTTTTTGGGTGAAAATTATTTTAATCAGAAATGCACCATTATACCATTATCTATATGAAAACCTATTTAACTCTCCAAGGACAATCCCTTGGTTGTGCAAAACAAAATTAAATCAAAACATCTGACAAATATTCCTACCAATCTAATTCAGTCCTGACTGAATTCCATTTCTTATCCATCCCTTCATCTTGCAGTCAAAGTGAGCTCTGTTGAGGGAGCTCAGCTGCATCTGGTATTAAAGCATTTCCTGCTTCAGTAGCATTCCCCCTGCTTTAGCTGGCTTTTTTTCTCATGCACTTATGCTGTGAATCAGGGCTTTGTTCCATTAATGCATTGCCATCAAAAAGGACTCCTAATACTATTATGGGTGCTGCTGTTTAATGCAGAGGTCACTGCAGTATGTGGGAAGTCCAACCAATAATCTAAGACTTACTGTTCTAGGCATTGTACATATATATGTATATTAAAAAAAAAAAACCAAACAAAAAAACATTCCCACTATGGAGAATTGTTCAATGAAATGCAGTCATTAAACAAATCCCTAAAAAACTGTGATCCAGTCCCCCACCACCAAACCCAGCACACATCCCCTCACATGACAAAAATAAGTGTGTGTCTCATGAACACATAGACACACAAACTGGTTCTGTAGAGCCCTCTGGATAGTTAAAGGAAGGTGAAATGAATCAGTAATTGCATTGTAATCAGCACCATCAGGATTTCTGACCTGCTTTTGTACGTCTGGTACTCATAGAAAGTGAGTCAGTAGCAAACTAAACTGTGCAATTTATTTACAGATTGTGAAAACGCAAAAAATTTGGAGGAAAAAGAAGAATTATTAATCCTCCTTCGCTGCAGAACCCTCTGCTGGTGATGGAATGCAAACTTCACTTGCATCTGAAGAGATTGCTTACCTGAGACTAAAGACACTGATAAAACCAGGACTGTCCTATTGCAGTGGACTGTCATATCACTGCCCCTATCTATGCAGCCTTGCACAGGCAAAATTGCAGTGTAGTTACACCCAGACTTTATGTTTAGAGGCATTGTGAATTTATGCATATGCATGCAGCTAACTTAAAATACTAAATGGACAATTAAAATGGAGTGAAAAGGACTCCTCTATCGGATTAAAATAGTTGGGATTTAGAGAAGTACGGGTTGTGTGCAGATCCTCTATAGGATATAAAGGCCATGAGGACCCTGCATATGAAATCGCATTTTGGAGAACCAGTTTTAAACTGAGTGGTTGAAAAAAGACGAACTGCTAATTTTTTGGTTCTTCAGGAATTTTTTTTTGTTTTAAAGTATATTGATATTTGAGTTGGGATATTTATAATTTCTTTCATATCTTATGATTACTTTGAAAACTGTTCTAATTTTCTCAATATGCCTGTATGCAATAGTTAAACGTAGAAGAGTTCCAAGGCATGCACAACACAAATTCTTCTGACACTTTTTTTTTTACATCACAGAGAAACACAACCCAGAAATACATAGGACATCTCTGTCTAGACTGTTGCACAAAGGCTACACTTGCTGCTGAGCAACTTATGGCATTAGGAACAGCTCTGCAATCGCCATCCACTTTGTTATTGTATATCAATCCCTGAGCATTTGATTAAAGTCCTAATAGCTTCCACTTCAGTACTGCCAATGAAATTGTCAATTATGGCACTTCAGTTCACCTCCCTGTATGGAATGACACGTCAGTGAATCGGTTTCAAAACAGGTACAATACCAGTTCAATATTTTACATACAAAATCCTTTATTCACCAGGATTTCTGTATTCTTATGTTTAGGATCTTAAGAAGCTGTGTGGTTTTCAATAGTTTCCTGCCCATCACATGTTGAAACTTGTCAGCTGTATATTTTTTGCCTTCAAAATGGAAGGGGGGAAATGTAACTATAGAAAAAGAGATTTTAATTTTGATAGTGAGCAAATAAGAGGTATGCTACTTGCATAGATGAGGTAGATTGGCTATAGGTCAGTAGTTACAACCTCATGCATTACCTTAGGTGGACCTTTGGGAACTGAAGCAGAAGATCAGCCCTCCTACCATGGCAGCAGTTCTATGACTTGGATGTTCTTTGACCTTCCTGGTATTGATGTCTGTTGCAATGCAGGATACATTGGGAATTGCTAGAGAACTTTCCTTCTGATAATTATTCTTGAGGAAAAACTTCTCCCCAGATAAAAACTGTTATTGAAGCGCAACTGAGGATAATGGGGATGTAAGGAAACTTTGGCTATTGTTGGAATCAGCTCTGGTAAATCACACAAGTTATTGTATAATAATATATAGTATATATATAGTGTATATATATATATATAATGTATAGTAATTTCTTGTTGGCTTGGCCAACCTTGACACCTCATGCTTATTGATTCTGGGGCTCAGTAGTATATAGTAATTCTGAGCAACATGTAGGAAGACTCTTATTTGAGTTCAATAAGCAGGATGTTGGTGTCTATGTTTTTTGTCCTGATGTGGTTGGTTTGAAAGTTTTGGCAGAGGTTGTAATCAGCAGAGCAGTAGATACATGTTACATTTACACCTGGTTTAGAGGGTTCACTGTATTGATCTGGTACCGCAGAACTTCAATTGAAAATCTGCATTTACAGAAGGCCACTAAATGTTCAGCCAAGTAACAGGGCTAATTTTTCATCACCAGCCTAGTGATGAAAACAAAATCAGGTGAATGAAAGTCATGGTGAAGGTATTTGGTGAAACTCTATTTTACCAAATTGTATGCAATTGTAATCGCAATTTCTTTATAAAAGCAATTTACAATGAATACGAATTGTGCACAGTGATGTCATGATATGATGTTTTGTACAAAAAGTGCATTAAAAATCTTTAGCTGTGACTCATTATGGTTGCAAATGCAAAATCTGGCTCACAATTTTATTTCTCCAGGCCACTCAGAAAAAAATGTTAGGAAGCTATTTATAAACCCATCAAGGCATACTTGTTTCTTGGAGAGAAAGCCAGTAGTCATTGTAGTTGCATGCCAAATAAAGGCTTTTTTTCTTAAAGTTTTTTTTTATAATTTTCCAGTTAAAATTATTTTAAAGTCACATCTATTGTGTCGAAATTTGTGTGGAAATATTGTGTGGAAAACTTACCCTTTTTTACTGCTGACACATTTTTAAGTACCGACTGAAGTAGTTTGACTGCTTGAGGCCAGAAGTCTAATTGAAAAATGATTAGTAAAATTAATCCAGCATTCAGTGTAGTGATTTGAATTTTCATGACAAGCTTTTGTTTCTTCAAGTCTTTACACTTGACTCATCACTTTGTTTTTAACTTTTTGATAAGGAACTTCAGTGGAGAAGTCTATGTCAGTTTAAATGAAGGTTCTTCCCATGTAAAGATTTCTTTGCAAAGTGCAGCTGGGATTTATGGATGGACGTTCTGACCACACAAGCCATGCCTGTAATGTGCCATAATGAGAAGGTTTGAGTGCCACCATATTTGAAAGCTACCATTTAGTGATGGATTCTGCATGGCAGTCAGATGCTAAACACCTACACAGACATGGTTTGTCAAGAAAGTCCAGAATGCAAAATGTGTTTACCAAAAGCATACAAATCTACATATTTGATGTTTGTATTACAAGTGGCTGCTACAATAGAGAGTAATTCAAGTGCTGGAGAACTTAGATACTGCCTTGTTCTGGTATTTTGAATTCAGTAACCCAGGATGAAAGCATCTCTGTACTGATGTCTTCTGTAATGTAGCAGCCAGAAGCCAATATTACCAATCAACAGTTCAGACCACAAAGGAACAAAGCGAACACATTCAGACATTCAGCCAACATGATGTAGAGACAGTGCCAAGGACATTAATTGCTTATTTTCCCAGTGCATTTATTAATCACTTCCTCAAGAGCTTATGTTAAAAAAAATCTCTGAATTATCCATCACTGAATATGTTATTTTATAAATATTGCTGCATTTTAAATAGGAGGACTTTAAAGACACAGAGTTAACAAAAAGAGAACTTGAAAAGTCAGTAGCAACGAAGTTCCATATAGGAGAAGAATTTTTCTAAGGGTTAGGGAGTTTGTTTGTACGGGTTGGGAAAATTAAAACAGAAAATACTCTGTACTTGTTCAGAGAATTTGTTGAAAGGAATTTTCTCATATCAAGAGTTGATTTCTCTGTCGCAGTAGTTAGTTAAATAAGAAATGGAAAAAGGCAAGGGCCATCTGAAGGAACAATGTGATGATATTCTGAGGATGGTTTTCCATCCTAAGCTTGTTATTTGCCATTATGCAAAATTTACCAAGTGATCTGTCAAAAATGCTATGGATATACATAGGATACTGCCAGTTTTGTTTCCTAGTCTTCATTAGGAATGTGAGCCATGCATCATGTAGCACCCAGCACATCATTACAAGCTTGAACAGTAAAAGTTTTTGTAGCCTGTCATGAAGATTCAGCTATTGGGGGTATTTTCTGAATTCTGTAGGACTTCTGTGAGAGTGACTAGCCCAGAGACACTAAAAAGCACCTGTTCTTGTGAAAACTTATTAACTTATTTTTCCTACATTCCATGACCATTAAGTTAGAACTCTGATTTGCATCTCATTTTAAGATTCTCCACTGAAAGATAGTGCTCTTAATGCCTTCCAAAATCATAAAACTCTGACTCCTGCATACTTGGTCTTGATGATGGTAAACAATTAGAATACAGAATACCTAAAAAGGTACTGCTTGCCTTAGAACTAGACCTTAAAGAGAACTTCATAAATAATAAAAAATTAAAACAATGGTAATTCCCCAAACTAATAAAAGGAAGACTCAGAAAAATGAAATATAAAAAGGGCTAATAATGTGCCAGAGCAAATTAATCGAAAATTGCAGATAAACTCTGGTGGACTTTTTGGGCATTATTAGATGTGTTTAATAGTGGTATTGCAGGATTGTTTTGGCTTCTTTATCTTTTAGTTATATACATCCATCAGATTTTTCGGCATTGTCTATATTTAAAGAATGCGAAAACACCCTTTTATGTTGTGTTATTAAATCATCTCTGCAGACTGTTTTGCATACACTGGCAAGATGAAGAAAATAAATCCATCAAAAAACAAGAAATGGAAATGCATACCTTCATAAAGTTGCATTAAAACTTTCTTTTTTTCTCATATGGAAAACTTTTGATAACCTAGAAATAATAGTATTTAAGAGTGTTCATATTCTTACTTGTGATGATGAATGTTAACTTCATTTTTCATCTTTTGTCCCATTAGTTAGTTTTACCTAGTTGTACACTTAAACTATCATTATTACTCATCGTATAACTTTGAAAGTCATGGCAGAAATATTTTGGAAGGGCTTCCTTTTCATCTGCAGAATACTCTAACTAACATTCTTTCTTTCTTGTTAACTGCCAGGTGTTTAACTTTTGGCATAAATTATGTGCAGGGATTTTTCTACTCATTCGTTGCGGGTGTTTTCATAGAACTCAAAATAGTTTTATTCTTAGAGCAGCAAATCTCTCTGTCCTTTCTGCATGTTTCATACTACTAGATGTTTTCTCCTGCTCTTTTTCCATCACTAGGTACTCTGTTCCATTTGCTTCATCCATTTATGCATGATTTTGGACTTGGAAGAAGTGATAAATGCTGTCTCCTCTTTATCACTCAACTCTTACGTTGTTCTGACAGCAGAAACTGCTGTTCCAGTTAGAGCAGGTTCATTAGGTCATCAGAAAGCATTATCAGGAGCACCTTTTCATTTCCAGCCTTACTGCACTAAATGCAGTTGCATCAAATTATTCTATTCATTAACTGGTCTAAGGCAGCATCCACCAGAGCTTGTAATAACACATAGAAGTATTCTGTCACAGTGGATGTTGAAATTATTACCTCTCATTTGCAATTCAATGAAACTGCCATTTTTTCCTTGCAGTTCTGCCTCTTTTTGCCATATGTTCTTCTTAACACAAGCAGTTGGGCAGCACTTTTACTATCACTCATTTACCTCACCTCTTGCTTCTGTTGCTCACTGTGGAGCAGGCTTTCTGCAACTACGGGCCCCTGGTTGCTGCCTATCACTGTTTTCCCTTTCTCTTTGCCTTAATGAAGGAAGTTCACCAGCAACGTAGGCTTAACCATTATGCAGTTCATATTTTTTGTTATATTTGTACAATTTGCAGCTGTAGTTGAGTGTTATATAAATGATTAATTAGCACTTATTACTGTTTTACATTTCCTAAGTACTGCACAAACTAACTAATCAAGCAGTCAATAAATGAATTAAGCAAAAAACAGTGCATAGTCACAGGACTTCTGTTCTCTCTTTGACATTCTCTTGCATCTGTGAAGCTGTGAAGTCTATAATCAGAAAAAACTATGTACAAAAATTCTCCTGATTAGGTGATTTTTCTTCGATTTTGTCACAGTAAAATATAATTGAAAACCAGTGCTTGTGTAGTTAGATGTAATAAACCCATTTACATTGTGTGGGTTTTTTAAAAAGCTCTTTACTTCAACCTGTGTTCCTGTTCAAATCAACAGCAATATTGGCAGCCAGTGTGAGCAGCAATAGGCCAGCAGCAAACTCCTGGGGCTAATGTACCACATTCATGATTCCATAAAATTGTCTTGATATGCCCTGCTTATTAGCACAAAATAAAGAGAAAAATATTTTTAGGGTCAACCTGGCAGTATTGTCTGCTAATTTTTTTTTAAAGAAAAAATAATAAATAATTCACAGATAATAAAGATAAAATTTTTACAATGTAATTCTTCATTTGTTTAGATGTGCATCAGGAACTTATATTTGCCACAATTTAAGCCTGGGACATATAAGGTTATTTTATACACTTCTGAAATGGCTCTGTTGACAAAGTAGTTTGAATTTGCTTGGGTCTTTTGTTCTCTGCTTGACAAGACAGAGGAATACATGCTTTACACTGATTTTTAGAAAAAAACGCAATTTCTCTACCAACAAAAGAAATGCTTATCTGTGCAGGACATAACATCCCTACTGTGCCTTGACTAACAAAGACACTTCAGTTTGGTGGGAATTCATACAGGAGTAAACTTACCTCATTTTACCTCCCAGTACAGCATGATGGAAAGATCATGAATTTTCTGTTGACAGCTTTTTTTTTCACGTCAAGTGTAACATCCAGAGCCTTGTTCAGGAGGTTTGAACTTTTGAGTTTTAAGCACAGCGAATGGATGATGACTGCACATAAAAAATTGTGCACTGTATGTGAAAACCATTGCCTAGCCAGATGTTTTAACCATGGAAACTTGCAGGGAAAGCCTCTATCATACATACACAGTGATGTTTAGCTTTGGCTCCAAAGCAAGTGTGGAAGGACATGGACCACATGAAGGAAAAGAGAGAAAGAGACATTTTTTCACCAGGATATAGTAAAGAGAAATAAGTGTCCTCTTAAATATTTTGACAGATGGTCTGTTACACAGATTGATTTGTGTTTCTAGAAATGTAACCTTTATGAAAAAGCATGATTAGATTATCAAAGTATCCCCCAGTTTGCAGATTCCTAATAGTGCTGCACAAGTAGAGTTCTTTACTATGCGGCGCATTTTCAACCAACTGTGTAATTGAGAGTTTCTTCCTGCAGCAGCTGGATGCCATTTTTTAAAGTGTTCAGTATCAAAAACTGCTCAAATGCCTCATGATTGCTATTTAGGCTGGAAGCAGTTTTTCAGCATTTCAAAGCAAAGGGAATTTTGATGATTGCAGCAGTAGGATTTCATGCAATAAAAACATGAGCTGGACATGTTTAAAGTTCACATGTAGGTTCTGGAAGATGTACTCTGAAATTGGCTACTTTTCACTGTGTACCAGGAAAAACAAAAAACCGTGGGGGTATTTTTCCTGTCTTCTACTGCCTGCTATGCTATTTCAGGGAAGAGAGAGATGAAAACTTGGAGTCGTTTAAAAGCACAGTAATTCTTGAAGTTAATTCTTGATATATTAGCTGCTATATGTGTTCCCAAAAGGGAATTGATGCAGTGTGAAGGCTGTGTGAGAAATATGGCAACCAGGGTAATTTGGGAAGGACTATTACATATTTCTGGAAATGTTGCTTGAGGTACATAAGTTTTTGAACCTATGTTGTGTTACAGCCACTTCTATGATGTACAGATATTTTAGTTGTAAATGTCATAGGATGTAAAAGAGTATGTGAGAGAAAAATACTGTAGCTGATTTGTTTGTAACATTTCACTTGACTATGCAGGTGCAATGCAGAGACTTCCATCATTTATGTGGTGTGAATAAATATTTGTCTCTATACATGTGAATCAAATGGTAAGCAGAATTGGATTCACGGCCGTCTATACAGTGCTTCACACTGAAATTATTTTATATATAATAATTATGGGCTAAAATTTTCTATCATGTTTCCTTCCTTCCTTCCTTCCTTTCTTCCTTCCTTCCTTCCTTCCTGCCTTCCTTCCTTCCTTCCTTCCTTCCTTCCTTCCTTCCTTCCTACCAGCTGACTGAGCTGGTAATGTGCTAACAAATTAGCATGCATGCACTATCAGCCCAGTTTCAACTGCATTAATAGCATGAGCAATGGAACAAAGCACATAAAAAACTTTTATTAAATTTAGAGGTTTTAACTATTTTTGTTTAAAATACATTCTTGGGGTGGTGGTGGATACAGAAAATCGTGAACTTAGAAATTTTTTTATTTTTTTTTTTTAATTTGCCTCTGTAGTTTTCTGCCTTCTTTAGAGCCAAATTTTTCATGCACATTTTATGAAAAATCTCACAGTGGCGCAGTCAGGTGAGGAGCTGTGGAACCTTCTCCTTATTAAGAAACAGATTTGGAAATATTAAGGATTTATATAACTGATTCTTTCAGTTACAATGAAGAGCAAATTAAAACCATTTACCTCCGACTAGAATAGACTGCAGAACTTCCCACTGGTGCTGAGGCAGGAATATTTCATGAGAATATTTTATTCCTCCTGTGATTTGATGTTGAGGGAAAGCCTATGCTTGGAATTTTTCCTTTATCTCATGTGCAGACTTATATCTCAGTTTCAAAAGCAATTAATATTTATGAGGTTGGGCTGAGAATAATACAACTGCAGTGAGACAGTGAAATGTCTGCCATTCACACACTGCTGTATAGTGGTATAAATACATATTTAAGTTTGAATTAATTAAATTGTATTTAATCCTTTCTCTGTGAGCTTGTAAACAGCAGCTCATATCAATGCTAGTGTACATTTTTGGCAAGTGACATGTGCTGTCAGCATAATTTTAGACACATTTCATTTCTTGCATAGTTCTTACCGCTAATACAGAATTTTAAACTTTTTCTCTTTGGTATGCCAGCTGCTAAAATCAGAAGGTTTTTCCAAGATACAAATTTTTTGTGTTTTAAATGCAGAAACAATGGAATGCCAGTAGTGATTGTCTAGTGACTTCCTAAAGCAGAGTAATTAAAAATCACACTTTGCAGAGCCCTTTAATTGGCATTGATTTTAATCCTTCAGGTTAGCTTCTTTTCAGCTCAGAGTGAAGTTCAGTCAGAAGACTGTCTCTATAATTGGTGGCAAATACAATCAGGCTAAAAGTGCTCATCTTCTCAGCCTGCCTTCCCCAGCAGGATGATGGAAGATATGAGCAGCTTATTATTGGCAACCTGGTGCTCCAGTTATCTTGGGGAAAATAAGTGGTTTGCTCTGAGTATGAACAAAATCTTAATGTGTTATTATTACTGTAGATCAGGAGCTGAGCTGTAGACATTGAAGTATTGCATTAATATTTGCTGTGCTTGGATTAGCTGAATTGGCAGTGCATTTAAGTAGGGACTTGGGCTTTCTTATTATTTACTTAATTATATTTGTAATTTACTGTGGCTGAGTACTCAGCATGATTTTTAATTGTCTGAGGGAGACTCTTAATTTTACAAATGAGGTTCAATAAATGTGTGTGATATTGCAGCCTTGGCTTTATAGGAAGAAGGCAGAGTGTTCTGCTCATTGCTAAGCTTTATGGTATTCCCATTACTACTACACTAGTGTGGTTGTAATTAAATTTTTAGAAGTTTGTTTTCCTGTAGTTACTAGGCAGTCCTAATTTCTGTAATTATTATTATTTTGCTATAATTTGGGTAGCAAATATATGAGGTTCCTGCCCAGTGCTTAAAAAGTAAAAAAAATGTCGATGTTAATGGCTTAAAATGCACTAAATCATGATCTGAAAGAGGCCTCTTCTGAACATCAGAGGTTACCTGCCATTTGTCACCCGAGGTGCTCACCCTCATTGAAAGGGTGCAGTGTATATAAAGCCCCTCTAAGTAAACCTTTGTAATGGAACAGATTTGGGTTGTAAATGTCAGTCAGTATCTTGATATTGTGTATAGAAAAATGGATACTCATGGATTTTCACTGTGAATTACTTTTAAAAAATATAAGAAATGGTGAAAAAAATGGTGAAAAAAAAGCACAGGTAAACATTTCATCTATTTCCTTTATGGTATGTACTTGTTAATTAAAAATTATGCATACAAGCAGAACCCCAGGAATGTAAAGAAGCGTCATGTAGAAGAGAAATCAAACGGTTTAGTATGTAATAAAACACTTGAAGATCTGCCCTTCATGTCTTCATTGAAATTTGGTTTAATGATAATCGTCACACTGTGGATTGGTGTTTTGCACAGGAAGGGAACAGACGTGATTAGAGTCTGATTCCAAGACTTACAGATTCATAGAATAATTTACCTAGTAAGGAATTACAGGCAGTTATCAAGTTGCTGAGTGCCTTGTTCAACTGAGTGTTCAGTATCTGCCAGGACACAGATGCCACAGCCTCCCTAGGCACCTGTTCTGGGTTATTCTTTGCTCCTGTTCTTTGCCACACTTTTTTCCATGTTTCTTTTTGACAAAATCTAGCTAAAGACACATAAAAAATTATAAAAATTAACATCAAGTTCAAAAGTATTTTTGTCCCAAGCCCTGTTTCATGCATCAGCGATCAAAAGAAAAAATATACCAACGCGGCAAACATATTCTCTTAGCCTCCTGATATCTTGAACTTTGGGTCTTTCTGAGCTAGATGTTTCTAAACATTTCTAGTTACCTAAATTGAGGGGATTTAATTTTCCCACATTATTCCTGACTTCTCTTGAAGGCATGATTTGATGTCCATGATCTCCTGTGGCAGGAGTTCCACAGCACAACTGCACATTGCAGAAAGGGCCACCCCTCTTTGTTTGTTTGTTCAGCTTTCTTTTCATGATGTGACTGTTAGCCAGCTTGATTTAATGCCCTATGGTTCTTGCATCGGGCAGAATGAGGAAAAAAAAATGAAAAAAATAACTTTACTAACCCTCTCCATGTCAGTCATTAGGTTTTCAGAATCTTCCATTATTCCATTTTCCCTTTTTTTATAGTGTTACCCTATTCATTTGTCCCTCATGCAGAAGTCATTCTGTACATTCCATCATCATCTTGCTTTTTTGCAGCCAGAACCTTTTCTGCTTGTACATCTCTGATTAAATAAAAAATAGGGAAAGTGGTCTAAGAAGGTTAGCATGCACAGACATGCACAAGTAAGAAAGACCAAAAGCAAAACGGATGAAGAATTAAAGAAATTTTAAAACTATTAAGCCAGTTTAGTTTGGGCTGTTGACGTGGATAGTACCATGTGTTTGTACAGAATCTGAAGCACACTAGTCCATGGCCATCTCTGAAAATTCTGTCATATATACTTACATGTTTGCAGAAAGTTACTTTCAAATTTTATCTTTTCTACACTTTAGGCGGTGGCTTGCAGTGTGCTTAAGACTTGTGTGATACCTTTACATTGCCTGCCTTCAGTGTCTCTGTCATCACTAACTACATCAGACAAGTTAAAATTTCTCTTCTGCAAGCGAACTCTATCAGCTAAGAGAAACCCATCTGAGCCCAGCTTCAGCAAGGTTCTCAGGCAAATCTTCAAACACGGGTGTTTCAATGAGTTCAGAGAAGTCCTTACAACTCAAGGCTCCTCCTAAAGACCTGGAGGATTCATTCCTTCAGAGATTAATGTTTTTAAGCTCCCTAAGGAGATGTTATGAGAAAAAAATCAATCCAGTTTACTTGTTACAATTAAATATACTCTATCAATTTTATGCTCTCACGGAAAATCTGAAACGCTTATGATGTAGTCAATATTGTAGGTAAATGAAAGCCTTCCTCAAAAGAGATCCTGTCAACAGGAAATCCATGCATTTCTGAAATAATTTTAAAGCAGTTTCTGGTTCTGTACCTCTCTCTTGATCAGATGCCAATCTGATAGTTTTATCATCTCATTTTCCTACTTTGAGCATATTTTTTTCTCCCACTTCTGACAAAAAAACCTGCACAACCAACCAAGAAAGACCAGCTGTAGAGAAAGAAGTGGAAATTTAGTTTTAGAATTAAGAAGAAATACAGTAAAGATAGTTATGTACCTCAAGGGAGAGGCAGGCCCTCAAAGCCAGCTCTACACAAAGTGCTGTCATTGGAGTACAGGTGGAATGTGTTTCTATCCTGACAGTAATGTCAGAGACTCTGAACCAGTGTCTGAATTTAGTTTATCTTGGAAATGGGACTCACGGTAAATATAAAGGCAGTAACAAAGAGGAGGCTGCAGTTGTCATCTGTTTGACTGCTTTAGAGGTCAAGGAATTCCCAGGAATAATCACCTCTTGTGTACAGAGGCTGCTCTTGTCCTCTTAGCTGTTACTTGAAAGAATTTCAATCCAAAGCTTGATGTTTTACTAAGATGTGTGTCCTGCTTCCAAAGGAATTCATTTATGAAAGTTTTTTAGCCTATGGGAAGTGGGACATCAGACTCTGATTGGGTTGGTCTCTTCTAGTTTTATAAGCAGGAGTTTGCAGTATTTTCAGGTTTTTGCTCTGAAAATTTTTACTTGCCTTTTCTGACAACTAACCCCCAATAGTAAACTGTGGTGTATAAAAGTATTTCTTTGAAGGAGCCTCAAGAGATTAAAATAACTTAAGAACACATCAAAAAAGTTACTCTAGTGATAAATCTTCAGTATAGTCCAAAGCTAGTATCAAAGCACCCTTAGCTGAGAATCTTTTTTCTTTTAATACGTTTTACAGTAAAAGTTTGATTTGACATGTTAACTGCATTTACAAGACAAAATATTCACGCTTATTCTGGTTTGTACTTTCAGATTGTTCACATGAAAAAAAGACAGAATAAAATAGGCTAGACCTTTGGGTGACGAGAAACAAAACTTGAAATAGTGAGATGACTCACAGAGAATAAATATAGAACACAGAGGAAAGGCATTTATTTCTGTTAGCCTCAGTAAGTAGTACTGGAGAAATAAGAGTGAAAAACATGTATATCATTCGCCTTACATGAGAGAGAAAATGTCTTATAAATAAGTACTTTCACTTTATGTAATTTAAAAAAATCATATATTTTAATGTGCATTTACTTGGCATTGCAATTTTGTCCACTACCCATTAAATGCTGGTGGGGGAAGGTGTATACAGCTGGATGGTTTAGGTTTTCTCACCATTCTCCTCTGCTTTTCCAGACACAGGCAGCAGGACTCCATAGTGTTTATGTAGAATGAGAAAAGGTTATGAAAGGGAGAGACTGGGGGAGAGGTGAGCTTGCAGAGATTTACTGAGGCAATTACATGTAACTAGTCTTTGTATCTTTTGGTAAAAGAACCAACAAACCCAACAAACTCTTCATGCATTGTGCAGGGAGAGTAGAAAGTTTGATATGGCACCACAAATACAGTATTATACAATCAAAATATTCTTTTTTTGGTGCCAGAAGGATAGTGTGGAACCATGTGAAAACCTTGCCATGGAATACTGTTAAAAAACATCTCAACATTGCTGTGATTTTTAATGAATTCATAGAGCCTTGCCATGTTAATAATTTTATCTTGTTTCAGGCTAGTAGTTTTAACTCCTACACTTTGATTGTGTTTCAGGACAGTCAAGCATCAAGTATTGGAACTGACATCTGAATTAAAGAGTGTGCACAAAATCTCTTCCCTCTTTAACTATTGAAACAACTAAAATGGAAAACTGACTAAAGGAGGTGAGTCCTTTCCTCTTATTCTATGATCATTCTTCTTGATCTCTCTCTGCATTGCTTTTATTCATTTATCTCCAGATTTGCCTCCTGCAAAGGCAGGGAGCCAAATGACTGCAAACTCTCAACTGCTTTAATGGAAATGAAGGTAGCCTAGAAAATTATACATATGATAACCCATCTTTGTACTCACCCAGTGATGCAGGCTGAGGACTCTGTTAATACTGGGCATGTTCGAATGTTATGGTGAATGATTTGCACAAGTCTGACATGAACATGAGAACGTAGCATATAAACTTAAATGTTGAGTACAGCCCCACAGAGCTAGATGTACCAGAGATGTGGAGAGAGTGTAGGGAATGTAAGAGGAAGAATTGATTTGGCCTAGAGAAATATAACAAAAGGGGGAGATCAGAGGGAAAAATGAAGTCCAGAAGACAGGTGTGGCGAGGGGTTGCAGCATCTTGGGAGCAACATTGAAATGGCCTGGAAAAGCTCTGGTGGGGAAAGAACTTCCTTTTCCACAGTTTCCACAGATATTTTTCCTTGCTTTTTTTCTGTTCGTTTTGGGGTTTCTTTTTATACTAAGAGCTGACCTGATAGGACATACTGAAGATAAGCTGACCTTTAGTCTCTGGAACACAAAAGGAATAGCAGCGAAATAGTTCACTACATACAGTGAACTGTTCATATTTCCCAAAGTTAATCATTCTGAGAAAAATTAAAATCAGTTCCATATCCTGTTTCTTTATTACCACATGGCAGGCTTACGCATACATGCATTAGAAATAGGGAGAGTTTTTTATATCTTTTTTAAATGGTGGTCATTCTTCTTATGATTTGTTATGATTTTAAGAGTAACTCTTAAACTATGATATATTTGACTCATTACAGTTCAGTTAGAGGCAATTTAACTGTAATGTTAAATTAATATGTTAATCATATAATTGGTTATGGGTATTTTAGGTTAGTTAGATATGATACTGTAGTTCAATTTGTAAATTTCTCTGTTTGGAGCATGAGTTTCAGATAATGAATGAAACATTTTACATCTCAGGAATACTCTATGTGTCACTCCAAAGTGACCCTTTCTCATTGTTTTTCATTGGCACAAAAAATTTCAATGGATACCTCAATTTAAAAACATAATTTCTTAAAATGAGAATGTTATCTAATTATCCAGCAGTAAAAATCACTTTGTATTTTAGTAAATTTATATTAAGAGGAGAAAATAGCAGAGTGCTGAAACATTTCCATAGCCATAAAACTGTGTTCATGATGATTTATAATACAAGAGATAGATAGATATATAGACAGATAAATAGACAGAGGATAGATAGATAGATAGATAGATAGATAGATAGATAAGTAGATAGATGATTCTGCATGTTATATATGTAGTATACATATATGTATTTATATATTGCAATTATATATTTCTAAGGTACGTACACACAACAAAAAATGGTAAATTTTCTTTGCAGAATAGGACTTGGAACTAGGGTGTAACTTCTGACAATGTGAAATAATTAGATCAGCTAACTTTGCCTCAGTTTGGCCTTCTGTAGAATTCTAAAACTTCATTGAAAAGGTGACATAAGGTTTGCAGTGGTGTGTTTTTCCCAAGCAAAAGTTGAATTTTTAACTTAGGAATTTGTTTTTCTCAGTAATACATTTGCTTGTCACTTACATATATTCATATGCATTTTCATACATACAAAAAACCCCCACCCTATCCTCTCAGCTCCTGGTAACTTAGGTAAAATGGTTATCTCCAGCATTCCCAGTGTTCAGCTTCTTACTCCTCTTCTCAGCTTTGGCTTTTGTACCTGTACACCTCTATGTACCTGGATTTGGCCATGGGTCTTTTTGAAGGGTTGAGGAAATTAAGAATGATGCAGTAAGAACATGATTACAGCTGTGCAGTGACCTCTGCAAAAATTGGGAAATGCCAAAATACATTTTGTCAGTTCAGATGCATCATGACAGATGCTTTCCAGCAATGTCATGTCCCATTTTTTTGCCTATGCTTTTACTTGAAGTTCACCTGCATAGAGGTGTTTCCCCTTTTTAATGATAAGAAGAAAACTTGTGATTTAGTTATATGATTAAATTTGATTATTCTTATGCTGTTTTATGGAGTCCACCTATGCAGGGGATCTATCCAGTTTTAGATAAGGTATTTAATAATTTGGATAAGGTATTTAATATTTTGTATAGGGTATTTGAAGATCCATAGAGACACGCACACTCCTGATGCATAAACCCTGCATATTCACAAGAAGCGAGGGCATCACTACTTGGAATGGAGACTTTTTTCACTAAGTGTTGGGAGAAGAAGGTGTAATGGAACTTTTTCAATACAGAGGATTGTATTGGAAAATACAGAAGGAACTGATTTTCTTATTGTAAATACACTGTTAGAACTACACAAGCAAAAAAAAAATTCCCAACATTCATTTTAGCATAAACTGAATGTACAAAATGACAAAAACTAAGATACAGATCCTCCTGTGAGGCTTCCTAGTAGTTTATTGTCCTTCTGTAAAGGGAACATTTGCAAAGGGCAAAAGGATGCAAGGTAGGGGCAGAAGAAACCTCTTAACAAAGGCAAACAAAAGAAAACATTATGTCATTGAAGAAGGTATTTTGATTAGTGATATATTTATTAGAAAGAACTGGGTGTGGTCCACTCATTTTCATCAGGAATATATTGACAATATCACGTAAGAGTTGGACTTGATGGCCCTTGTGAGTCCCTTCCAACTCAGAATATTCTGTGATTCTGTGAATGTAATTTGTTGTGAATTTTGTTCAAGGGAAATGCAGACAGAACTTAAAGATGCCATTAAATCCAGATATGTTTATCATCAGGGAGAAGATGACTAGGCTTTGAAAAAGTCAGATAAAGAGAATCTGTATGAAATGTGTTAGGGATGTGGATGAAACTGAACTTTAATGAAAACCAAACAAAAGGAATGTAATTGATCTTCTACAGTGAGAATGTATGGAAGTAATTTAAACCTTAAGGTCCTCTTGTCTTATTGTGCGACAGGATAGAGGATGTTTTGTATGATCTAAGTATGAGGAAGTCTCAGGCTCTGCAAAATATTATCCCTTAGGGGAAAAGGACACAAGAGAAAGAGAAAAAATTACCAAAAATTTAACTTGCCAGAAAAATATGATGATCTTTGATGTAGTACAAGGAGAAGCATAAGGTATTTTACTAATAATCCTGGTGTGAAAGTAACAGCTTTAATGGGAAAAATTAGAAAATTGCCTCAGGTAAAGTACACTGAGAAGGCAGAAAAGGATGAGGCAAAGGCACTGCAATCAAATACAAAGGAAAAAAACAGATTTCTAGTGCAAATTGAAAAAAATTGATTATTACTTGCTTGAGGTATTTTAAAGAAAAATTTAGGCAAGACTTCTTATTATAGCTTAATAGCAATTCCCTGAGCAGTTATAGAAAGTCTATGAATCAGAGAAAAGAAACTAAACTGACTGAGATAGACAGCTAGTATGTCTGTCTATCAGATAAAACAAGACATTTCAAATCAAAATTGAAATTTTATATATTCCTACTTCCTTCTATACTTATGGGAAAACCAAACAACAAAATTAAAGATAGGGACAACTCTTCTAAGCACTTTTGCATCCAGAGCAAGTTGGGAGTCCAGGTAATATCCATAATGTTTTGGGATGAGCTGGATAGTGAAATCTCCTTGGTACTTACTAGCTTTGAGTATCTTAGTGGCAACAATAATTTCCTAAGTCTGACAAATCATCTGTGTAGGCATAAGGGAAAATGGTGACATAGAACCATAGAATCACAGAATGACTTTGGTTGAAAAGAACCTTAAAGATCATTAAGTTCCAACACCTATGATAAATGTGAAGAAAAGATCAAAAACTGCAGACAGAGAGGTGCTGGGATACAGAGTCAAATGTTGAATCAAACGCTTCATTACTATTATAAGTAAGGAAACAATCATTAAGGACTAAAAACTATAGAGGCTTCTCCCTGAGTAATAAAAAATTTTCATGAATTTGCTTATATGAATTAAATATACAAGTTGGAAGAAAAAAGAAGAATTAAAGAGAAAGGTTGCTATTTGATATAGCTAAGGATACAGACATTTTGTTCTGCGTCAGTCTGAAAAAAAAGTCACTTCATCACAGCTAGCAGAAATAGAAGATAATTCCCCACAGCTATGATCAATTTTGTATCAAAATTTATTTCCGAAATGGATGTTTGATCTTCTGCTTTTTACAGGTAGTGTTGTCTAGATATTTATGGACTGAATTTGAGACAAAGGGGTGGTCCTTCTTCCTGTGACATCTAGACTAACCTTTCTTTTCTTTTTGGTGGAAGATAGGCTATTGGTAGAGGAAATTGACCCAACTTGCCAGAAGACTCTATTTCCTACAGTTGGCCTTAACTTCTGTAAAAATAGAGAAATTTTGTAACCTTCAGAACAGTAATTTTTTACAGTCTTTAAAGCATTACTACATTACACCTGCAGGATTTAAACATAATAATAAAAATTTGTCCCTGTTTATGCTTTAATATAGACAATGTCAAGGTACTAAACAAAATCATTTATTTATTTTTAAATAATTCTTCTTTGTTTAAAATATTAATTTATCTGTTTCATAGCATTTAAATAAAAAAGTAAACAGGTTGATAAACTCAGATGAACAGTCTCAGGAAAAGAGAGATCAACTTCAAGACATCATTGCCTGATTCTCAGCCAACGTCCCATTGCCTTGATAAATATGACATTGCAGAAGATAGGTGAAGAAGTGAGGGTAAATTCTTAAGAATCTTGTTCCTTTTTATTTATTCCACCTCTTCCTATTAATACAATGGAATGCTAAATGATCCTTTCATTTTAAAATACCTGTCCCTGTGACTTTCTTTTCCTCAAGTGAAAGTCACAGCCAAAATAGAGCTGCATGTGAGAGCATGACTGCTGAGTGACATCCCTGAGGCAAGGACAGTATTAGAGACAGGTGACATTCTTGTAAGGTCTCTCAGAAGAGGTCATCCCTAGCTCAGGAAATACCAGAATTATTCAACCTTCTTATGCTTTTCTATACTTTTCTTTAGGCATCTACTGCTACTGTGGTTTATGCCAGTGGCTCATTGAGCCTTTGAATTCGCTCAGAATGGCTATTTTTGGACATGCACACTACTGGAAGTGGATGCCTGTAAGAAGCTTTTATGGTGGGACAAAAAGTAATGACACCATTAACTCTGAGAAATGGAATATTTCTTGTATTGCCATCATTCTGTTCCAGTAAAAAATTTCAAGTTGAGCACAGTGGGAAATCAAATTTCCTCCCATGCTATAAAATCATATCCCTGAAATATTTTACTTGTGTTAGAAACAAACCAGCACATGGAACTGGCACTGGTTTTAGGCTGCTGATGCAGGGAAAGATACCTTTCTTTGGTTTGCATTGCGCATCATAAGTAGAAACAGGCACAATGATAAGTATCTCACCATCTCCTGATGGCTTCATGCAATCAGGGACTGCACATTTATCCTCATGCTGGGAAGGTTATGGGAAGCACATCTGTCCTTATATGGTCTTCCTTTGTATTTTTATATGATTATAACAACTCCAGCAAAAGCATAATAAAAAAATATGATTCAGATAATCCTCTTATTTCAGTGTTGCAGGGTTGGAACCGGCACTGTGCAAAATAAAAAGATAAATTTGTCCTTACTGGATAGTGGAAGTGCGGCCAAGGTGCATCAGTAGCCTCTTCCAACTCATGGGTAATAGAAAATTATGGTCTTCTGAAAGCTTTATTTTATATGAAACTCTGTCATATGACTATTGTTTTGAACTGTTGATACAATCTGTTTTATTTCTATTGTATAGTTTCTACTTACCTTTTGTTTTCCTGCCGTTTCTTGTCGGCTCTTTCATCTGCAGTCTGCATGTTGCAGATACAGTTTAAAAAGGCTGTCTAATGATTTGGGGAAGGGACAGTAGAGTAGTGGGTCACAGCTGGGCCATGGCAAGGAATTCTAATATTCTGGACTTGTATGCTTGAGAGAGACCACAGTCATGTTTGGGTATTGATCCTGTTCTCAAGACCAAAGGAAAAGAAACAAACGGTTTAACAAGCTATCATTCATCAAGAACAAAATGTATAAGCATGCATATTATTGAAGCCTTCTGAAATGCGTTTGCTCTTAAGGCATAAATTTATCTGAGCACATTGATGAAGTTTAAGTAGGCTAGAAATTTCAATGCATTGTTGTTATTTTAGAAATGAGGAGAAATAACTCAGTGTTACAAGATCAGCACAATGAAATAATTTGCACCTCATTTTCATAAGGTGCCTAGGAAGTTATTTCAACAACCAAAATTCAGATCTTGCAAATCCTGGGAATGAGGACAATCCCAAGGAGTGAAAAACAAACACAAAGTCATCAAAAGTAAAATCTGATAATAGTTCAGAAATTGGTGAAGTGATAAATACTGAGGAGGATAAGTTGCTTAAATGTTTTGGGTGAATTTATATGTAAAGTATCATTCTGTATGTCCTGTATTGATATAAAGACAAAAAAATGTTTTGGTTAAGAATTAGGCAGTACAAGAATAAAGGAATAAATATCCCAAAATAGGGATGTGATCCCATAAATCAAAATTCTGAAAATGTTTTTGAGGGTATCGTGGTTTGAAGCTGGGCATGACACATGGTACATTACCAGCTGTAATAGATTCTGCATGTGGCAGGTTAAGGCACTACTCAGGCTTATTAATAAATTGAGGCCACCTTTCTGCTCCAAACTTGGCCACTCCAGGAGATACTTGGTTAAGGTACTCATGCTTGAAGAAGTTGTTGAAAATTGGAGAGACTTTTGGAGAAACCACAAGATTGGCTCAAATGAGACTAAAAATAATGGCTGGTTTGATTCAATATTGGGGGAGGGGGTGGAGTTGGAAAACTTTCCTCTCTGTGGAAGGCAACAAAATATGGAACTGCTGAGACTCACAAGTATGACAAAAAAGATCCAGTACATGGAAGTTAAACTTCAAAATGGAAACCAAGTGCATATTTTTAAACAGAAGTAAATACACATTGGAACAATTTACTGAGTGCTGTTGTGGATTCTTGTAACTTAAAAGATTTCATTTGGAATTAAGTCTAGGACTGCTGAAACAATTTAGGGAATTAGATGCTCAAACATCCTTGAAATGTACACATTAAATTCTCCAAGATCTCTTGGGTTCCTCTAGAAATGCAGCAGAGCTAAAAGCAGTGTGCTGCATCTGATTCAGAAGTGGGACTTGATGGAAGGCACTGTGAAGTAGTATCAGACAGGTTCTGTAATGTTACGCAGCACGTTAGGCTGCACTGTCCCAGTGGCCTCTTTTATTCACAGAGTCAGTGTGTTTGTTTATTTGTAAGCAAGAACAGCAAAGGAGTGTTCCGATCTAATAGGAGCTATTTGACATTGCTGTTGAAGTACTCACACCCTACCTGTTCAATAAGATGACTGTGATTCACTCGTGTTGCAGTAGAATGTTATTTCACCTCCATTCTGCTGCTGGTAGGGAAAAGATTGAAAGACCAGGCCTGTGTGCAGAGATGGCATGGACATGGCACCTATGAAACAGCTCTTTGTCTCTTGGGCTTTCAGCAACTGATTTTATTGCCAAAACGGAAATGGTCAGTCATATTTCAGGACCTGCTCTGTGATCTGGGTATGTTGAGCAGAGGAGGTCCTGAAATATGACTAGGTAGATACATTAGCTGAGCATTTTTTTGGTTTTCTGTAGTATTGTCTATATTCACTACAGATCTTTGTCTCTCACCAGGAAAACTTGGATCTTAGATGAGTGTGTCTGGCTGGCTCAATTTTATCTTGTGAGAGTTACATTGAATTAGAGGCTGTATCAACGTGTTAAGCATCCAGTCACGCACCAGTACAAGCAGTAATTTTGCTGTCACTGGACACTGCAGTTCTGACTGTAGAAATGATCCATTTTCTTTCTTTTTTACGCTTCACTTCTCAGGGTCTGCGTGGCTAGAATACATCTGTCCTATAAACTGGATCTGTTATCAGTACAAGTATTACTTGTAAGCCAGTTTTCTAGTATTACTTTTAAGATATATTATCTGAAATAAGATGGTTGCAGAGAGCAGAGTAAAGCTCACCCATGAGTGAGGAAGATCACTGTATTCCTTAAACCAGAGCTGAATTCTATCCTGAGTTTTGTTTACTCACAAAGCTGAGTTTTATGAGACTCCAGAAATCCAAATTCCATCTGATAAACACTATCTAAGTACACAGTAGTAACCTAGAATATTGAGGGTTTGAGGCTTTTTCTTTATTCTATTTTTTTTTAACAAAGTGGAAACAATTAATGTAGAAAAATAAGTAGTCTGCTTATGGTCATTAACACTTAATGGTAAAACTTGTGTGTCCCTCTTAACAGTCTTGTAAAGTTACCTTGTGTTGTATAAGAAAACAGTCCTATGTCAGCCCAGTGTTACAAACTCAGAAAATAAATGGACATAATTTGTATAAAAGTGAATTGAGTTGATACAAAATATAAAGATAAATGTTTATATAGTGGTTGATATTTCATAGATATTTTGGAAATCTGTTTATCCAAGACATTAGTTAAGACAACAGGGTTATAATACTGTTCAGGCTGTATCGGTATATAAAACCTATTTGTCATCTTTACGAAATACATATTACCAGGATACAAATTATACAGATGAGATTGCTACATTTCTCATCTTTATCATGTAGATCTTCCATGTGATCTATCAAGTCCAACATGGGGATAAAGTAATATGTACTTTAGACAAATCACTGATGGCAGCTGCTGTGTCTCTTCTTTGCGCAGCTTATCGAAGTTCAAAAGAAAAAGCATTTATTGTGTTATCCAATGAGGGAAGAAAAATTAAAATTAAGCTAATTTTAAAATACATTATATTTTGAAGATCAAGATACTAGGCAGGCGCTTGAGGTGAAGGTGCCCAGTGTCCAAGAATTGGATTTTTTTTGTTAATGAGTGAGAAATGAAAGTGCAATGTTAACAGATTGGGATTTTTGGTTTCTGTAAGTGAGCAAGTAACAATGTAGCATAAGTGACCCAAAAAGTAATATATGGCCTTGTTAACATCAATAGCTTCATAACGCAGCTATTTAAATTATATACTCTAATTTGCTCCTGTGCCTCAGAGAAGTGTCATGCTTTCCTATGAGGCTGCTATGATTCTAGCTTCAGAGCACTGCATGAAAATGCCCTCTGGTCTGGAGGGTGCACTGCTTTCTTATGGGTAGACCTTGTTAAAATCAGATTTTTAACACAGTAAAAATTGAGTTACGCTGCTTTCTGATAAACTAAGTTCACTTCTTGGTTTGGCCAAATGAGTTTGAGAAATACTTGCACAGAATGTAATTGTTATATCCCATTTCTTTACATTACATGATATATGCATGTTTATGCATATTTGTGTAACTAGTTTCCCCAAGCATTTTGTAAAAATAACAAATAAATGTAATTTTTCTTTCTATCTATTCAATTTGAAAGTGTAACTCAGAAAGTGTGTTGCCTCATCTCCTTGAGGACATGTGTTCCATCTCCTCATGGAACATAGCTGTTCCACAAGGTACAAAATGGACTGATTAGGTCAAAACATATTTTCTTTCATATACAATGCGTACTCTGTCCAAAAGCAAAATAATGCTAGGCAGGACTGAAGGCAGTCAGGATGACATCAAGAAAGATGTATCACCACTGGCTCGAAATGAGACTTGAACTACAGAGCTTCTAAGATGTAAGATCAGAAGCAATCCCATATTAGAGGGATATATCTAAGCAACTTTGTAGGGGATGCAGATATTTTAATTCACAGAAAATAAGCAGGATGTGGTACTAAACCCAGCACTTCTGTGCAGATGCCATTGGACCAACGTGGGATCATTCTTAGTGGAAATTTACAACAAGGATGAACTTTGTCCTGCAGCAAGATTTCCGATCTGGCTTTGACTCTTTGATATTTGCTGACACCAGTCAGATTTC
Organism: Dicrurus megarhynchus; assembly: GCA_013399195.1. Classification (NCBI taxonomy): domain Eukaryota; kingdom Metazoa; phylum Chordata; class Aves; order Passeriformes; family Dicruridae; genus Dicrurus; species Dicrurus megarhynchus. Next base: position 500,468 of record VXAD01013336.1, read on the forward strand.
TTTCTGTGTCATGACAAGTATTAGTGTCTTAGAGCAACAATAAGCAAAGATGCCTGTGCTGTGGGGAAAGCACGATGCACCAGATGTAACAGGGCATTCAGTGTTTCAGGAATTACCTTATTTGAGAGAACATCTGGTTTAGGTTTAGACAAATTAATACCTTGAGACTGTTTGGATAGCAAATTGCCCTCTTATCGACATGTCAATAGCCTGAGTGTCTGAGAAAACAGAAAATAATTGCTGCATCCGGATATTCTTCTATTACAAGAATTTATTCATCCTGAACTGCCTGACCACTGTACCATTCAACAACATGGTGAGTTTTTTATTTTCAATTACTAATCTTTACTGCACAGTATACCATGTAAGATTGTGTGCATGCAGTGTGTCTTCTCTGACTAATTGGTTAGCTGTCAGGGAGCAAGAAAAAAAAATCAATAATACCAACAATTTTTAGCTCTTAAATTCTGAATTAAATGTTTCTTGTATAAAGCACATGTCATTATATATACAGCTCTGTATGGGTATTTTATTTTGATTGCATTCACTTTCTTGGTGGTTTCCTTATATTTAAAGAAATTGATCATAGGCCCATAGCATTGTTTAGGTTTCAAAAGATCATTGAGTCCAACTATTAACCCAGCACTACCAAGTCCACCTCTAAACCACGTCCTTGAGTGCTGCATCCCCACATCTTTTAAAAACACCCAGGACTGGGGACTCAACCACTTCCCCAGGAACCTGTTCCAATGCTTGACAGTCCTTCCTGTGAAGAAATTTTTCTTATTATCCGATCTAAACTTCCCCTAGCACAACTTGAGGCCATTTCCTCTGGCCATGTCACATGTCCCTTAAGAGAAGAGACTGACTTCCACCTCATTACAACCTTCTTTCAGGTACTTAAAAAGAGCAAAAAGGTCTGCCCTCAACCTCCTTTTCTGCAGGCTAAACACCTCCAGCTCCCTCAGCTGTTCCTCATAAGCTTTGTGCTCCAGACCCTTCACCAGCTCTGTTGCCCTTCTCCAGACACACTCCAGGATCTCAGTGTCCTTCTTGTAGTGAGGGGCCCAGAACTGAACACAGGTTTAGAAATGCAGCCTCACAAGTGCTGAGAACAGGAGTATGATTCCCTCCCTAGTCCTGCTGGCCACACTGTTTGTGATACAATCCAGGATTCTTGGCCACCTGAGCACACACTGACTCATGTTCAGCTACTGTGGACCAGCCCCCCCAGGTCCTTTTCCACCAGGCAACTTTCCAGCTGCTCTGCCCCAGTCCTGTAGCATTGCATGGGATTGTTGTGACCTATGTGCAGGATCCAGCACTTGGCCTTGTTTAACCTCATCCAGTTGGCCTCAACCCATCAATCCCACCAGTCCAGGTCCTTCTTCCAAGCCTTCCTGCCCTTCAGCAGATCAACACTCTCACCTAACTTGTCATCTCCAAACTGACTGAGGGTGCACTCGGTCACCTTGTTCAGAACATTGATAAAGATATTAAACAGGACTGGCCCCAACATAGAGCCCTGGGCAACAACCTATTCTCTTCCTCCCAAAGCTCTGCCACTTAGGGAGGAGTTCCTCCACCTGGGTGCACCTCCCACAGGGGTGCTGAGAGCAGGGCACAGCGCTGCAGCTGGCACAGGGATGGCAGCCTGGTCTCACCAGAGCTGCATCTGGGCAGCTGCATTAGCCCTTCCTGTGTGCCCTTCCAGACTGATTACTTTCTGGAAACACATACCTGGAATAAATTGAATTATCTGGTTTCAGCTTAGATTAAGTATTTGATTTGTAATTAAAATCCAAATGTAAAACAAATTGAGAATGACAAATGCAGTCTGTTGAATCAGTAGACAACTGCTTTCCTGTTCTGTCTCCAATGCAGTTCCATTTGATTTACTAATTATATGCAAACTATCGTTATGTTGTGGTTCTTCATAACAATTTTGGTATTTCAGCAGAGATCCTTCTTGGTTAGAATGACTGAAATGGATTGGTGGAGTCATTCATATCATTACAGTTACTGATAAATTGTATTGCTCCACAGTCTATCAGACTCTTCATTTCATACATGTTTGAGAAATAAAAACCTATTTATTTTCTGTGAGGAAATCTTGAATGAATTTAAAGCTTTGGTTTTTCCCAAGATATGATACGGTATCCTTTTTTAACTTTACAAAATGTCTTCTGCTGGACAGAAGACATCTGAGATGAAGGAGGAAAAATTTCTGACTTTGAAATATTACTAGTGTTGGTTACCCTTCTAAATGCATAATATTATCTTATGGTCTTGTTCATAGCTATAGCAGTACTAAAACAAGGGAAGATATACGAGGCATGAATGATGTGTTGTCTTCTTACAGGGAAACAGAATGCAAATTTCTTGCATATTTTTTGAACTTGAGTTATTTATATATCAAGTATTATCCTGGCAAATCCTGATTAAACTTAGATGAATTCTATTAATCTCTTCAAAAGTTTGCCCTGCAGTTTTTTGTAATCCTCCTGACTCCCCCAAAATCTATGAAAGATTGGACTTCCATATACAGGACTGAATAAATATTATTTAGATCCCTAAATCCCTGTAGCTATATTGATATATATTCCTTTTTCAATCATAAAAAGAAATCTTATTATAGCGAGGAAAATAATGTATTATTTTGGTGCAGAACTTGTTCAATGGGTTAATTATAAAAACTCAGGAATAACACAATAAAAAATCTGATTCAGATAATCTTTTTAGTTCAGTGTTGCAGGTATGAAACCTGCACTGTGCAAAATAAAAAAGATAAATTTACCCTTACAGAGTAGTAAAAGTCTGACCAAGGTACCTTAGTAATGTCTTCCAACTCATTGGAATTATACAAAGTAGTTACACTTTGGAGTGTGAGGAGTGATGTGAGGGTCCTGAAAGTGGGCGGATCTCCAAGGGGACATGTACTGTTTATGGCAATTTTAGAGGGACAATAGGTGTCTCAGTAAGGCAGTTTTGTTGCAGGTGAGAAAGCTTGAGTCATCAGTGTCTTTGTTACCAGCTAAGAGTGGAGTCTGCAGTGCTAGAAACACCTCTGGGAAATGGGGAAACTTACGGGGCTACTAACAGCCTTTAATTGCTTGCACTGATGCCATTAAATCCAGATGTTTGAGAGCACTCAGTTAATACTGTGTTTCTGCTACTGCTGATTTCCATTGGCGTGCTTGTCTCTCATGCTCCACCATGGGCTCATGGTTGAGGAAGTAATTTATTTGATAAAACCAAAGAAATCTTGCTCTACAGGGAGTGGGATTCTCTGGGTAATCTATTGCCAGGAACCATTAATTCTCACCTGCCATCATCACCTAGCCCTCAAATAGATTGTGTCAACGCTAAAGTTGCAATTTTTGTTTTCAGGTGTGATAGCTGACCTTCTGCTTGGGGGATAATGTAAAGGCTGGCAGAGATGTCTACTCACGGGGAAGGGTGTTAACTCAGAAATTATTATTCTTTGGATAGCCAAGGATCATCTATTTATCTAAGCATGAATGAGTACTAAATTGGGCTAGAAATTTAATTGATAATTGTTATTGTTTACTATAGCATATTGTTAATTTTGCCACAATTTAAATTATGTGCTACTGAGAAATTGTAGTGATGGCTGCATAATAACCACACCTATAAATATTTTTCTTCTATGCATATAATGTTATCTTTTCCTGTAAATGATCTACTTTGTTTGTTAAAATGTGATGACACTACTTATTGCACCAATTCTGAAACCACAATTTAATAACAGTCACAAGTTTATTTTGCTGCTTTATAGATACTCTTTAATAACTTTCATGATTTAGTTTTCATTCTCAATTCTCATTCTCAAATCCTTTTCACAAGTGGCATTAGTCAGGGTGCTAAGGATGAGTACATCTCACCCAAGGTAACCCATCCAAAATTAGTGGTTTAGTCTAGATAGTTGTCTGGGGTCTGTCTTAGGCTGTGGATATAGCAGCAAAAAAAGAATGGTTTTGACCAAGTCCCTAAATGATGAGGACAGATTATCTTACTCCCACCTCTAGTGTCCCCCTCTCCAATGCTAGAGGAATCACTGGCATCAGGCTGAGATCAGGTGATTGACTTTTTAATTTGTTGGTTTTTTTTTTAATGAATGGGAGTCTTTTAAATTGCTGTCATTCAATAGTAGTCTGCTTTTTTTTTTTAGAGCAGAAATAAGGACATTTGGTTAAGCACAGAACTTAATTTTGGTTGTTTGTGGCTTTCCAGTATGAGTTACACTATGTAATATTTTCATCCATGTATACTTGAATGAATAAAGAAATACAACAGCACAAGAATCCAGCTGAAAGCAATCTGTCTTAGTAAGAGAAATTTGTCTTTCATTCCCTTTGGTTGTTCTCAAAACACGAGTTAAAAGAGCCAGTAACATCTGCAGAATCAATGTTTTACACTGTGCATGCTCTTTCGAATAGAAATATGAAAAATATTCAATTTTTTCACAGTCAGACATATTTCTCAAAACCTTTTTTAGTCCATGCAAAGTACTAGAAGGCTTGTACTGTAATATGTGGTGCACATCTGCAAACCCTGGTTTGTGACATTAAATGTCAACATCTACAAAGTATTCTTCATATGTCTTCTTTCTCCTCTGTGTGATTTAAACAAGGTGTTTTTCTTCATTGAAGCACCTCCTCAGTGTGTGTTTTTTTGCTTTTGAGAAGAGGAAAGTGTTTGGTAGGCATTTTACTTATGTACTTTCCCCTTGGCCTGAAAGACCCCATTTACCTATTATGCTTCTGCTTTCTGTCCTCCTTCATTTTCAGGAGCTAAGGATTATGGACTAAGTGCTACGAGTCTCAGGAGAGCCTCCTTGAACTGCTTGTGTCTGGCAGCAGATACTTTTTTCTGCTTTCTTTTCACTTCATCCCAGTAGGGATGATTCTTTCCCTAGAAAAGGATTATCTGGCTTATGAAATTTATCCTGTAGCCAGACCTAACAGCAAGAGAATCGCCTGTCCTGGATTCTAGAGACAGGAGAAATGGGTTTGCAGAAGACCAGAGCTTCGGCCATTGCTTCAGCCTGTTACATAACAGAATTCAAGGTTGCCTTTTTATGGCAGAAAACGGATTTTAAGGGGAAACCCACATTTCCTCTTTGGCAAGAGAAAATTTAGTTGTAATACAGGAATAGCTGGACTTCAGCAGGGTAAAAAGACTACCAGATCTTTCTTTTAAAATCCTTCTCCTTAAAAGGCAATTTACTATTCAGAAGTGCAAGTCTGGCAGTTTTCTGAAGTGCAATGAACTATTTCTTGACACATGATATTAATAGTCCTAAGAACCTGCAATGCAGAGTACACTCTTCCAGTGGTCTGTAATCATCCCTTTTTTAACTATTAAAATAAAATAATCCACAGTTTCACCTCATACATTACTGCTATGTAATCTCCGACTAAAAAACTGTTCTATGCATTTTTCGTAATATTTGTGTTTGCAGACCACTTTAACTTACAGTAGGAGATATTGCTACCAAATATGTGATACATTATTTGTTCTGAAAATTACATAACTTGACAGAATATATTATTCAAACTACTGCTGAAGTGGGATCAAAGTGCTTCACAGGCCTTGGAATAGATCTGGAAGGTGCTGTGCTGGGGAATGAAGTTCACTTGGCTTCCATTTAGCAGATTCCTTTTTTTTTCTGGACTTTCATACTAGAAAAACCAAGGCATGTGAAGATTATCTCTGTTTGGAAAATATATTCTGTAGAGCTAGGGTTTCATTATTAATATTTTATACTGGGATTTTTCTTATTGATGCTTTTTGTCTTTCCATTATAGAGTGGAACCTATGTGAAAACATACTAAAGCAGTTGTGTATTGTTAATCAATATAGAACGACTTAAAATTTGGGCCTAAAAACTAGGACACCTCTGCAGTCTGTGCACAATTAATAACTATTATGTTTTTTGACCAACAATCCAGAAAAACCCATTTGTGCATAAGTAAACACATCTTACTTTTTCATTTTTAACTTGGTATTTGTTTTGTTTGTATGTATTTTGTAACAGCTCAAGCACGGATCCTTTTGTAACCTCCTAACTGGCAGAGAGGCAAGGAAAAAGGATTTATACATACTATCTAATGTATACCTTTAATGTATACAAGCGTGTTATGTGTAGTGTCCTATTTAGGTTGCAGTGCCTAATCTTTTCTAATCATTCTCTTCTCTCTATTTTCCATATTATCACAGTTTGGATACCAAATGTCACACTTCTGCAACATGCAACCAGGCAACATGCCTGCAACTATATTTAGCCATTTCACAAGTCCCAAGTTAAATGCATACTTAGAGAATGTGTTTAAAAAAAAAAAAAAAAGTGAAAATAATTACTGGATAACAACAGGGAATAAACTGAGGAGTAAAAGTCACACAGAGCCTTTTCATATCAATGTTCTGTCATGTTAGGGATTAAATGTATCACCTTTATTGTTTGGCTGCACTATTCCCACAGAAGATAAGAATCTGCTTTTAACTGTTTCATGCAGTTAATGATAGTCTTTGATGGTCTTCAAGGAATTAATTTGACAGTTTTGTCAATATTTGCTTGCAGAGTAAAGCCTTCTAACAACTGTAAATGGAAATTCTAACTAAATTGTTATTGTTGTTTTGTCAGTGTTTTTGGAAAGTCACAAATACTTAGAGGTACTGCTTTAATTTTGGGCTGATGTTTTGTAGACTTTGTATCAAGAATACATTCTTGATTGAATGCCTACAGTCTTGATACATTGCATGTTTCTGAAAAAATCCTTCAGTCTAAATATCAGCTGTAATTCCTCGAGTTCTATCACTGTTCACTGACTTTTATTTTGCTTCTTAAATCATTTTCTCTACAGTGATTCTACCTAAAGGGACTATTAAAATTCAGAGTCATTGAATCATGCAGAGCAAGAATGTTTATGCATGTGCTGTGCAAGTTAATAAGCAAGAAAGTTTATGCAAGCAAAGACTGTCTTGTTTTATGCGGATGTAGAGAGCTTTTTGGAAGCACAGCTCATTTGTTTCCACTTCACAGTAGAATCTGTGTTGTGATTAATCAATTATGAAAGTATTAGGTAAAAACTTCTAAAAAGAGTAATTATTAATTATTAATGTTGTTCTGCAACTTCAGATTACTATGCATTGGAAAATACAACCTGGAATACACAGTCAGTGAAAATAGAGCTGGGGGAGTGATACCATGCTGCCATAGATTGAGAACTAGGAAAGCTCTGAAGAGGTAGGAAAGCTAAAAAAAAAGAAAATGTCTTGCCTCATTAACATGTTGTTTTATAACTTTTTGTCCTCAGTAGGCACTCAACTTACATCCATCTGAGAAGTGTGTTGTTTGTCAATTTTGATAAGTATGATATACTATCATATTATATAGTTATGATATATTAACATAAAATAATAGAATGTTAAGGGTTGGAAGGGACCTTAAAGATCATCTAGTCCCAACCCTCCCCTGCCGTGGGCAGAGATGACTTCTCAGTAGAATCATAGAATCAGAGAATCATAGAATGATTTAGGTTGAAAGGGACCCTAAAGATCACCTAGTTCCAAACCCCACCTTGCCATGGGCAGGGATGTCACCTGCTAGATCAGGTTGCTCAGGACCCCGTCCAACCTGACCTTGAACACTTGGACAACTTTTGGTAACTTCTTCTAGTGCCTCATTACCCTCACAATAAAGAATTTCTTCCTAATATCTAATATAAATCTCCTTTATTTTAGTTTAAAACCATACCCTTTGTTTTATCACCATCTCCCCCTTTTTTACACCTCCTTTAAGTACTGGAATGTCACAATAATGTGTCCACAAACCCTCCTCTTCTCCAGGCTGAACAACCCCAAGTCTCTCAGCCTGTCTTCATAGGAGAGGTGCTCCAGCCTGCTGATCATTTTTGTGACCCTTCTCTAGATCCTCTACAAGTACACATCTTTCTTGTGCTGAGGACTCTGGGGCTGGACACAGTACTTCAGTTGGGGTCTCACAAGATCGGAGTAGAGGGCCAGAATCACCTCCATCAACCACTAGCCACGCTGCTTTTGAAGCAGCCCAGGATGCAGTTGGCTTTCTGGGCTGTTGAGTGCACACTGTTGGCCCATGCCCAACTTTTCATCCACAAGAATCCCCCAAGCCCTTTTCTGCAGGGCTGCTCTTAATGAGTTCTTCTCCCAGTCTGTGCTAATGTGTGGGATTGTCCTGACCCATGTGCAGGACCTTTCTCTTGGACTTTTTGAACTTCATGAGGTTCTTGTAGGCCCACGTCTCGAGCTTGTCCAAGAAGTCTGGATGGCATCCCCTCCCTCCACTGTGCCAACCACACTGCTCAGTTTGGTGCCAGCTGCCAACTTGCTGAGGGTACGCTCAATCCCACTCTCTGTGTCTCTGACAAAGATACTGAAGAGCATCAGTCCCAGGACAAAGCCTTGAGGGACACACTTGTCACTGGACTCCATCTGGACATAGAGCCATCGACCACAACTCCCTGGCTGCATCCATCCAACCAATTCCCTATCCACGGAATAGTCCACCCTTCAAATCCATGTCTCTCCAATTTGGAAATAAGGATGTCATGTGGCACTGTGTCAAAGGCCTTACAGACGGCTAGGTAGATGGCATCGATCAGTCTTCCCTTGTGGACCAATGCAGTCATAGAAGTCATAGAAGGCCACCAGGCTGGTCAAGCACAATTTGCTCTTAGTGAAGCCATACTGACTTCAATTGCCTCCTTGTCTTGCACGTGCTTCAGCATTGCTTCCATAAGGGTCTGCTCCATGATCTTTCCATGCACAGAGGTGAAGTTCACTGGCCTGTATTTCCCTGAGTTCTCTTTTCTCCCCTTTTCAAAAACAAGAGTAATGTTTCCCTTTTTCCAGTGACTGGGGACTTTGCCTAACCACCATGACTTTTCAAACATGATGGAGAGTGGCTTGGCAGCAACATCAGCTAGTTCCTTCAGGACCCTGGCATGCATCTCAACAGGCCACTTAGACTGTAGATATTCAGTTTCATCAAGTACTCCCAAACCTGCTGTTCAGATACAGTGGGAAGGACTTCACTCCCCCAAGCCCTACCTAGAGGTTCAGGGACTTAAGAGACATGGGAAACCTGATGCCAGTGAAGAATAAGGTAAAGAGTCCTCAGACTTCTCCATATCCATTGTCACCAGTTCTCCCTGCTCATTTATCGGGAGACACACTGTCCTTGGCGCTTTTTTTTTGACCTATGTATTATAGATTCCCTTCTTGTTATTCTTCATTTCCCTTGCCAAGTCCATTCCATCTGTGCCCTAGCTTTACTGATCCCATTCCTACACTTCTGAACCATATCCCTGTACTCTACCCAGGTCACCTGCCCCTGCTTCCTCTGGCTGTGCATTGCCTTCTTACTCATTGTGAGCACCAGATCTTTGCTCAGTCACTTTGTTTTCCAGTCTGCCTTGCTTGAATTTTTACACATCAGGATGGAGACCTCTTGTGCCCCAAAAATATGTGGACAGAGCAAATTGTTTGGTGTCAGTAAGTGTGTAAGGATGGAATAAGTAAGGTTTGTTCAAATATATTAGTACAATGTAGGTGGCAGTTATTCAATATATTGCTTGGAAACTTGGAGACTCGCCTTTGCAAACTGAAAACTGATTGGGGTAGCCCATTTCCTAAAGAAAATCAGAGATTCTGGGATCTGGAAAAATTATAAAAACACCCCAGGTCCTCACGCAAAATGAGAATGGCAAGATCACAGCTAACATAATGTGGTCTGAACATTGATTGACATAAGCCCGTGTCAGGAATGTTTATTAAAATAAATAGTCAGTCTCCAAGGTTTAGTGCTTTCATTGTCAGCGGATGAAGAAAATCTGTTCTTACATAGCAATCCCTCTTTCTTAGGCCTTGCAAAAGCCCTGTGCTGAAGTTCTGCTAAGGCATGAGTGTCATTCCATGTCAGCACAATTGTTTTTTCTCTACTTGTATGACTTAAAATCAAAGAGTAAGTGAAGGCCATGATTAATTTAGTATGTATTTGATATTTCTTGGAATGAAAATAAGTGTGTGTCAGAAAGAAGGAAAAGAGTCTCTAAAAGTGTAAGAATTATGTGTATCTCAGTAATCTTAACATTTTCGCATTGTTTCTTAAGAAGGACCCTTGTGACAGTAGGTTAGGTTAATCCCACAGTGCAAATATTCAGTTTGTTTGTGGCTGAGAACTAGATGGGTAAGGCTGAAAATGAAAGAAATCATTTTTAGTATTTACTGTAATTACACACATGTTTCTCATGTGAGAGTCACATAAAATTACTGTTATTTGTAGATGTCATCTGCATTAACTTCCAGGTTTGGTCTGGAAACCTGTGAATTTCAAGCAGTCTGTCCCAGAAAAAAAAAAGTTCATTGAAAGACATAAAAATAACTTCGATTTAAATATTAAGTGTGCAGTAAATTGGTTGAAGCCTAACTCAAAATGGGGTACTGGCACATTTTCTATCTAAAAAACACTGGTACAATGGCAGCATTATGAATCCATAGATTATTTTTGTTAAATAATTGTATTTGTAGTCAGGACCTTAAATTTGAACATTGAGAATTGTCATCTGGTTGCCCAGCTATTGGGATGTCTTGCATCCTACGTAAGAAAAAACGTTGAGGTGCTGGAGTGTGTCCAAAGAGCAGCAAAGCTGTAAAGGGTCTGGAGCATAAGTCTTACGAGGAGTGACTGAGGGAACGGGGGTTGTTTATCCTGGAGGAAGGAAGGGTCAGGTGAGACCCTATTGCTCTCTACAAGTACCTGAAAGGAGGCTGTAGTGAGCTGAAGGTTGGTCTCTTCTTCAAGATAACAAGGGATAGGACAAGAGGAAATGGCCTCAGGTTGTGCCAAGGAAGGTTTCGATTCGATTTTAGGAAAGCATTCTTTACCAGAAGGGTTGTCAAGCGCTCTAACAGGCTCCTCAGTGAATGGTTGAGTCTCCATCCCTGGAAGTAGTTAAAAGATGTGTAAATATGGCACTTGGGGATGTGGTTAATGGTGGACTTGGAAGTCCTAGGTTAATGGTTGGACCTGACAGTCTTTTCCAACCTAAATGATTCTAAGATTCTATGACTTTGGAAACTGTGTTCCAAGAAGTGACTTCTCCAATATGTAAGCGGGAATCTACATTAGCACTTTAGGGGGAGCAATGTCTCAGGGTAGAACCCTTCTATCTTTATTAACGTAAATACTTCTTTAACTATATAACGCAAAGAGGTGTTACATATTTTAAATCCTCTTAAACTATATGGGACCAAAATACAGCAGTTACTAATACAATATTTTTTAAAGGCTACAAATCTCTGGTTTTTTGTCTGCCAGAGTAATTTTCTTCCTTCAGCACATGGCAATTCTGCCACATTTCTCATTCTGACTCTTAACGTTTTTGCTGGTCATCTTATTTGCTGCTGCCATAGCTGAAGTCAAGCATGACCTAACTTTTCTGTGCCTTTCATGCAGACTTCAAAAAATGTTAATTTTTACTGATTTAAGTAAATCAGTAAAAATTAGGTGATTAGGTATCATCTTACATTGGGTTTTCTCCTGCAGTTTACGAGAGGAGTTGCTGCTAGATGATGTATCTGTATAATGTTTGGAGTGTTATATTTCATTAATGAATGTTACTCTTCTTTGCATTTCTCCTCAAAATTTACCTCTATCATAAAATACACGTATAACTTCTATCACATAAGACTTAGAGAGTTGCTAGGTTGCTCTTAAATCTGTAGTTTTTAAAGGCATTCATAAACTCTTTTTTCTTCTGTGTCTTACCATTCTTGAGTCCAGAAGTGACTGAATTCACTTGTTAGTAATGCCAGTATTTTTCCAGGTTGTGTTTTATCTTTCCTTGAGCATCTTGTTCAGCTGCTGCAGGATAAAAGCTTTGATAGGGTGGGGAAGGACTGGGGTGGTGCTCTAAGAATCCTACATACTTCACACTGAATAGCTTTACAAAGTAATTTCTTCACTTTCTATCCCTTTTAGTGCTATTACACTGTCACCATTTCCTTCAATTTTAACATTAACCAATTTCAGGTGCACTCTCACCCATGTTCAAATAACAGCAATCCTTTCACTACGCATTAAAGTTTCAGGAGTGGAGCTTTGACTGGGGAGTTGAGGCAGTGCAAGTCCAGTGAAGATGTGAAAAAGCAGAGAGTCAGATCAGTTTAGTTCCCCTGAACTCTTCTATAGGCAGCTGCTGCTACAAATGTGGAAAAATGCTCCTACATGCAAGTAGTCATTGACTCCCCTCTTCTGGTGCATGGCTTTGGATGCAAAATTTTGGAAAAGTGCTAGAGAGCCAATTCAGTTGTCATTCTCACTTGTATAGAGATATGATGAGACACCTTAAGGTGTTGTAGATCAAGGCTGAAGTCTGCAAATTTAGGAGGAAAGTTTTTGGCCAAATCCCTCAAACACAGCCTGTTTTTTGTGAGGCTGGCTGGCTTAGGAAAGAGTAGTGAAAGCTGTTCAGTACCTATCCACTAGAGCCTGAGTTAGATGTTCCTTGTGATCTTATAATTTATGAAAAAGGCCACCTGGTTTTTACAGGTTCAATCTTACTCCCTTCACACTGCCTTTTCTCTAACATAATAGGATTTAAATGTTTCATTGTAGCAAGAAAAAAAGCATGGCCATCAGACAACACAGTAACCACTGCTCTCCTTGTCCATGCGGTTGTACTGTTGACCTGGCAGTAATGACATAAATTTAAAACTGCAATGAGAAACACTGAGAAATACTCATGAAAACCTTTTAAACACTATAAGGGGTTTTGTGCTTGCTTTTGAGGTGCTTAACCAGTACAGCTGTCGGAAATGGTAGAGATGAAGAACTAAGGAAGTAAAAAAAATTACTGCGTAAAGTATTCTGATTTCAAAATGCAGAACTGAAAACCACTCTGATTTTGTTTTGGAATTAAAGACAAAAAAATTTAATATAAATTAAAAATACTGTGAGGTTTTAAAAATATTCTGATGTCTAATTTTTTACTGCTCTTTACATATGTATTTCTTTTCTACTCTTAAATAATAATTTCTGAAAAAGTCCCTGTGTGGTAAAAGAAATATTACCGAATATTAAGTGAATTGAGCCTCACATCCGGTACTCATAAGCTACAGTATGAGAAGCCCTGCTGGGGCTCAGGGGATGTATTCCACCTCCCCATCACCCTTCCTGTCTGAAAATCAGCACGATGTTAGCAGATCTACACAGACCTTGTTTGTGGTGGCTGACCTCTGCCTGCCTCCATCCACACCTGTGGTATGTCTTTTGTCCTCGTATGTCCAACCCAGATGAAAATTAATATTGTTTGGGGCTGAAGGTCAGCTTTTTGGAGAAGGAGCACTTTAGAGTGTCCTGTTGTCTGCTCTGCTCTTGTTGCTCTGAATGAGCTCTGGAAGAGTCAGCTTGCTTTTGCTCAGCAAGTAACATTAAAGTGAAACACTTGGAGTGTGACTGAAGGAAATGCCCCAGAAGAGCTCTTGTAAGTGCTCTTATAGAGCACTGATGTCATGTCCTGATGAAAATGAGTATTGTGCTTCTCCACCTGCAACAAGGAGTGCACAAGGCAAAGGGAAGGCTTCCTCAGACCGAGTCTCCTCAGACCCAAAGCTTTCTGGAAAGCATGTACGCTCTCCTAGCATTAGAAGTAGCTACTCGTGTCTATGACACAGCACTGTTACTTGTTCTTAAAGTGTATAAAAGTAGACTGTTCTTAAATAAGAATCACAGAATCATAGAATGTTTTGGGTTGGAAGGGACCTTGAAGATCATCTAGTTCCACCCCACCTGCTCTGGGCAGAGGCATCTTTGCTGGACCAGGCTGCTCAAAGCTGCTGCCAAATTAGTGGCAGCATTTTTTCTCTTAAGGATCTTTGCAAGATTTTTCTGTCACATATGCAGTGTAAACATTTCTTGAGGCATTTTTTTCTTTGGGCCAGGGCACATTCCTACTAATCAGCAGTGCAGGTGGTGTGACAGAGGTCCTGTCTGTAGCTGTAAATTTTAATAAAGAATTCATCTCTTTATTTCCTCTGGTTCTCATTATGAAAATGAACTGGGTTTCTTTCCATCAAGTTGTATAAACATAAAGCTGTAGAAAAAATTCATTTAATTTAGAAAAACACATAGCAGAAGAACATGATCTGATGAAGTCCTGAATTTCAACCCTGCCCTGTTCTTAAATTCTGCCATATCTTCTTGTCCTCTGTTATATTTAAGTTACCAGTTTTGGAGGGTTCAGCCTAGTATTTTCAGTCACTGTTTCTTTAATATATGCCCCTTATCACCATTTTGATACATATTTTTCATTTCTTTACTTTTTAAATTGGGACTATTGTTTTCCCTTTTTATCTCTGTATGTTATCACATCTAAGAAATAGATAAAAAATACTTTATGCTGATATGTTTAAGGATCTTTAAGACAGCGGTCTGTATTGAGAGCTACAACAATGCACTGATTTAATATCTGTGCTGCATATTCTGTCCTATGGGAACATCAGAGTAAAATGCTTTTGTTCTTACAGATAAAGTAGGTTTTTTCAAGGAGTCAGATTGGTCCTATAATTCTGGTGAATTGCACCTTATTCCCCAAGTTGCTGTTGATGTGAATGGGAGCAAATTTTTTATTACCAGTGTTAATGTCATTTTCATGCTGAACCAATGTATCTACACAGTTATGCATTTGTAGAAAGCTCATAGAAGAATGTACTACAAAGTTTGTCAAAGACAAACCACTTTCTGGCATTCTTCTTTTTTTCTCCTGCAGTAGCTGATATAGCTTTTATTCTCTCCAAGCAGTGCATCATAATCCTACCACAGGGTTTATTTTTTATCATTTTGAAATCCAGAGTTTAATATCTCAGTTAGGGTCAGGTGCTTGGAGGTGAGAAACTTCCATAATTTTTCACCTGTGTAATAGTTCTGAATCTGCAAGTCCCTTCCAGAAAGCTCATAACAGTATATATTCTCATGAGTGTTGTATACTTCTGTTATGGATGGTAGTGCATGAGTTTATTGTTTCTAAGGGTATTCTAATGTGCCCAAGTTGTATTTATATGCAGGATATGTTTTGAATATCAGACAAAAAATATTCATATTTTGATGTTTGAAGTCCTTGCTAGGAATTCTTTTCTAAAAATAAGCATTTTATAGGCTACTTAATCAATCTTATGTAAAGAACGAGCAGTTTGATCTTGTCTTCACTGTACTGCAGTTTTCCATCTGACACACCCAGATTTCAGACCAACAATCTTGGTAGGTTGTTGGGTTTTTTTAATAGGAGGTAGGGTGAGGAAACTTCTGGGTGTACTGTTTTAGCAGTGCCTTCATTACAAGTTCAAAAATATTGATGAATGAGTGAACAAAGATTTGATTAGATAATTGTGATGGAACAAAACTGGCAGAATTGTGTGTTCTGCTTTGCCTGTGGTCTTTTCTATCAGCACTTGAACAACAAATCTGAAAAGTGACAGAATTAAATCTTAGCAAAATAAATTGAGAGAAATTGTGTAGTCTTAGCTGGTTTTCAGTCCCTTACAATTTGCTGCCTGATGGAAGTCAATCAACCAGTTTTCTGTTTTCCAAGGTTTTTTAAACGTGAGATCCTTGGATGCTCACTCCATAGACAGCTCCAAGGAAGTCTGGGAAATAACACTAATAAAAAATAGCTTCTTGTCAGCAGGCTATTTACTATAGGAAGAACTGTACTCTGCTGATAAAGATTTGAAGCATGGAGCACCACCAAAAAACACAAGTCTAAAATGAGAAGGAAAACCAGAAAATTTAAAATATGATGATTATATACTTGCTTTTATTCATTTACTTTGCTGTGTGATTGTTTACTTTTTTTTTTATGCCTTCCTTCTAATGGAACACTCTGAATCATACTTCATGTTCTGGAAAGTTCTGCTGCCTGATGGCAAAATTACTCAGGGAAGTACTTGGACCCTTGCCAAGCTTCTTGTGCTTGGAGGTGAAATGGATTATGAGAGTCAACTATCACTTTAATGATCTTCTGTTTATTAGCAAAGAGGATACAGAAAGCATATTTTTCTGAATGCAGGGAGAACAAACAGCAGGCAATTTCCTTGCCTGAAATGCCACTGCTGCCTTTTCAGCCTGTCCTGTACCATAGATTTATTTTTTAACCTCTGTATGAGGACACTTGTGCAGCCACACTTCTCCCCTGGTTTCCTGCTGTCTGACATTTGGCTTTTGGTTTCTGGTGAATTTTGAGGGTATGGATTCATGGTAATGAGGTGTTCTATAATAGAGTAGTTAAAGGAATTTCTGTCTCTTTCATCATGCAGATCTAGTTGTTTTATTGCAACAGAAAGTTGACTTCGCTCTGGCAATCTGAGAGGAATAAGGTGGGTATGGTGGTCTTCAATGGCACTGAACGGTTCAGTCTGATAGAACTGAGGCTTGACATTGCTAAGAATATAATGACACTAGCATCTTATCAGGTTTAAAGTCCATTTAGCTGCCTATGCCATATCCTGTCTTCAGTCATGAGTGATAACAGCTACCATGGGAAAAATATAGGTCTAGGGCAAAGCATGCAATGAGAGATCTTGCTCCAAAATCATGGGACATCCACAAATCATGACACATCTACAACAGGGCATCCACAACTTCTATGTGCAACCTGTTCCACAGTCTCACCACCCTCATCATAAAAAATGCCTTCCTTGTGTCCAGTTTAAATCTACCATTTTTCAGTTTAAAACTGTTGCTCTTTGTCCTGTCACTACAGGCACTGCTGAACATCCACAATTCTCTCAGCAATTCTTCATAGAGGAGGTCGAAACTGTTACAGGAGAGCCTGTGCTTAGCTATATATTGTCCTTAATACGTGTCAGCATTTTTCAATGTATGTGAATTAGCCCTCAGATATCCTCACAGTTCCTTCTTCCTTTTGTATGGGAAGAAATGTTGGTTCATGTCAATGTGTCTAGTGAAGTTGGAACTTTTGTTTAAGTGTGGGGCATCCAGTTGTGTGAAAAGTGTCTCAGGATTTCTTTCTGCAGTTCTCTGACTTTAGTTTTTTCTTTTTCCATATTTGGCTCACAGTACTATAACACCTGTGCTTTCTATTCCCTGCAAATTTTCTGTCAACTAAAATGTGACCATATCTTAATTTCCTTGTGCGATACAAAAGACATATTTATATCTTCTTTCAGAAAAAAAGTGATTTCTTGCATGAGTCTTGGTGACATTATCATCTGCTCCTTTTCAAAATAGCTGCCTAAAATGAGACCAGAAGAGTACGGTCCAAGGGGTGCTTACCTATTTCTTTAATTTTCTCATTTGATCAATAAGCTCAATAAATTAATATTTCTGATTCATCCTGAATTCAAACTTGTCACTTTATTCTCAAAGATAAGGGTTTCAATTTGTTACTTGTTTTGATGAAGGGCATGTAATTTATAAATTGAAAGGAGGACAAAGTTCTTAGTAACAAGTATCTATAAAATGTAACCTAAGAGAAAACAGAAAAAAAAATAATTGAAATTGACAAAAACTAAAATGTTTTAAAGCATCCCTTGTGAAATGTTAAAATGGCTCAAAGAAGGTTCTTTAATTCAAGGATAAGAGTTTGAGTCTTTACTCTGTGCTATTTCTAGCGAATATTAGGTAGGTATTTGACTGCAGCAAAATTGTGTATTGAGCTATTGCAATTCATCTTTAATTCCTACAGAAATTGTAAACTGGTATGAGCCTACAGTCTGATTTAAATGAAATTTTGACTCTACTTTTCCTGTGCTTCGTAAGAGTCCCTAAAGTTATGGCAAAGGATCAAAATATATTATATATTCGATGGTTGGAGGTGAAGCACAGCTACTGGCTCCATCTCCGAGGCTACAGAAATAAGCATTCTGGTGCATTCGGTGATGGTGCAACTTGTGTTTCCTTACACAAACAAAAGACTTGTGTAGCCTTAGGTTAAAACCAGATGTTTATGAAGGTGGTCATAGCTGTGAGAGAACTAAATGAGTTCCATGTCCCACTCTTTTCCCTCATGCTCCCTGCATTTTTAAGAAATTCAAGCTGGTTCACTAAATAATTACTCCCTTGATTTGCAGAAAAAGCTGATACTTGAAAAGGCTTTGAAAGTATTAAATAGCTTATTTTTTCCCTTTGGAGGAAGCTCCGAGTCTTCCATTTACTCATTTAATCTGTCATTCCACTGCACCCAAGGGCGAAGTGTCATATCTGTGTGCTTCAGTAATTTTGTACAGCACACAGAGGACAAACAAATATCAAGTGACTGAAGCCAAAGTAGATTTCATGCAGGAAGCTATGTTTCCTTTTCTTGCCATACATTTTCAATAGAGATTTTCTTGATTGTAAGCTGGTAAGTAGACTTCTGCCCTGAAATTTATAAATGTGTTTATAACAGGAGTTGATACAAATCGTAGGTCAAAGCGTGTTCTCAGAATACACTGTTCTTCCATCAAATTACAGACAGTGGTTTCATAAATATCTGGATGCCATGAATGAACCTCGTAGCAAATCAAAACAATCTTCCATTTCACTTTTAGAAAATAGGATTTTAGATAATAGTATCAGTAGTCAGTTGTTTTAAAGCCTTGTACTACCCAGCATAATGATACAGAATATCGAAAAGATAGCTTATAATTCACTCTTATTACTTAGTGGGTTTAAACTTAACTCAATAAGATAGTCCAGTATTTTGGTTATTTTAGAGGATTAAACCAGAACTCTGAATCTGAGCTGAATAAGCTACAAAACATTTTCAAGGAAATAACAGAATGCCATAACATCCAAACTAGTTCTTGGGAGATTTGTGATACTAAAGTTATAGAGGTTTTTATTGAACAGGCATGAGCACTGGCAATACTAAAATGGCAAGTGAAATAACAGTAAGTTCATTTAAGAGAAGGAAAGACAATCATTTAAAAGTATAAATTATATATATTTTACTACACAAAATATATAAACAAGTTTTCTGAGAAAGTCTAGTATCATTTAGAATAAATAGGGCCTATTAAGTAGTGCAAGATTGTCTTCTCCTGGCCGAAGTACATGACAACCATTTATTGATCCAGTGTCATATTCTGATGAACAAAATGGATCTCTGCTATGTCCTACGCATCTAAATTTGAAATCAGAAGAGAAATTGTACATTGCTATTACAACTCTTACCCAGTATACATAACTGAACTTAGCCTTCTGAATAACTACTGTACTTAGGCAAAGTAAGAAAGTGAGCAAAATAAATTCTGGAGATGCATTTTTGGCAGCTGTTAACATTTAGGGTGAGTTGATTTAAGATTGGTTTTGGCTTAATGTGGAGAACTAGAGCAGTTTTACAATTTAGAAACAAATTTAGTTTCTGTTGTTTGAATTCTGGACTACTGGCTTTTTAAGATTATCTACTGTTTAAAAAATAAAATTGCATAGTTACAGCCAAATTTCATTACATTAGCTGATAATTAATCCAAACATTTGGGTAAATATTGCGAGCAAATACAATTCAAGCAAACTGAAATTTGCTTATTGTACAGTCAAGATTTCATCATCTTGGTGCCTAGAAGCTTGCCTCTAGTTACTTTTGCTGGGGGAGACATCTGATGAACATGATCTTTAATTAGTAGTATTCCTAAGCCATTTTTGCAGCCCTCAGCACTACTGTACCACTGCAGGTTTCTTTGTACCTGCATAATTGCAGGCTTTAGAATACACCATGATGCCCCTGTAGAAAGCTGTCCCCACCTGCTTTTCCAGCTGTAATCTTTTCATGTTTTTGTGAGCTACTAGCTTAATTTTCTTCAGCAGTCTTTTCATATTTGTCTTCTCAAATAAGCTTTTCCACTTTTA
Source organism: Dicrurus megarhynchus (assembly GCA_013399195.1). Classification (NCBI taxonomy): domain Eukaryota; kingdom Metazoa; phylum Chordata; class Aves; order Passeriformes; family Dicruridae; genus Dicrurus; species Dicrurus megarhynchus. The sequence continues at coordinate 520,380 of VXAD01013336.1, forward strand.
AGGTTGATTGATTTTCACTCCATTCCACTGTATTTTTAAATGTCCTGGTTAGAAATGTCAGCCTAGAAGCATCTTTCACCTTACCTTTGATTTTGTGTTTACAGTACTTGCCACCTTAATTTTGCCTAGAAGAAATTAATTTGAGTAGGGCTTTATAAATACTGAAGTGGCCTGAGCTGGCCCCTCCCATTTTAGGAAGTTCTGCCAATAAGGCACTAATTCTGCTGCAAATCAAGCGTTAGCTATTGAGAGATAACTGTTCGTTTGTTTCAGTGAGAAAAGAAAAAAACCTGAGGTTTTCAAGATACTTTTTGAGGTGGACAATCCAGAAAGCATAGACATTCAAAGCAGTAATTTTAAAAGAAAAGGTCACTGAGAATGTTGTGGCGTGGTGTGATAGAATGGAGAACAGGATAAAAGGTGTTACAGGAAGGGATAAAAAAACCTTCTTGTGTATATATCCTGAACCAGGGAGGGCAGTGGTGGGGGAAAGGATCAGCATCAGTCATCCAATTTGGATTACAAGATATACGTAGCTTGGAGATGATAAACCTCTGATTCCGTTGTATTCCGAGCTGCAGTTTTTCCTCAGAAATGAATCTTTTGGGGAATTAAAGGCTGCACAGATCCTGTTTTTAAAGATTCTTCATTCAATATGCTGTTTACAGATCTTCCAGCAAGTGGTAGCTTAGCTTCTTCTTGCAATCATTTCTTTATGTAAGAATATATTTATAATAAAAAATAAGCAATAAGGTTTTTCACACAGGTTATTGCACATATCTTAATTTTATGATACAATGCTAACATAATTGAGAAGTGCTATGTGATTTCACCAGCAAACATTTGGTGACCAAACAAGAGACAAAGATATACTCTTATCGCTCACCAGAAATGAAAATGAAAGCATAAAATTGGCATAATGAGAACATTTGCATAAAAATGGCATAATGAAACATTTGCAGAATTTCTGTTACTTTGTTACAAAACTCTAAAAATTATTTTAATGCTTTGTAGATACACATTCATGGCATATATCTGGACAAGCATTTAACATCAAAGTTTAGTCCAAAACAATGAAATTCAATTAGTTTATCAATGTGTAGTGATAAATACAGTGCATGTTAGATGGATTGGCCATGTTGCAATCAACATAAGTAGCCAAATGCATAAAAGATACTTCTTAATTCTCCATTTTACAGTGTGTAGTGCCTAACAAAAGAAGAAAGAAGAGATATAAATTGATGCTAATCCAAGCAGAGGATGCAATGGGTCATGTTGAAATACGGTTGATGGGCTAAAAACAGTCATTGGGAGATAGAAATGGATGCAAAATAGTACAGGCTGCAGGGTGCTATTTTGCAGAAATGAAGCAGAAGCATCAGTGTCAAAAGGCATACCCACACATAAAATGTCTCCAGCTTCTGCACTTAAAATGTCTAAACTGCAAATTTATGGAATTACATAATTTTGATTAAGTGAAACTGCTGTAATAACTGTTCACTGGATCACTAATGGAAGGACTTGACATAGGGTTGTAAGTTGTTTTACAGTTAAAAATGCATTTTGTGGCTGTCTGTACTTTAATCTATAGGGTTCACATCTCTTTCCTGTGAAATTTTGCACGTTCCCTGCTTTTCAGCGAGAGTTTGATGTGTGAAAATTTAGTGGGAAAGAGGAAACATAAACAGTTGATAAGCTCGGCTCTTCTGTCAGCTCCCACAGCACCCTAAGTGAGCTTAGTAGCCTATCACATGGTGCAGGAATGCTTTCACCTCCAAAGGGAAAACGAGTCTCAGCTTAAAAGGCTTGTGACGACAAGGAGAGAGCAAAGAGCCTGCTCTCAGAGGCTTGGGAGCAGGCTCTTCTTTCCACACCAGCATGAGGATTTAATAGAGCAATTCCATGACTGGCAGAGAAAACCTGATGGCACACTCACTCCTCACTGGTAGAGCAGCTTGGGCAGGATACGCGTAGGAGTTTATTTTAAGTAACTAAATAAAAGCTTCAGAAGAATTACAAATATTAACCAACAGCTTAACCAACTGCTTCCTTCTTGAGAATACTGTCATGTATTTCCAGTTTAAACTCAGCTTATCTCTGTGAAGTGAAATGATATGGCAACAGAGCTCTTGTGATACAGCGTTGCTGATAGTCACCTAATTTGGCAAGGCCAGTGAGAGCCAGTGAGCATCTTGCTAGTCTCTCTTCCTTGCTTTCTTATGAGGAAAAGCTGAGAGCTTTTCCTCATAAGAAAGCCTGTTTAACCTTGAGATGACTGAAGGGTACCTCTTTAATTTATGCAAGTATCTGAACAGGGAGTGCCAAGAGGATGGAGACAGGTTCTTCTCAGTGGTGCCAAGTAATAGGACAAGAGGCAACAGGCAGAAACTGAAAGAACAGGCAGAAATTTCCACCAGAACATGAGGAAGGACTTCTGTACTGTGTGGGTGACCACACGCTGAAACAGGTTGCCCAGAGAGGTCGTGGAGCCTCCCTCACTGAAGATATTCAAGAACTGTCTGGATGCAATTGTGTGCGATGCACTCAGGGATGGCCCTGCTTGAGCAGGGAGTTTGGAAAGATGACCCTCTATGGTACCTTCCAACCTGACCCATTCTGTGATTCTTCTCCTCCTAGATTATGAAAGTCTCGTGTGGGAGTGAGGCTGAGTTCTGTTTTGTCCTCCTAGTTTCCTGAGGTCAGAAATCTGTTCCCTTGTGCCCAAAACACCTTGTGAGAAACATTCATTCTTACTGATGGAGGCTGCCTCCTCATACCTGTCATGTTATAAATGTGCTTCATGGTCTGTACAGGGCTGAACGGAGTAGCTTTGCTCTCTGTTTGAGAGTGGAAAGATGCCCAGGGCACTTTTCTGTCCCCAGTCCCACAGGACTGCCCACTGGAGCTTGATATGGAGAAAGGCAAATGTACACCTTGTTCCAGGAGGATGTAAAGTTGTCACATGTCACACATTTCAGCCAGCATATTGTGGAGGTAAGGAGATACTGGGTCCATCTCTCCACTGGGACCCAAGAGAGTAACAAGGCTTTTAACACAGGACAAATCAGGACTTCAGTTCTTGGAATAAATGACAGTCCTTTTTTTGGTGGTGTGATTAAGGATCAATAAAGAGCGTCTGATAGTTCTAAGCGGAAAACATTTTCTTCCTTCTCCCCTCCTCTTCATTGTTATTTGGATCAAATCACATGTACTGGCTTCAGTTTTAGAGTATGTTTAAGAGTTTCAGTTAATTAAGTTACAGGAGACATTTTCAGAGGAATCTAAGAAATTTTAGGAACTGAAGTCACATTGAACTCATACATCTTTTTGTCTGATATTAAAATGTATATTCTGTCTTGATATACTAGACAGTGAATTGTCCTCTTATATGAAAAAGAGAACATATTAAAAATCTTATCAGAAGAGAAGGGCAAGGGTGATTTCAAATGTGTCTACAGTTTTCCTGTCATTTTTCCCAATGCCACAAACCCTTCAATTAAGAATTACTATATCTCTTTTCAAGAGTATTTCTGGGATATGGCTACACCTGCAAAACATATGTTGCACTTATTTAGCTCAGTTATGATGAGATTTTAAAGTCTTAATATACTGAGACCAGGTGGTTGTTCCAAATTGCACCCAGTAAATATTTGGTGGGTTTAATTTGGAAATGCCACAGGGATTCATCCTACTCTTGTATTATTTCTGATCTATCACAGTGTTTGCTAGTGGGTGGCTGTCATTTGTTGACGTGACATGTTTGTTTTATATGGGTCTGCTGATGTTATGCAACTTCCATTTAGGCAGTTACATTGTCAAAAGAGAAGTGATAAAAGACCTGTGAGAAATATTTATTATGACCTTTTCATTATCATAAAAAATGTTTCTTTTCTTTGTTATCCTGTAATGTTTCTGCAGAATCATCACATTTTGCATCCTAGAATTCAGGTACACTTTTGCCTATATCACTCTGTTTAAATACCAGAGTAACTGAGGTTTAAAGTTAACATTTGTCAGTAGACTGTCTTTACAGGCAATGAAGTATATGCTTACACTTGGAATGGGAGTGAATGTAAAATTGTTAATATTGCAATGGTAAAAAATGTTCAGTTTGTAATGTCAGCCTTGCATACACAAACCCCAAAAAATTTGTGACAGAAATCTTAATGATGGAATTCTCTTCATAAATGGTATATGGCTGTAGAGAGTTAAAGCAAGATCAGCTTTCCATAGAGTAATAGATGGCTGTGGTAAAAATACCTGGTCACTCAGTTACTCAAAAGCTGCTCCTGGAATAGTGCAATGAATGTGTAGTGCAAAAAATGGGTTTTCCCACACCATGGGGTTGCTGAATTCTAGAACTCTATGCACAGAGATAACTTCCATGTCTGTATTTGTTAATAAGCTGTACACATAAAAGAAATATGGACTGTGAATGAGGTGGTGCAGCTGTCAATCCTTGAAACTCTTCAAACATATTTCTGTTCTGGATGGAATATATATGTACTCAATTGTTGGACATTCACATATTTGCACACAGACCAGATGTTTGAACCTATATGGCCAATACATTTATTATCTAGACATAAAACTGCAGTTTGTATATATATTATGCATATCTTTCCAAAGGATGACTTTGACTTTGACATATGGCAGCATCTAGTTTGTTGACTTTCAGTAATGACTTCATATTGCTATTCCAGACCCATCAGTTTACACACTGCGTTCATTTTTTGTGCTTCGGTACTTTCAGGTGCAATATGATGTTTGTTCAGCTGTGCTTGCCATCTCTAAAGTATATTAATGTACTCTGAGAAGGCAAAGTGACTGGCACAGAAATGAATAATTACAGTAATGACCAGTTGTTATTCTTGTTTATTTTGAGGAATATTTCAATTAGCAGCTCAGTAAATGGTTACTTCCTATACATAGCTGCTATCTATATTAATTCCTGAGGTAAGACACATTTGATTTAATACTGCACCCTTCACTTCACCTAGAAATAGTGTTAACTCCTGTACATACCTGTTCTGTAACCATATGCCAATACACTGCTACTCCCACTGCCACCAGGCTCTGGCAGGTCCTGGAGCAACCTTAAAAGTGCTGTGGAAGACAGAGCAGACTGAAATTGCCCCATCCTGTGAATTAGGAATGTTTCCATCTTCCCTTTCTACTCTTGTTACTTGCATCTACTTTAGTTCAGGAACCAACACCAATGTCGTCCATGTTCTACAGCAAAATAGATCCTTTCTGGATGAGAATCAGTAATGGTGTCAACTTGCCTGTATGAAATAAGAATGCCATTGAAAAAGTGGAACAGCAAAGAATTGCAGTGGTAGGTATAGGCAGAAATCTTACTTTGAAAAGCAGAGAGATAAGGCAAAATGGCAGAGGAAATTAGAGCCTGGCCACTGGGCTGGAAATGTACTGAAACCTATGGTGCTGATCAAGTATTCACTTGTCAAATGAAAAGGACCATGGATGAGTCTCTTGCTCTTAAGAGCTAAAAGGTATTTCAGTTCAATTGCATAAACTATGTTTAGCCATGACTGATGAGTCAATACGTAAGATGTGGTAATGAAAATCAACATGAATAAAGAGTTCATCTTTTTTCTTGCCTGTCTTTAATGTTTTTGATCATCCTCTAGTTTTCTATTGATTTGATGGTATGATTTTCCAAAATTATTTCCTTCTTCCTGTTTCTCTTGGGGTCCATGGAGAATATGGTTTTATCATTTGCATAAAAAGGAATAGGAGGTTTTCATCTTTACTTTTATCTGACATGAAGTGTTACACTACAAGTCTTCAAGCTTGTCAGATCTTTTTTAGTCCGTTTGAACTAGAAAACTCTTTTTTGGTTATCTGAAGGTAAGTAAAGTTTGGTAAATGAAGACACACAGGTTTAAAAACGTCTTTCTTCTTCTTGTATTATCTACTTTTGTACTAGTTTTTGTGATTTATTTCCTGTTTCGGAAGGATTTTACATAGAATTTTCAAGAGAAGGGAAAGAGGCAGCACTGGAGGGTTTCAGCTGAAGTAGTGTTTCTGCTTCTAGACCCTGTGCTTTGGGGAAGGTTAGGACCTGCAGGATAAAGTTCAGGAGAAATTATTGAGAGGAAAGGCTTCATTAACAATAATAGCTTAGTAAAAAAAGAAAATGAAGAGGAGATACTATAACCTTTACTTAACCAGAAGGTTAAGAGGAAGGGAACTTCTTCTTCCATTCTATAAAGGCTATGATAAAGACTAGCAGGATTGCTTTTCTGATATTAAGTTTTTGGAGGGTGGTTGATAAAATAACCATCTGCAGTTTATCCCAGGTTGTTTGTGGTTTTTCTATGATCATGAGGGAGGAACGGGCAATGCAGAATCCAAATGGCAGCATGAAAGAAGTAGATGTGGGAAAAGCAGTTAGTTCTCTGAGGAAGAGGGCTATTTGATCGCCATGTTTTTGCTAAACAGGAAGACTTTATGAGGCCCTGGAAATCCAATTTTTAAGAATTAATACTGTAAAAAATGTTTAAAAAAATTAATTAAGAAGTAAAAAATAGAGTTTATAGAATTGTTTGAGACTTCTTGTTCTTTACAGTGATGTTTTGTAAGTTTTGCAGTTCAGCAATATGCCAATCTTGAGTCTCTAGTTAGCTGGGAGGGCGATTCACATTTGACATATGCAGCGGAGCTGTCAGTTTGCAGCAAAAGAGCAGGGCAAGTTGTGTTTCCAGTGTTAATTCAGATTTGACATCTTATTTATACCTGAAAATGCTGTTAGAAAATATTAGAACACAAATAATGCTGGCACAGCAGGGTTTTCAAAAAGACACTTGTGTTGAATTTCTTCCCACAAAGTTAGGAAATAAATGTATCTAATATTAGAAAACTCTATGCTAATTGTAGGAAGATGCCACACTAGTTACAGCATTCTCCAGCCATTGGTTTTCTCCCCTGGGAGAAAGAGACGAGACCTATTGAGCACTAACAGTAATGAGACTTCTTTAGCGACAGTAATTATGTTCCAATTTAGATAAAATTTCAGTGCACACTTGAAATATTTCCGTTTTATTGTCTGTGTGTATTTAAAGCAGTAGAACTAAGGGTTGTAAGCTTCTCTAAACACCATGCATTAAGAAACTGTAGCATTTAGTCTAACTTGCTTTCAGTGTTAATAGGATTCTGTTGAATCTTTTACCTCAACTTGAAATATTAGTGTTTACTGATACAAAAGTATCTTATCCCTATCTGTAAAAAAGGTTGAGTTCCAATCTTATCAGTCCTTCTAGATGTTTCCATGATGCTGTGGTTGGGGATGGGGGTTATGTGCTAATTTTTCTGAAGACCAGAAACATCTGATGTTTTGTCCATTCTTTTGGGGGATCAAGTAACACTCTCTAAGAGTCCTCATATGGTTTCCTTGATGCATTACTGTTTCATGGTACGTGTCATTCTGGATCTCCCTTAAGAAAGCAAAAAGGGTAACCATGGGTGTTTGCATAAGTCTGTGCCCTTTCAGAAAAGCATAGGATCTGAGGACAAGTGCAAAGCTAATTTCCCCTGCACAGTTTTGAATTCTATAGATCCTTTTCAAGCCTCCTTGGAATGCTTGAAAGCAAGTCACGGAGGGGTATCCAGTTATGGTGCTAGTAGAAAGTCTCCAATCCTCTTAACTCACCCGCTAGATTTGCTCCTTAATTTCTGTTGCATCGTGATAATTGTGAATGTATAGTACAGCAAAGTAGCTCTATTTAAAAAAAAAAATAATAATAAAGGTAGGGGTCTTTTCAGTTCATTTGAGTAGGAAAAAATATCCATCCTTTTGCCACCAAAAAAACCACAGAAAGTAAATTACACCTTCCAAATTAGTTTTGCCCACTCAAAGTAGAAATATATGTTATAACTGATAATTCCCAGGCATAACACAAGATTTTTCCAGGCAGCTAAGTAAGATTTAGATACAACACATGATAGTCACAGTGGACCTATCATAGTTTAAATGTGGAATAAAGTGAGCAATGCCAACTCCAGATATTCAAAAACATCCATCGAGCTCCAGAAATCCTTGGTTTATGTTTCTTTTTATTCGACTGTTGGTACATAAGTTTTGGGACTCCCTTGGATCTTGTTTTCACACAACTGATGATTAGAAGCTTCCTTTATTTTTAATGCAGAGTGAGTTTCTCACATGCGTTGTCACATACTATAAAATGTAACTGTGCTGTTAAACCAAACTGGAGTTTTTTTCTAAGTGTGCTGAGGTGGCACTCCTTGAAGAAGCTCTGTATGTCTACTAAATGGGATGTGATTCTGTAGTACAGCTAATTTATAGTTCATCCAAAGATGTCTTGGAGATAATGGCTTGATTAATGAAAGCAGATGACAAATGCAATAGTATCAAATGTAGGGTGATGTTTCTCTTAAAAGGTAAATTAATTACTGCCCTTTTATAGAGATCTTTTTGAAAAACTCTTCAGGAAAAGAAGTCCTTCATAAAATTGATAAACTACATATATTTCACTTAAAAATTAAAATAAAATTCTTAATAAATTCACTTTAAGAATTTTTACAAGATCACCTTCTCTAATTAAAAAACAGCACACAGTAGAAATACAGACAAAGCAATATATCCTCCACCTGTCCAGCAGAAAACATTGAAACGCTGTATTGGGCCATGGGCAGAGGAGTAATTCACTGCTGAAAAGGAAGAAGAAAGCTTGAAGTTTACAAATTGCTTAGGGAGAACTTTCTTCACTCCAGGACCTATCTATGTAGACAGCAGATGCAATATTTTTATAGCTAGAGAGGTGCATATATAGTACATTTCTGCAGGCAGAAATGGGGGACTTCATATGTCATCAAACAACAGCATGAAACCTTTTATATTACAGGATGAAAATAGTTATTGATGAAAAGGAAAATTGAAAAGATTGGGCTCCTGACTTAAAACCAGGAGAAGGGTCTGAGAAACAGAGCTACTGTCTCTTATAATTACAAAGAGAAGTTCATTTTTTGCCATTTCTCCAGTCTCTTTGAAGACCTTTGACCAGTGTTACGATCTCTCTGCTTCTCTGCCAGGCTAAGCAAACAAATAATTACACTCTTGGGGGATTTTCTAAACATTGGATCTAGTTTTCTTCTTCTGTTTATTTCTTACCAAAGTTACTCCTGTCAGTCCCTCAAGCTGCTTCTGGCTTAGCTGTCTGCAAGTGAGAGAATAGGCCGTCATGTCTGATGATACTCTTAATACACACAAAGTTGACAGAAAAAGGAGGCAAGGAGAATTCCACTCAAGAGCTGATATGATTGATCACTTTGATGTTTGTTAGCTTTCTTTAAACTACCCCCAGAAAATGACAACTCAAAGTCCAATTTAATACTCTCAGTGCTCGTGGTTCCTTTTAACTAAATATCCCTGTTAAGCCTTGTAGGACATGCTCTTAAACACATTTTTGCCAATTAGAGAATCAGCATGATATGGACACAGAATTCACTATTAATAAACTTAGTTCCATACAAAAATTTTTAAACCCTTTCAGTGTCATAAGACTTCAAGTCACATCATGTAACAAAGAATTATGCTGTTATTAAGTATAGAATTTTGATGTCTGAAGGGACTGTAGATGAGTTGACAATTGTCCTGTTTCCATATTCTACTGGAAACAGTCTAAACACTTTTCTATTTGTCATTTTTCTAGGACCATGACAAGTCTACACCAGTATTTTCAGGTTTACTTTCAAGATAGCAGTAAAAGTAGCTTTGTAGTGATTCATGTCACAGTGTCTCAGGTCTTCATTTTGCAAGTAAAAAAAAAATGGAGTGTTGCAAATGTTGAACATTTCCTGAGAGTCAAGTGGGATTTATTTTATTTGCAGCTCTTATCATTAATACTCGATATTTGCAACACAAATAATGGTTCTCTTAGGCAACGCAAGCCTGCTATTTATCCTTTTTCTGGTGGGATACCTTCTAGGAGGAGGGAGAATCTTGTATTACAGTGGGAAACATATATTTTTCCTTAAGTGTTTTTGATTTTTTAAAAAGATTAGAAAAATATCTTCAGTGAAAGTATAATCTGAGGTGCTTTTAAATTGAAGAAATATATTTTGAAATGTCCCTTCTTAAAATTATTTTAATGTTGCAAAAGGGAAAAATCAAAGGATATGGCATTCAGAAGAGGAAGAAATAATCTATGTGCCACTGATTCTGGTTTGGACCTTCAGATTTCCATCATTTACTATTCTCAGTTACTCCCATTTATTTCATATGCAACATTAAGATAAACAGCACAGCCAGAGCATGTGATTTTATCTGAACCAGAACTGCGGAAGAGACACAGACAGTCCTTGTTATTATCCCTGTTATTATGTACAAAGATACATTTGATAGGAAGCCCAGAAACCATAAATTTCAGTTCCTGCTCTCCTCCTAATTGCTGTTAATATTTCTATTTCCTTCACATTACACATGGTTCATATTTCTAACTTTGACAGTATCTTTCAGTGGTTCATTTTCACAAAATATTGGACAACTTCTTCAAGGTCACTTTAAGCAGAGCTGGGAACAGACTTCAGATTTCTATTGCATTGGCATTAAGACTCATTTGCTGTGCCAACACTGCAACAGGAAAATATTATGGAAAATAATTTTTATACTGCAAAACATTTGCACTAAGAAGTGAATTTGGATGGTGGTGTAATGTTCATTTTTATATTTTCAGCTAAGAAAACCTATTTTTCTGAAAACACTTTTGTATTCATTTGAATGTGTATATTCAGAGCCTGTTATGGGATCTTTTGCCCATTTCTTATAAGCAGGACATCTGCTGATGAAAGCTACTAAAAATGTTAACATTTGAGTTAATAAGCTTGTCATTTTGAAAGATGTAAAGTTCTTTAAGGACATGAGATGTCTCAAGCTATTTCTAGTCATGCATAAAGCTGTTCCCTTACAGGTCCAGTGTGAATCCTGCACAGCTCAGTGTTTGAAGTGCCATTACCATCTAAGAGATATTTGGTATCTCTAGGAGATGCAGTTTTGGTGAATTTGTGAATTTCCAGTTCACTGTCCAAGGGACTTTATTAGTTCTTCAGTGCAGAAGCATCCCTTTAGTGTTTGCTGGGTTCTTGGTCCAGCCCAATGAAACCTTGATTCCCTGCTAAGAACTCCTGCCTCTGGAGGCATATTAAACTGACTGCCTATTTGCAGGGAGTGGCAAAGTGATTATTACTATACTTATATAGGAAATGAGGTGGAGAATTAGAAGATAGAGAAAATAATTCTGACTTGACCTTCTTTAAAGCCTTTGTAATTTTATTTTTTTTGCCCCAACTCTTGATTTTTGAGTCTGACTTACGCTTAAATAACCCTGTCTTGACCATTCTCTTTTAAAAAAGCACACACAGAAAGGGATGCAGTTCAAAGATGTTGTTGTTACATCAAATGCGGCATTTGTTACACCATCATTGGGCAGATTTAGCTCAATCTCCTTTCTGTATTAAATTAAGTCCTAATCCATCTTTCACATTACCTTTGGCTCTTTCAAGGGCCCAACTACACTCTGTTCTCATCAATATAAACAAGTATTATTATAAATCAATATAAACAAGTATTATTTTGCATATTAGATAACTAAAATTAGGTAGGTTTAAATTCAAGTCATAGAACTCAGCAGTCCCTTCTAGAGCCAAACCCAAGGAGATGACTTTTCCATACTCACACAAGAAAAATACAAGAAAAGTAGTACTCAAATACCCTGAGGCCATTGCTCATTACAAAATAATTCTTTCCCTTTCACAAGAGCCCTTCACCACTGCAGATAGGAAGCTGCAAAATGAGAGGAGTGAAATTTGCACCTTGCAGTGAGTAGGGTCATCAAGATGATTAGGGTTTGCAAGGTGGGGAGGCTGAGAGCTGGGTTTGCTCAGTACTGCTCAGAAGGGAGTGTGAATGTATTGCAGTTTTCAACTCTACCATTTGACGAAGAAATTCCATTTTGCTATTAGGGAAACTACTTTACAGGTAAGGTGGAGATCAAGCATTGGAGCAGATCTCTGAGAGACACTGTGGCATCTCCATCCTTGGAGATATTCAGAACTTGACTGGACATGGCCCTGAGCAACCTGATCTTACTTTAAAGTTAGCTTTAATTTTGAAGCTGCTGTTGCTCTGACCGAAGTGTTGAACCAGATGACTTTCAGAGGTCCCTACCAGCCTAGAGTACTTTATGACTCAGTCCCCTGAAGCTGCCTGACTTGGCAGAGCATAGCTGTGTTGCAGCCAAAAAGGAGCTGCTCTTGTACAGCACATCCCTGCCTTGCCTGCCCTGGGCCATTGCCCCATGCTGGGCTCTCATGTTTTTCTTGCTAAGTGTGGATGGGAAGAGCAGATGTCAGCTGAGCCAGAGCACCCTTCTGCTACTCCTGGGATATGATCAGCTCTGTGGTACAACCATTATTACTTGGCTCCCTGTGCAACAGAGAAATGAATGTGGAGAGTCAATGCCTTTGAATTCATCATAGCAACTTTGATCTTTCTGTTTGAAAGTACTTTGACAGTTTCTTTTAAAACATCTGACAAAAATAGCTCAGTCTGGAAGCCAGCAGGTGTTTAGGCATTTTTTTTATTGCATATATTAATAAAAAATGAGTCATTTGTGTTAATCTGTGTTAGGCTGTTACAGATCTGCTTTGTACTGCATTAAAGAGATATTAGCCAGGAATATTCAACATCTCTATGAGGAATGCTTCACTATGTTCAAATATGACATGCAACGTACTTATGTCAATACAGATAAGGGCTTAAAAAATGGCGAAAAGTGAATTTACTTTCAATGTTCAGGCATGAACATATGGTGTCACACAATTAATTGCATTGAGAAGCAGGACTCTGTGTTCTGGGCTGCCATAGACTGAGCATAAAAAGCTACAGAATTTGGCCCATAGTCTTGAGAAAAAAATAAAACGCAGATGTAGGTAAAACTTCTTGTACAAACAGTTGTGCCAAATTCTATGTTCTCTTTCTATTATGCCACCAAATTTTCCAACCGATGCATAGTTCTCTATGATACATTACTGTCCACTTGCTAGTCCAGGTTTCATTGTGCTTCCTTTGTGCTTGCTGGAGAAAAGGGAGGTAAGGATAGGACGGCTAACATGAAAGCCTCAATTTCTACTTGTTTTAGTATTTAGAACAGAGAATAAAAAGGTTGCACTTCAAAGGCTAGATAAATGTTGTTTAATGTTATTCAGCCACAGCACAGAATTACATCAGTACCATGTTTTCCAAGATGCTTTGTTGCATTTAATGTGGATAGGCTGTAGAAAATATATAAGGACATGAAGAAAAACAACCCTTCTTTCTTCCTGAGCACACCTGTCAACAGAAGGATGATTTAAGGACTTTGCCCAGAGAAGCAGGGCCTGTATGCTTGACACATCACAGGGAGCCTCTGCTTTCTAAAACAGTGCAGTCTTTGATTTCCACTCCAAATATCTTGCAGTGACAAACAGACAGATTTGGATTTGAGCTCCACTGCAAATATTTTGTCTGATCCAAAGTGCTGAAACTGACAGGGACAGATATAATTCCATTCAAGTATATAATTACAAAATTGCACTAGCTGCACTTTATAGTGTTTTATAACTACAACAAGGTGGAATTTTTTTTCTTTTCAGTCCTATGGTTTTAACCAATAATATTTTTTTTGCTGTTGTGTTTATGTAGATTTCTTATGATCAGAGAATAAAGGAGCCTCCTTGACTCCGTAGCATAAAACAAACTTTTCTAGATGCCTTGAAAAGTACTGAAGAAACTGAAGAAAATTAGTGTAAGAACTATGTGTCCCATGAGGTATAAAGTACAATATGTTTAAGGGAATTTAGAAGAGGTGCATGTGCAGAAGTAATCAGGGATATTGTCAGTTTATGCCTCATTTATTTGATGTTTTTCCTTCATACTTTTTTTAAAATTGATTTCATAGAAAAGAGGTAAACTTGAAAGAAACATAGTATGTGATACAGTGCACCAACTTTTCTCTGAAAACGTGTAATTATAGAGACTAATTATAAAGAGTTTGTTTTTTTGTATAAATTTTCCGGATTTTACATTATTAATTGCAATTTTTTTTGTATACTAATAGGGAGTCGAGATGGTGATTATACAGGTCACCAGTCTGTAGAAGAAAATCAGGAAAGATGAAACTGAATCATTAACATTACCTTATGTCTACAGCTTTGTGTATGAAAGGAGAATTTTCTAATGATGGCCTGCTTCTGGCAGCATGTCAGTTTTCCACCATTTTTTACAAGTGGAACTCAAAATCAAACAAAATCAAAACGTACAGATTACTTAAATTTTCATGTTTAAAATACCAGAGACTGTTTTCTCTCAGGCATGAATCAGAGGTTGAACTCGAGTGTAGAGAACTGAGCATCTGTTACTATTTGAAGGGCTGTAAGTTATCCTTCCTGGCTTGAAGCTGTTGCTCCAGAAGGGCACAGCTCAGGTCTCACTCCTTGTTTGTACCTGCCAGCCCCACAAAAATGTCTCAGACATTGTCAATGCTTTGAGTATCCAAACTGGCACAAGCTGCTTTTGTTTAGGTACCTGAACTCTGCCTCTTACTGTACACCTTGGAGGGCTGCAAAGGTACCAAACTGAATTTTCACTGCAGATTTCATGCTTAACCACCAGCAAATTTCTTCCCATGTGTTGATGTTTTTACTCCAATTCCATGAAAGGTCCTAATATTTTCTTGTTCCTGCTGTTCATTTGTCTTGATTAGATCAAGTGGAAGGATCCTGTAGGATCTTGGGTGCATGATCTTAGCTGTGGATCTCTCTTGTGCTAAAGTAGTACAAATAGTAGTAAATGAGTGAAAAGACAATAAACCATTTGAGAAAGGAGCTCTTTGGTCTGATATTTCTAGATGAGGTTCTTGTGACTTAAACTGCCCTAAATTGTAAACGCCAATACATCCTACGCAGGAGTTGTGCAGGCTAATTAATACTAGAAACAATAAGTCAATTACTTTTGTATGAGGAGTTTATGTTCTTGAGTACTACAGGAGCAATTTTTGTACTTAGTACATTAATTTCTAGTAAAAGGAGCTTTTAATTAAATAAGTGGTCTTAGTGATTCTGATTATTTTGACCCTTACTAGCTCCACTGAAAGCACTTTTAGGTATTGGTATGACACCATTTGTCAAGCTCAGCAGTGATACTTCCATTTTGGAAGAAGATAAAAAGGGACATATATTTTTATCAGCCTTGTAAAGTTGTCAAGACAGTTTACCAGGCTGTGTGCAAAATTTTTTTTCTGCATTCTTCTATGATGATTGAAGAAAATGTTGTTTTCTGTCAGTGTGTCGGCCTACTTCTTTGTAACACAAGTCTTAAAAATTGTCACTTAACCTGTAGCTGTTTTGAGGAAATACATGCTGAAGTAAAACATTAAGATCTTCAGATGAAAATGCTATATTTGTCCTCCTAATTACTGTCATTGCTTTAATTAGTAAGATCTTGGCTTTGAGCTGTGACCTTGAGGTTAAAAAAATATTAATTATCAGTCTTTGAAAAATGCTAATTAACCCAGTCAACCATTAAATTGTTTAGATTACATGTGATAGTATTTCATTAATATAAAATATAAACTTAGACTTTGTTAATGTATGAAATGACATTTAAATTAGCTTTTACTCCTAAATAGTATTTTGGATTTTAAAACAGCTTTTTTCTCACTAACATAGACATTCTCATATGCTTTGAAAAACATTTGTTATGTAAGACATTTTACTAAAATCAAAATTCAGCAGAATACTTGGGAATTTCAATTTCTTATTTGCAAATTAGTGTTTGATAGTTTACTGAATAGAGATCAGTGTTGAATTCCTATCCAGGACTGAATGACCAGTTAGTTAATTGGTGTTGGAGCTTCTCCCTGTGGTATGGAAAGACAGCCACAGTGCTGTCCTCTGTAGATTTCTTTGTGAGATGTAGTGTTGGGAATGTCTGGAGCATTATTTGGGTGAAAGAGAAGAGATATGCTGTCAGATGAGAGCATCATTAAGGGATCTGTGGTGTGGGACAGCCTATGGGCACTGCAGATCAGGTATGTGCTCCACAGAGGATAAAAACCGTTAAACAGGGACTGATCCCAACCAGAATTCAGGCCACAGAGAGATGGATTAAAACCAGTCTTATTCCCATCTCTAGAAGGAGTGCACAGTCCATTTTTGTGCCACATAATGGGGCAGTACAGAACCCTCTCGTTGCTCTCAGTGTATGTAACAGCAGGCAGAAACTGCTGGGGGTGTTAGTCCTCACAAATAACCATGTGCTGTGGCTCCCCAAAGGAGCCTGTGTTCCTGTCAGGCTTCCTGGCACAAGTGCAGAGTGTTTGGGCTTGCACCTGCCTTGTGTTTGATCCTGTCTCCCCTGTAAGGGGGCCTGCACCTCCAGCACACCACATGCCTTGTGCACCGACAGCTCACAGAGCTGGTGGGAGAGAATGGCTGGGGTTTTTTCCAACTACCATGGCAACTTAGCAGTTTAATTATAGAAACTACTTTCCTTTACCCCATTCTTAATGGGGCAGGAGGGAACAGAGCAGAGGGAAACAGGGGAGTGGAGGGAAAAAATTACCTTAAAAATGAAAAATACCTAATTGTAGTCCCTTCACTAGTAAGGGTATAATTTACTAAATAAACTATATTCAGAAATATGTAAGTTGTACATTTCCCTGCCGCAGAAGACTGTCATATTAATTTTAAATTGCTGGAGGTTTTCAGCTGGGGGCTGTGAGAAGGAAGCCTTCCCATTAAATTTCCAGCAGTTAGGCACATAATTTGGTTAGCCTTTCTCTCTGCCTCCAGGAGTCACTGAGCAGCCAGCTTCAGCTGAAGTAAGCCTGTTTGTGCAAGCAAATCTTTTTTCTGTACACTTCCCTTCTGGTAGACTTTGTTCTTAAAAAAAAAGAGATCCTTCGAGAGTCTAGGCTTCCTATTTGCATCATTAAAGAGACAAATCCAGCTGCTTTGCTTATAGTGGTCACTGTCGTCCCTGTAACAGAAATCAAATGAGTGAGGACATGGAGCCTTGTGTCTTGTGACTCTCAGCTCAGTGCAAAGCTTGTTGTGTCTGGGGCTGCACATGGGTTGAGATGTGCAGAGGAAGGTGTGGATGAAGATATTATAGCTGAGCAGACCCTGCTGCAGCATCTCTCAGGCAGGTATGCAGGTCTGCAGTCTGAACACTGTCATTGTGGCTGCCAATTCTCTATGACCAAGAGATAGGTGTTTTGCCTCCTCCAATTTTCCACAGAGCTGACAGACAAACTTAACTAGTCCTTTGATGATTAGGGAGTGAAAACATCAACTCCACAGACATAGCCATTAGCATCTTTTATAGTGTCAAGTAAGTCAGTGGTGTGACAGCAATGTGACAAGCTGTGAAAATGTCTTTGGTCCACAGTGAAGTGGGGTGGTACGTGGGAGTGCTGGAATGGAGGTTAAAGCAGGCATGGTGCAGCACAGTGTTCACTAGAGTATTTCGTCCTAGGAGGTATGGTGTAAGTATTCTTGGATGATAAGTGTTTCCTGAGCTGTCCAGATTACCATAAACTATCAATATCCCCCTATTACAGCAAACACAGATACAGTTTTCATCTTTCTGGAGCACGCGAATTTGCATTTTTAACTCAGAGGAATCTCATTACTCTTATCCCAAAGACTGAGAAATGCTAAAACAAGACAAACAAGGAAAGCTTTCAGCCCTTTTGCAGTAACTTTTACATTTCAAAATGGATTTAATTGAATGGAGGAAATTTAGTTCCAGAAGCCTAGCTATGCAACTGAAAGCAAGTGGGGTGATCCTACATTTGATTTTTTTTTTTCAGCTAAAGCTTATCAAAAGAATAATTTTGCTATAACAGTAGCTTTTTAAAATTAAATATCTGCAGCCTTCTCTATCTTCCTAGACAAGAACAGCAGAATTGGAAAGTTGCAAATGAAATGAGATAAAACATCATTTGGCAGAAGGAGACGAGCTTGGCAGCAGTGAATGAATGGGATATTGATATTGTTCTTGGCATCACGAGTGGGGCTAGGAAAGGTGGGATGTTTGGGAGTCCACTAAGCGCTGCTGTGAGGGGAGCTGTGAACATGTGACTCACATACCAGTGACAGTGAAGATGTTGGAGATCTGTTGGTTTGTAGAAACATACACCCTTCAGATATCATTATCTATAGGGTTAATGATCTAGGCCTCTCCACCAGACTGAGGGCTTTTTCTCATGAAGCCTGATGAATTTTGTGGCTTTTCAAGGATTGTTCTTCCATTTTTAAGGTGAGGAATAACTTGCCTGCACAGAACTTCTTAGGAATTTGATAAACTTATTACTTCTTGTAGTTACTGACAATGGAAAAGGATTGTGTGGGTTTTTATAGTGGCTATTGGTCTTCCTTTTCTTTATCTCTTTTTCTGAGAAACACAATGGGGTTCCACATTCTTATTGTACCAAACAGAATATTATTAAAATAAAATTGAAAATATGACATTGTGCACAACTGTACAATAGTTTATAAATTACAGTGTGTCATTCTTACTTTTTGCACTTCATTCTGTCTTCACAAAATGAAATTTGGAAATGGCTTATTGGAGTTTTCAAATGCAGTATTTCCAGAATGTAAGATAGTGTGCAATGTCATTTTGGTCTGAAGAAAATTCTTCTCTAAAGAAACCCATGTAAGCATTTCACCATTCATGTTCCTTGCTGTCCTTCATTTTTTTCATAAAATAATGCATTTCAGATTCCAGGTCTGTCAGCTCTAATAGGTATTTAAAATTGCAGCTGGACTATTGCCTTCTTGCAGTACAGTATTTTCTTTAAATGTGTATTGTCAGTGATATCTGAACAAATCAATTTTTTTAGACCTTCCATTCATTCTCTTCTAAATTATATTTAGGCCAAAATCTACATAAATAGCTTTAAGTGAGTTTTCTTTTTCATCTTCTATAGATATTGACTGAGGCTAAAGTCCTGCCATATGTTATTTTCATTGTTACCATTAGTGACAAAGAGTCTCTGGAGTGCAAAGTCCAGTGCAGCCACAATTAGCTGTGCAGACTTCTTCACCCATCCTACCCTAAATCAGATTTTGTAGAGCGCAGATCCGTTTAGATAAAAATATGATGAGTATTTTTTGAGGATTGTTTGTTTCTTTGGAGCTGCTGAAGCGATTATCGTATTTATATAAATAAGTGTTGATGAAGGTGTTTGAAAACTGCACTGTTGGAAATCATGACTAGTTGGACCTCACATGCTTAGAGATTTTGGTCCTTCTAGTGACCATGTGCACTTTTGTAGCAGTACTATTCAAGAGTAATTTGGGGCGTTTACTTACTTTTTTCTGTTGAGAAAAGTGGAAGTGTGGTTTGACTTGGATGGTGCTCAAAAGGCATTTAACAATTTGGAGCTGAAAAAGACCTGTGCATGAGAGAGCTTTCCTTCCACTCTGTCAGCTGGTCTCATAAAAGTGTACGTTTAAAATCTACCATGACTCCTTTTTCTTTCTCTCAGAGAGTTTTTGGTTCGGGTGGTTTTGCTCTTTTTTTTTTTTTTTTTGTTTTCAAATTAGAACCAAGTTATATCTCTGAAGGCCTCAGCACAGGAAGGACATGGACCTGTTGGAGTGAGTCCAGAGGAGGGACACAAAGATGATCAGAGAGCTGGAACACCTCCGCTATGAGAAAAGACTGAGAGAGTTGGGATTGTTTAACCTGGAGAAGAGAAGCCTTCAGGAAGACCTTACAGCAGCCTTTCAGTACCCAAAGGCCTGCAAGAGAGCTGGAGAGGGACTTTCTACATGCATGTAGCAATAGGACAAGGTATAATGTCTTTAAACTGAAGGAGGACAGGTTTAGATTAGCTATTAGCAAGAAATTCTTCACTGTGAGGGTGATGAGGCATTGGAAGAGGTTGCCTGGAGAAGCTGTGGATGCCACATCCCTGGAAGTGTTCAAGGACAGGTTGAAAGGGGCTTGGAACAACCCCATCTCGTAGAAGGTGCCCCTGCCCATGGCAGGGTGAGGGCTGGACTATATGAACTTCTGAATTAAACTATGTTGTGGTTCTATGATTAAGGTAGCTCTCAGCATAGACAGAACATAGAGAAATATTTTAAATTTCATGCATTATATCCTGAGGTTTCAGTTAAGGGCCAAGCTAGAGGGGACTGACAAGGAAGTCAGACTATTCCCTGAAAGCTTCTATTTGCCTCTATATTCATTTTTCTTCCCATAGGAACATAATCGGTACCACAGCCTTTGATGTGCAAGTGGAAGAAATTAAGGAAGAAAATAATATTTTAGTAGTACATAAGCAAAATAAACAAACGTAAACCTCTTCCACAGAGTGTGACAGATGCATGTTACTTTGATAAAGAACAGAAAAACAAAATCAAGTGCCAAGTTGTGAAAAGAGTACTCTGTTGAAGATGTCTAACACCAGGAGCCTTAGAGCCTCTCTTGCCTAAGACCCACCAGTCTTTCTCTAAATTTTTGTATTCTTACTAGAAATTAATTTTACTTTCTGTGATTATGTTCCAGTTACACTATGTATTGCTTCTGCCAGCAGCTAATTCACTGTTTTAATAAGCTATTCCTTTCAGATATTTCAATACCTGCAGATTTAAGTCATTCAGCACAGACCTCACTAAAGACAATAAGGGAAATGAGCTTTTGATAGAAAGGACAGTGTTAGTTGCAGCTTTCAACTTGCTTTGAAAGACAAGGTATAATGAAGGTGACTTCATATTCAGGTGTATGATGAAGAGGTTTTTTAATACTTTTTGATGCTTTCTACCTACATGTCCTAATTCTTGGTCCATTTTTTTCTCTGACATTCAAGTGAAACTCTGAGTCTGTGGTACCATGTAATGGGATGACATCATAACCATTTGTCACACCATTTATCATAGAGTGGTGTACACAGATATTGTGTACTACGCACCTTTAGCCTGTCTGGTTTCCCTCCATTTCTTTATTTTATTGCATTTTTCTGAATTACATATTGACTATACCAATTTGTTTCTGTCCAAGTGAAATGACTTTTTTAATGAGGTAACTAAAGCAGCCAGTTGAGTCATCATGAATGTTCTGGAGGTGAACTCTCAAACTATTGTTTTAATAAGACAAAAGATACTTTTTTTGTTTCTGCTTTGGTTGTTCATGTGTCCGTGTCCAGGTACTGCCCAGGAGTGATGCTGGGGCTGCCTCTATGAGGTGGCACTGGGGCTGTGCTATTATGGACAGACATGGTTCCAGCTGGCTCCAGCCAACGCATCACAGGGCACAGCTGAGCCCCTCAGGGGCATTGATTGCACCTCTACAGTAACATGTTTAAGAAAAAGTGAAAAATGCTGCAGAGCAGGTGTGAGAGAGGAGTGAGAAAAATGTGAAAGAGAGACGCCAGGGTCAGTGAAGCAGGAGGGAGAGCAGGTGCTACAGGCACCAAGGCAGAGGTTCCCCTGCAGCCCTTGGTGAAGACCATGGTGAGGCAGCTGTGCCCCTGCAGCCCATGAGGGACCACAGTGGAGCAGTTTTCCACCTGCAGCCTGTGGAGGCCCCCACACTGGAGCAGATGGAAATGGCTTGAAGAAATCTGCATTCCATGGAGAGCCCATGCTGTAACAGGCTCCTAGCAGGAACTGAGCCCATGGAGAAGGCTCCCACACAGGAGTAGGTTTTCTCACAGGAGTTGCAGCCCATGGGAAACCCATGCTAGAGCACTCTGTTCCTAAAGGAGTGTATACCATGGAAAAGACCCACACTGGAGCTGTTGTTGTAGAACTGCAGCCTGGGGAAAGGACCCACATTGGAGCAGTTCATGAAGTACTGCACCTTAGTGGAGGGAGTGGACCCTGGGACAGGGGGACAGTGAGAGGAGAAAGGAGCAGCAGAGATGGAGCATTATGATCTAACCACAAACCCCATTCCCCATTCCCCTGTGTCACTGGCAGGCAGGTAGAAGCATCAGGAATGAAGAAGTTGATCCTGACAAGAAGAGTAAGGAAGAAGTATTTGTTTTTTTCTCTTTTTTACTTACCATCCTACTCTATTTGTAAATGTCTATTACTTAAAATTATTTCCCAAGTTGAGTATGTTTTGCCTGTGGTGGTAATTGGTGAGTGATCTCCTTGCCTTTATATCAAGCTTTTTTATCTTATTTTCTTCCCTTTTCCTGTTGAGGGGAGGAGAGAGAGAGAGACGATGGCTGGGTGGATGCTTGAGACAGCCAAAGTCAAACTCACCACAGTTTCTTAATTCTTCTGCAAAAATTTGGACTGTACTCTTCTAGCTGAAAATATGCACTGCCTAACATAGCAGAATGGAGGTTGTATTAAAATTGGGAAATTTGTATGTGACTTCAAGCAATTAAAATTATGTATATGACTCAGAAGAAAGAAAGCACACTGTGGAAAGATTCTTAAGATGTTTGCACTGGAATACAAAACACTGTCAGCCATCTAATATTAGCATTTTCTGACTTTTCTGAAATTTCATTGAATCTACATGTTCTCTGATTAGGAACATTAAGAAGACAGTTCTAAACATACTGCCACTTTTAATTAAAACATCCACTAGGGCATGTCATTAAAGTATCATCTGAATGTAATACCCTTTTTAAGCTCAACTTGCACTTGTAAGTCCTTCAAGATTGAAAGTTACAAAGGGTGAATTTGGTTAGGAGGTCAGGACCTTGACCACCATGAAAAGTCTCCTGGATGCAGCCAGTTTCTTTTCCAGCTGGAATATTCTTTGAATGAAGTTCAGGTCAGTTGCAGACAATTTTTGATACAATGCCTGATCTGTATCCCTATCCTGGAGCTGTTGTCTAGAGCTTAAGCGAGTCTAAGCTTGGCTAAAGCACCATGGTTTTGTTCTGTTTTTTTGTGTTGCCCACCCAAAGCTACTCTGTCTTTCACTGGTGGTTTGGGTTTTTTTTACCATTCTGTGTTGCGCCTTCACTGGGTGTTTTTCTAGTGGTAGGAACTTCCCTAGTATATTCTCTGCTGACAAAGTGCTATTGCTAAAATGAAGTATGGTCTTGCTGTTGCTAGGCTAGGGAGTACATTGAACTCTGTCTTGAAGACCTTGACAAAGGAAGCTAAACATTGACAAAACGGTGTGTGACATACATTTGTCACAAAATTAATTGCTGTAATTGCTTCCTCATTGTAACTCTGGCTCATAATTTCTGCATGGGCTTAGTTCAGCCATCATCATGTAATAATGTAGGGCAACTGGATGTGTGCAACATAGAGGGCAAAGGTGATGTAAGCACACCTTTGTTTCTCCTTACTTTGGCTTTACCACTGATTTTATCTACTGACCTGCACCAAACTCTTCAATGGTAGTTTGTGCTACTGAACAGCAGAAGTTTCACAACACTGCAGTTTCAGGCTCTTATTTGGAGGGCTTGTATGCTGTGACACTAGCAGGATGTAATTACAACTCCAATGTATAAAGTACTGGAAGTGAATCCCTAAGGATATTCTATACTAGGATATGTGTATGCCAAATTATGTTCAGAGATGACAACACACCCACATTTGGGATCAATTTTCAGTGATATGGAACGCTCTTGTTTAAAACAAATAGCCAAGACAGACTCAACAGTGACCTGCACCTCCAGTAACTCATAGAGGCTGGTAGACAAGAGAAGAGAATCTAAATGAAGAGATTCTAAAGAGAAGAGAACCTTCAGTGCAATATTCCTGTTTTAGAATAAGACTTATGTTTTCTACTCTTATTACCTACAGTATAATGAATAAAATACTGCTCTGTCCAGAAACTGAAACCAAACTGGTAAGTTGCAACAATCAATATGTAGGAGATATCTTAAAACCTAGATATAGGGTTAGATTCAGTTTCATTGACATCTGAGTGTTGAGGAAGGAAAATAAAGTGTATGTAAATTTTATTAAACAGAAATATTACAAATCACCTTGAGGAGAAACCAACAGACCTAAGTGCATTTCTCAGTCTAGATAGAATATCTGATGTTCAGCTTGAAAAACTGAAAACAATTTGAAGAAAGGCAGCCAAAAATATGCACCCCTAGGGAGCTCAGAACACTTGGAAAGCAGTTTTGTGCCATGAGAATTACATCAGACGACATGAGATGCATTCTGAGCTTGTTGCTCAGATTGTCAGGAAAAAAAGTTGAATACAACTTGGTCTTGCATGTCAGATCCCTGAATAGAGTGCTAACACTTCCTTTTTTAAATGTCTCCAGTGAAAACATGTTTAGACATTTTTATCTGACCCTCAGCAATTGCAGGATAGGCAGCTGTTGATAAATTCAGTGTTCAAAACAAAACACTCAATATATTGAAAATAAATATATTTTCAATTATGAATAAAGAAATAACAAGTCATTGTTATTTTGCTTTTGCAGCCTTCCAAATAAACAGGAGTTACCAGAAGGACTCATCTTCATTTCAACAGACTTTAGATTAGGATCAAACACCTTATAGTAAATTCTATCCCTAAATCATCAAAATTGATGATTAGCCAGTAAACAAGATTTTCAAACAAGGAAGGTAACTTTGAAAATACTGCTATTGTTTATTCACTAAGAATAGTCATATTGCTAACATATAGTCTGTATTTACAAATTACTATTCCAGTTTTACACCTATGAGTTACTTATGTCAATGAATCCTAAACTGCCTCTATGTTATCTTTTTCAGTTTCTGAATGGAAGTCACGTCACTTTCCAGTTTTGTCAGTAAAAGGAGATGAAATGTTAATATGGGAATTTTTAATATATTGCTAGCAGTGCTGGTGTGTAGCTGAGTACATACATGTGCATCCTTTTATTAAAGCCTACAGCATTTTTTTCTTGTCTTTTCAGTGATAACTAAAATGCCTTTCAGTTTTAGTTGGGAGTTTGGCATCTGATTATAATAAACTTACTAATATTTTGAAACAGTAATACTTATTGATACACCTAATAATATTCTGTATATGAAAAAGGCAAAATAATACTTTTACTGGGTAATTCCTGCCATGCTTTTGTGACACAGAAATCAATTAATTAAATATGGTGTAAATCTTAAGATCATTGAAAAAGTGCATAAGATACATTAAAAGCAACTGCCATCAAATAATCACTGGGCAACCCTTAGTATGGGAATTCAACAAAAAAAAACCTCACACAAGTATGGACTTACAGTGTTAACAGCATTTAGGGATGGTACCATCACCAAGAAATGTGTGCATGCAACAAAAAGAGCCCAAATACAGACTGTAGGAGCCTTCTTTCAATTTGTACATGGCTGTAAACCCCTTGCAACAGTCCACATGTTTTCCTAATGCCCCATTCATTTGGCCTCTCTTTACCTGCCATCCCTTGTCTGAACTTTATTTTTTTGGTCTTTGTATTTCCTTTGTGCCTTCATTAGTCCACCTTCTTTCCTATCCACTGGGAAAAGGAATATAAAGAAAAAAGAGTAAGAGCTTCAGTTCTTACCATGAAGTCACTCAGAGAGTATTAATGGGAAGAACAAGTCTTCCCCAAAATGGAAAGAAAAGTTTTAGTGAAGTAACTGCACTGTACTTTAATTTTCCTGTGGTGTGCCGTTATACAAAATTCCCGCTTAAACACTTGCCATCTCCAAAGGTTGTGCTTAACTCAGAAAGTATCTTCTATTATTTTCTTCTTAGAATAAAGTATTAAGTAAATTATAAGATTATGTATATTGCTGCTGTTATAGGAGACAAAAATAAATAATGTGTTCTGGAGTGAAACCATGATTTATGCTTTTTCCCCTCTGAAGAGCTCTCACTTTTGACAGAGCTCCAGTTTTGGTTCTCTTTTGCCTCAAGTTAGCAGCAACTTAAACATTGTCTCTGCATGTGTTCACTGAATGTAGGCTTGAAAGACCTGTATTTGGGTCTGAGCCACTGAGTTAACTGAGAGAAGAGGCAGCTGTATGGTCTCATATTCCAGTGGGACACTTCCAAAAGAGATCCTTTGCTGACAATAGAATGGATCTTTTTGCCTTACAGGTCGCCAAAAACAATATTCACAACCATAGAAATGCTGTCTAAAATCATAATTCGAGCCAGAGAAAGGCTGTTAACCATGGCAGGTCAAGGCTTTGTAATAATTTATATGCCTTTAAAGAGAGAGTATTTTGATTGGGCTTTGCAAAACTCAGAAGATTTACAAATTGCATTGTTAAACTACTCATGTGCCTGCTCTATCCACTTCCCAAGCCACAAGCTGTTGCAAGCAAAATTAAGCTTCACAGAAAAACCCATTTTAAGTGAAGTGCCTCTAGAAGCTGTCATGGTGTTTACTGATGGTTCAGGCAAAACACACAAGTCAATAATAACATGACAAAACCAAACAACCAAAAGATGGGAATCAGATATCCAAACGGTAGAAGGTTCTCCTCAAGTGGTGGAGCTGGCAGCTGTGGTCAGAGCATTTCAGCTCTTCTCAGAACCTTTTAATTTGATTACAGATTCTGCATACGTAGCAAATATAGTTAAAAGAATTGAAGGGTCAGTTTTAAAAGATGTTAGTAATAACAGTCTATATTGTTATCTTACATGCCTTTATTTAATTGTACAAAACAGAAAAATTCAATATTTTGTTTCTCATATTGGAGCACATTCTTCACTTCCAAATAGTACTGGCAGCATTGGAAAAGCCCTACCTAAGCTGCTGCATGTGCCAAGGTATGTGGAGCACTGCATGGTACAGGTGGGTCTTGGTGTTTCGTTAAGCTGAGAAGCTGCGTATTTTTTTTCTTTGTAGTGAAAACTAGATTTGTAGTGAAATTTGATTGTCCTTCTGACGGCAGAGTAATAAACTAGAGAAGGGCTCTAGGCAAGGCACTATGCCCAGTGGCTTATTCTATACTCTCAGTGGGAAAATTTCATCTGGCTTTCACCCGGAAGCTCAAGAGAACCTAAGGTGAGAGTGTCACTGAATTCTGTGGAATAGGATTTTGGGGAGGGTAAAGGACCAATAGAGATTAATGCTTAGGTTCAAATTACTTTTAAAAAAAACCCTAACCTCTGGAAGAATGAGATAGAGTACATTTAGATTAGCTCCCTGAAGTACTTTTATTTAAATATTTTTTTAAATCTGCAGTAGTTTGTTCTGAGGACTTCACTACTAGAACCACTGAAATGTACTGGAAGCCCACCCAATTGTAAATCTCTATTCAGGAGTGAAGAGATAAGGAAACTAATTTTGACTTGTTTGCAGAGAAATTTTCTTGTGCTGAATTGCCAATGACACTCAACTTATCAGCCTGTCAACCTCTGAAGCAAGGAAAAAGAGTATTAAAGCAGAATATATTGTCATTTTCAGATGAGATAGCATCAGCAACTTAGGCCAGTGTAGCTTTTCCATTTGTAAAGTACAGAGCATAAATGACTTCTGTCCATTAATGTAGTTTAAGTTATACTTTAAAAGTGATTTTAAAATTATCTTCTGCCCAGGGCTTTTGATGGGCCCAGTGGTCTAATTTCTCCAAGCTTCCTTTCAGCTGTACAGCTTGAGATACGAATACTGTTTGCTGTGATTAAAAAACATCAAAGCATTGATTGTCTGTCTCAAATTCCTTTGCCAAGCTGATTTGAATCATTAATGACCCCATTGGAGTCACAACTTAAATTGGTTTTTTAGTCTGTTTTTCTAATTTTCCTGCTTCTTGAAGTAATATTCCATTCTCTTCATAAATTTTTAACACTTTTCCAATTCAATCAATACGTGATGTAAAATTTAATTGTGAGATTTGCTTTTTAAAAACTAAATTAGAAAAAAAAAAACATAAAGTCTGAAAGGGAATTAGAAATGTCTACAAGATTATAGAATAATAAAAGCAGTAACTAATTTTTGTTAGAGAAAGAAATGGGTGGATGAGTGTCATTATTCCATTTGTAAAACGTCGATGAATTGAGAGACAAGCTTTGCAGAGGATAAACGTAGGAACATAGGAAGGGTCACGTAGGAACCTGGCACCTCAGCCCAGGGTGAAAGGCAGTCAGTCTGTTTTCTCTGGAATGGACTAGCAGATAACACCAGAATATCTTCCTCTCTGTCCTTCAGGGCATTTCCATTCCAGGAAGGTCAGTGGGGTTACAGAGATTTCAATTCTGTACTGCCATCAAAAGTATGCATAATCTTATTTTTGTTTCATTTTTTTCCTCTAACTCTTTGCTTGGGAGCAGAATGTGGAAAATGAAGGTGAAACCATCTGTGGTAACCTGCTAGTGTTTGATGTTTCTATCTTTATTATATACTGCAATGCTGAACCTGATTTAGATCTTGCCTCCAAAGGAAATATTTTTGCCCTAACTTGCATTGGTTTTAAGGCAATTTAATTACCTTAATGAAGAACCTGTACACAGATACCTACTTTTGCTCTCTTCTTTTTAGTTTAGTATTAGCACATTTTCTTTCTAATGACACAGAGGTAACTTTGTCTTTAAGATGGCTAAGAGTCAGCTAATACATACAGTGATTGCAATTCCATCAGCTCACTCAGACCTAAACTTTTCAAACTATTCAGGACAGGGCCTGACGTTTGAAATACTGTGGAGCTGGGTCTGAGGAATGGCACAGGAAATCTCAGGTGCCCATAAATAGCAATTGAAACTCTACTGTGGAGGTGTTTCATAGAGGTAGCTGGTTTTTCAGCTTCTTTGACTAGATCCAGAGGGAGAACGGAAAGATTAGCTTTGCCCACAACTGCCTTTTAGTTTAAAACCAACCCACACAAGAAAGAATCTGTGGTCTATGAGATATTGAACATACATGTTTTATTCTGGAGCAGTGGGGATAAGATTATTAAAAATACACAAGTAGTGTATATATCTTTGGGGAGCTGACTAAAAACAGAGAGGTAAGTGGTAACAAAATGCTTCTTTCTGCATCTAAGAGTGAAAGGAGAGAATACAAATGCAGCGAACTTTTAATAGGAAGAAAAGACAGACATCTGATCGTCAAAAAGGAAATTAACAGAATAAAGCAATCACCAGAATACAAATCTCAAAACAAATGACAGGACTTAATTGCTATCAGAACCTTAAGTCATGTGTCTGTTGTTTGCCACATTCTGTAGATATTGCTTCTACTGCTTGCCACATCCTGTGTTAGTATATAATACAAAGAGAGCAAGTTTGTGTGTTGATACATATTTTCTGTCCCTGACTGCATTTTGGATTAGAAATGAAGTCTCAAAAAACACAATTATAGCAGAAAATACAGTTCTGCTAATCCAAAATGGAAAACTGAGACTTTGGTTTCTCATTGTTGAATATATCCACTTTCAGATTATTGAAGCTGTAATAATTATAATATATAATATAATTAAAGATTGCTTTCTCTCTCCTTGCCCCCAAAGATACAAATAATGGATTTGTATGGAAAATATGAGCATCCATATGGTATGATTTGCAATAATGTTTTCAATGGAGTCAATAACCTGTTACAGTCCAAGTCTAGCCATATGTAATTCCCCTTCACTAACTGAATTTGTCTTCTCAGAAGAACATTTGGTAACTAAATAGGCCTCTCCATCTGTCTTGAGCTCAAGGGCCTTCACAGTTTTAAGGACGGCAAATAGATGCAAGAGATGTGTCTATGGAAAAAGAAGCAAAGCAGGGCTGGATTTTCAGTACTCAAAAATTTCTGTAAATAATTTGGAAGTGCCACGTAAACTGAGGGAAAAACAACAACAAAAAAAATCACCGTCTTCAACTAAAAAGCAGATAATTTCAGTACCTAATGCCTGTGGGAATGTTACCTTCAAACACCTTTTCCCAGAAGACAGGGTCTAACAGCCATCTGTGCAACAAACAGCTGCATATACAGATCATCCTGTATGGCCCTGTGTTCTTCCAAAGGGAGTTCATACCTTTCAGTGCATATCTTAAAGGATTCCCAAGACTCATAAGATAATTTAATACCTAATGTAATTTAATCTTTGGGCTAATATGTGTACTCAGTATAAGGCCGAGGAATCATATATATAGTTATGTACTGTCTTCCATCTACATCATAGCTGACTTGAAAATAGCCTTGGCACTGTCCCAGAAATATTCTTGTGTTTTATTGTTGCGTGGGTTTTTTTGAAAAGGACACAGATGGTACATAGATTGTATGGGAGGGAGCATGAAGCCAATGGGGAATGTTTAATCTTAGAATAGAATAGAATAGAATAGAATAGAATAGAATACAATAGAATAGAATAGAATAGAATAGAATAGAATATTTGTACAACCTAAGCAGTGACATGATGCTCTTATTTATTTATTCATGAACTTCCAACAATTATTTAAGAGTACTTGCCATATAGCGTCCATGAGTTAAGCTCCCTGAAGTTCCTAAGATTTGATTTGTTGGTCCAATACCCTGATTTCATACCAAAATAAGACCTTTAAAAAACATGAAGCTGCTGAATTTCAGGCTCATCTCTTTCTTTAATTTTACATCGAGTGGCTAAAAATGGCTTTGTTTCCTTCTTTCTATCACTTATATGTGTATATACAGATACAGAACTTTGTATCTCTAAAGGCCATTCTATCTTTTAAATAAAGGCTTTTAAATTCTTCCTCAAGCCTATTTGGTCTGCTGTGGTGGTTTTATCATTTAGCCCTTCATTGAATAGCCTGCTTAATATCCACTGTAGGAGACTTTCCCCAGTATTGTTCAAGATTTACCAACTCCTTCCTCTTTCTGTCTTTTCAAATCACATTTCTGCTTCAGTAACACAGAGATGCTCCATCAGCAATTTCAGGGTTTTGCTTCCATTTTCTGTCTGGTCACTTTGTCATTTTCTGGTATCTGCAAGTAGAGAAATTCTTGGTAGAAAAAAAAAGCTATTTACAGGCATATTTTTTACTACAAGATGCAGAGAAACCTAGAATGTATTGGCAAAACTTAAGAAACACTGTATGGGTTAATCTGATATTTCTTACAAAGTGTGATACATACCAAGAAGATTTTGAATGACTTGAGTTAGTGTAGAAGAACAGCAGTCTTTGTAGAAGAACAGTATGTCTTTGTCCTTCTGAAAATACTCTATTTTTAAAGAAAAATAGGCATAATTTGGTTGTGTAGCAGGAATATCAGTGGCTCTTCTTCTGTAATAAAAGCTCTCTGTGCTTTCTGCATGTGATTGTTAGGTATTGGATTGTGTTTTATTATAGTTGTCATTTACTGTGTTGGTTATGAGCAAAACTGATTTTATCGATAATAATGTTAAATGTTTGCTAGCCAAATACTGAGTATGCAGAACTTAATTGTATCATTTGTGAGGGACTGTCGGTATGAAGATCATATTACACAAGAGTATGTATAATCAGCATTAGCAAAACAGATGGACAACTGTACTGAAAATATTCTTCACTGTCCTTCTTTGAAAGTTGTTTCATCATTTATGCATCCCTTTTGCTCTCATAGTAAAAGCAAAGCAAATTTCATCCCATTCTGAAAGCTCTCTTATTTCATGATACTTATTTCATGAAACTCTCAATTAGAACTACTTATCTAAAAATTAATGTATTTCCGAATCAAAGTGTTCACTGTACTGTCTTTTTTTTTATTTTTACTTTTTCTTTTCCTTTTTTTTCTCCTTCCCTTACCAGTTTCAAGTAATTACTGGTGATATTTATGCTGGTGAAATCCATCACTTGGTGTTACTTTCCCACATATGGGAATTATTCATCCATCCATCAAAAGGTTTGCGTGGGTGATAATGATGTGCACAGTAACATCAAGCTGCAGTAGCTCTTTCCGTAGACTCTGACAAGTTCCTGGCTTACAAGTATTCATCACAGGCACTGAGTATTGTTTTCCAAAACTGCACAGAACATTTTCTAAGCAGGGGGTCTTTAAAAGGAAACTTCACTTGGGTAGATGGAGCTGCTACACGAATTAGAAGCCGTGCTGTTTCTCGGCTTTCTCCTGCCACTCTTCCTGCCTGCTGTGATAGTCTGTCTTCGGTGCTACTTACACACAGCATTACAAATACATCCCGGCCAGAGCCAAAGGAACAGAATGCATGCAGAATCCATACTTCACAGAACTCTGTCAGGGTATGGGCTCTTCCAGTTGTGGCAATAATGAAACCAGTATTCACTTTATTGTCAAAATGACAACGAACATCAAAACATGAAATGAAGTTTTTTTCTTATGCTTCAGGAGATTTTATGGGTGAAAAATCCTGGTAGGCAAACCTCCTGGTCTCTAAAAGTATCTTTTGAGGCACTGCTGTTTCAAAGTTAATCTCATTTGTTTTGGTGAGGACTGATGCTGTCTATGGAAGTATCAGCATAAGCAAGAATGTATTGCAGAACTTAAATGAGGTAAAGAGCAAGTGGTAAGATGTGTTGCTTGGACTGTGAAGGGGATGACAACTAAGAAACTGCAAGATGAATATCAAGGAATGGCTCCTGATTTGGGGCTTGGGGTTTTTTTCTTTTGCATTTTTACCTCTTGTTTTTAAGACAGGGGGAGTCTGGAACATGTAATTCATGTTACATAACTGTGGCATGTAGCTAATTAATTTTAAGGTTATTTGGGTAACAGCACAGGACTGTGCTGTTTTCTTTCCTCTTGAATGTCTAAACATCCTAGTCACTCAGACAAAAGCTTACAACAAATAATTGCTTTTATTTTTACTTAAAGCTGCATCTCTCCATCATACAGAGATTGCTACCATGGAACCTTCTCATTAGGAAACACAGTTTGAAATGACTACTCTCATATACAAGGGAGAGGCTTTAGACATCCTTTGGAAAAAGTGAACAGAGCATAAAGGATTTAAATACTACATGCTGCCTAAATTGTGTATTTCGACTGGTAGAGCAATTGCCAAGGCGTTATTATGACTAAATGCAATTCATCTAAGTTTGTATTCCAGGGAAGAGCGAATCCTGAAAAACATCCGCAGTGATCAAAGCTGACAGCATGATAATTTTACTTCTGAAAACTGAGGCAGCCAGAGCAAGCACTGCAGGTGAACAAAAATGCTGCAACTTCTTCCAAAAATGTTAAGTTTTAACTAGAGCAATTATTTGGTATGTCATTTAATGCATGAAGGAGTATTACTTTCCTTTGTGTAACACATCAGTTGAGAAAGATTAAGTTTAAGATTACCCTTGGCGGAATTAATTAGTAAGATAAGGCATTTAAGGCAAAACCTCTTCTTGAATCACTACTTTGAGGACTGAGCAAAATCCATAGGAGTGATTACACTATAAATTATAGGACTGACACTTAGTTACAAAATCTTAATGCAGACAAATATGTTTGATTTGATTTTGGGGGTGGTTGTTCTGTTTCAGTAGGTGGATCAGAGAAATACCAAAGAATCTGTCATAACCAGGCTTGAAGAACAAACTATAAGACCAAGAAATGCAATGTCCAGCAGCAGAGTGTGCAGACTTCGTGATTCAGTGGAAAGAGGGATGATGTAATTAGGTTGTTTTCCATCTCTGAAAGCCCTGTCTGAACACAGGTGCTGTTAAACCAGTGTCAGCCAGTGTTGGAAAGGCAGTCCAGTGAGGCTGTGTGGGCTCAGCACAGCCAGTGTTTCAGCTTTTAAATTGCACTTCACATTTTTGAGGTGTTTCACCAGCTCTTGACTCTTTGATTCTCATACAGTCCCTTGGCTGTTAGTGTCTCATGGATACAGAACACTGAAATAGAGGAAAAAATTTAGATCCTGGTTTTTCATAATATCCATCTCCAGTTTCCTTAGATACCAAGCTCTGTCACAGATTAAGTATCAAAATCAAGATGTGAAAATAGATACTTCTGGAAATACCTGATCATGTGCATTCCTGAAGAAAAGATACCTAAGAAATGTGGATCCATAGATTTCCCTCTCAAGTCATTGCGAATTGACAGTCAGTGTCCGCTTTGTGCTCATTTGGCCCCGTTTGCCCTTTTCCTGGTATTTTTCTCATTTCACTGAAGTGTTAATCTTCAGCACTGACGTGGAGAGGAATTTGGAGAATTTTCATGTTGCAATAGCATGGGATTTCTTGTAAAGATGCCCCTTCTTCTAACAATTTCTTCTTCAAAGATACTTGTTGTCATCTTGTTTAAGTGTCTGCTAATGAAAAATGACAGTCTGGTCCTCTTAATCATTTAATGTCACATCAAATATCTGTAATTAAGGGAGAAGAAACCCTTATAAATGACGCATGTTTGAGGCTTTTTTTTTCCCCTCATGTAACTTAAAACCGAATTTGTTACAGTATATGCTGTTTTTTCTGGTAGAATGTTCTCTTCCTTATTTTAGGGCTGAGTACAATAATAATGTACATTTATGGTGCAATTAAATGTCTTTCTCATTTCATTTTTTTAACATGCCTCTTATTTTCCCCCTCTTTTCCATATTTAATCATATGATGTATTTCTTTATACTTACTATGGATTTTTCACTTTCATTTCTCAAAACATATGAAAAAATCCATGCAACTTTAAAGAACGCTCATGAATTTTAATGAAATAGCTGCCAATATTTTGAATGTCTGAGGTGACATTTGAGTTAATATTGCAAAATATGATGTTAAGTGTCTGAAAACATTTTTTGGTTTCTCCTTCCCTTCGCAAAAAAAGTCAGATGTACTATCTGCAAAAAAAAAAAGAAAGAGAAAAAATGAGTCTCAGTATGTGTTTTTTAAAACATCTCAACCACTTGTCAGCTTACTTAAAATACCCAGATGCCTTAATCAGTCAGGCCTCTATTGCGCAAACTACTGTAAAAATATAGAGACTACAAATGCCTCTATTGTAAAGACCATACAATTTCGAAAATCAGAGAATTAATCAGCCAAGAGGCTGATTCTTTGCATTATAAAACATTACAGGATTTTACATCAATTAACAGTGTGCTTTATTCAAAACCACATGGTGATAGGGAATTCATGAGTGTAATTTCCTCCCAACATCAGTTTACTTGACAAAGTTTTCTTTTTCCTTTAGAAATCAGTATCATTTTTCTTTCAGAGACTTCATGTGGTTTTTCTTTATGCATCTATCATTTCCACAAACCACTCTGAGACTTTGCGGTTTTTTTCATGAAACATCAAATCTTACTTGGTCTTCTTCATTGACCTTTAGTTCTAATTTATATTCTTTACCGTAGTAAAGTTCATGAGAAAATTGGTTTTTTACTCTGTGATAGATAAACTTTGCTTCATATCTTTTCAAAATGGTAATGACTCCAAGGAGTTTTAGTGTTAAAAGAAAATAGCATTATGGAAGAGAAGCAGCAAAAAAAAGTTCCTTCTCTTTTGGAGATTTATTCCTAATTGAACTTTCTTAGACAGACTTTTAGATTCTCAGATGTATGACCTTAGGATACTGGCACCTAGTGAAGTATTTGGAGGTGAGAAGAAAATAACCTTGTCTGCCTAGAATTTAAAAATTACCAAATTTGGGCTGAATGGCAGCTTCCTCTCATTCCTCTCTTCAAAAAAAAAAAGGTTACGTGGTGAGAAAAATAATTTTGACAAAATATCTATCCAAACAAAGTGTGAGGATCCTCATCAAACATAAATCACCTTACTACATGAATATTTTGGTTTAGAAATAATTTTGCTACTGATTTTTTTAAATACTAAAGCTAGAATTTGAGTACAAATTTTCCTGAGAAAATGCATTTTGACATCATTTTCAGCTCACATTTTTTGCTGTTACTAATAACAATCCATAAATTTGAATTTCCATAGGAAATAAGTAACTCATGCACAGCAGTAAGAACTTCCAGGATGAATAGACTATCTGTGAAATTTTAGTTTTACCTTAGCCTCAGTTGAGTATGGTATCCTGCCAACCCTGCAGAGAATACTTGAGATTTAAATGAGTCATGTGGTCGATCTACAAGGCAAAGCCAAGTACGTCTTCAGAAGCATGTTATTTCCTTTTGTTCTGGTGTGGTATCCACACATTTATCAAATGCATGAGCAAGCTCTTTTTGCTGTTCATAGACTTGGAAATATCTCCTCTAAGCTCCATAAATAGTAACAGTGGATCTAATTAGCACAGAAGAAAATAGGAGTGTAATTAAGAGTACATGATACCATTAAAGGAGGAAAAATCCAGGCTGAGCATTAGGAAAATCTTTCTAATGTCATATTCAGTAGACAGGTAGCAATCTAGGATAAAGAGGCTGAAATGCCTTCATCTTTTCCTTTTTTTTTTTTTCTGTCTGAGAAAAGGTAAGATACACGGTAAGGAGAAACCTGAATCAGACGGAAGTGTTCAGTGTAGGACACAGCCAACCGAATGCTTAAAAAAGTTAGGTGCCTTGTCTGAGAACATCACTAGTCTTGCTTTGTGATCAAGGAACAGTCATAGTTTGGAAAGCAATTCCATGTCCCAGCTAACTGTCTTAGAAAAGAATGAACACTCCCTGGAGGAGCTGCACCCTCTCAGTAGGCTCTTACAGACCTGTCATCTTTTTTTTTTCCTGCATTCACAAAGCAGAAAAATTAAAGAAATACTTGCATTACCTGCAAAAGTAAATATGCAACAACACTGCTAAAAAAGGATTGGGTTGCACTTGTTTGATTTCCCAGTGTCAGCTTCTTAGATCCATTCTGTGCTTGGGCTGGGACAGTTTCTTGAGATGTTTGATTAAGCAACTCTCCTGAGCAATCACACTGTATAAACTACTGAGCTTTTTGTTAAGCATCTCCCGCTGCTTGTTTTACAGCCCAGAATCAATTTTTGCTTGCCTGAAAGCAGCCTGAGGATGTTAACTGTGATGGTTTCAGGATATGCTTCATATGTGGTTTGCCCATCCATGCAGTGTTAATGGCAACTCGTTGAAGGGAAGTAGAGCAAACAGCTGAGGTTGGTAACTGTTTAATTCACCTGCATTAGTGAGACAATACATACAGGCTTTTAAATTAATTACATCCTTTTCCAACATCTAGCACAGTAAAATGCCCACACTGAAGAGACACAAAGCTGAAGACTGAGGTGGTTTTGTGAACCTTGCTTTTGGTTTTGTACAGGCAGAGGGAAAATCTTTGGCACTGATCTGTCTCTGAGCACACAGTGCATGTGCTGGTGCTGCTATGAATCCTCTCATAGGCTTTTAATTTCAGTTTGAGGCTGTCAGCAAAAAGCACGGAT
This sequence comes from Dicrurus megarhynchus, assembly GCA_013399195.1. Lineage (NCBI taxonomy): Eukaryota > Metazoa > Chordata > Aves > Passeriformes > Dicruridae > Dicrurus > Dicrurus megarhynchus. The sequence continues at coordinate 557,561 of VXAD01013336.1, forward strand.
GTCTTACTCCAGACAAGTAACACAATAAGTTTAATGTTGGAGAGTGAGAAAAGAAGAGAATGCGAAAGGCAAGTTATGCTTGATTTTCCTGCCCCTAATCTGGGAATACAGATTAATTTCATTTCACTGCTGCAGAACCTGTGTTTTCAAACATCTTGACTGATTTTCCATTTGCTTCAGGCCGTATGTCTTCCTGACACAAAAGTAAAGCACAGAAGTCCAAAGTGACTTTGAGTCAGTTTGAGTGTTCTAAACAAGGAGGGAAAACCTAACTGTCCCTAAACTCTGTGGAGAGAAGCATTTCAGACCAAGGTCTGCATTTTTAGGATATTTAAGATGAAAGAGACATACTATTGCTTTGTAGAAATAATGAAGCTATCCATCTAAAGTCAGTTTTCTATTTCTTGTCTTGTTATTTATTCTTCTGTAAAAGAAATGGTTGATTTAAATTAATTGACTGTGTATGCTGAGAAATTTGATTACAGTTTGCAATTTTCTGTTGTTGCTGTTGCAGTTTTGGATGCTTGCATTCTTTTTTTAAATATCCTGCCATTTTTTAGCTTTAGCAGGTCTCTTTGGACATTGATATGTTTCTTCTGTGCACAGACAGCAAAGTTTAGGCTAAAAATGCATTTGGCTGTGCCTGGACTCCTGACACACAGTTGAGGTGGGTTTCATAAACATGAATATTTATAATCCCCTCAGCAAATATCCAAAATGTATGGTCCTTTTCCCTTTCCTGAAAACTTTCTTGTTTCCTTATGCTGTTTTCTGTTACTGTTCTCTTCACAGTTGGGTCTAACCCCATCACAAGAGACCTCAAATAGTTAATTTTTACATACTCAAATCCTGCCCAGCTGTACCTGTGGCTCTTACATCCCCAAAAGAATTTGCCTATTTGGCAGGTGGTGTTGTCATTAGAGCAAGAAGGAGATTGCTGGTCAGGTGAAAGCTCGATTCAGAAAGATATGGTTTATGAGAATTAGATCATTTTTTGTTGCAGAGGGCCTTTTTGAGGGCTTTTGGTAAGAAGAGACAATGCATGTGCTTAAAAAGTAAGTGTTCATTCTCCGTGTGCAATGTGAATAATTTTTGCAAAACTGTGTGACTTTTGTTTGAATCATGAGTATTGGCAAGAATGAGGGACATACTAGGTGAATGATGCAGTTTATTTTCCCAATGAACAGATGGCATCTGCATCTTTTAATAACAAATTTTACCCTCTGCCTCCTTTGTAAAACAGTTGGAGTTTCATGCAAAGCTTTTCAATTTCTGACTATTCATTGTTTTGAGATAAAATCTTTTTAGTTACTGAGGTATATTCACTCTTTTGCAAATTTGGAGGAAAGCAGAATGAAAGGAGCATGTTGCTTCCTTAAAGTGGCAGCACAGATTACAGCAGCAGTTGTTTGTCCACTTGTCATTCCTTTTCATAGGCTTCAACCGTCAAGAAGTCATTTACATTTTACAAAAGTACAGAATAGCAACTATAAACCTATGATTCAAAAGGTCATAGACTACATTTGAAATAGAAATCAGCAGGATCTGTGGACACGGGTTTCCAGCCTGCGTGTGTGGGGAGTGGATTTTTTATTTCAGTTTTAGCAGGTTTACTGGACAGATTTCACAGGACTGTGGAACTGGATGAGTGGATGGATCACTGTAAAATTGTTAAAACATTAAGAAGTTAGGTATACTTAATTGCTTGTCACTTTAAGCCCCCAGCTGTGATGCACTGATGAGAAAGTGAAAAAAAACAGTAACATAAGTTTGGAGAAAGTGGTCAGGTTCTGATACACAGAGTATCTCTAGCTCCTGGGGCTTTTTTCATGATCATTATGAATGTAGGATTTTAAAGGATTAGAAGGGTTATTGAGTAAATTGTTTTCCTACTGCAAATAATCATATCTCACACCGTTCTATTTTAAATGTACACTAGTTCAGAAATTATTTTTATATTTTAAGCAAAGTATAGAATACTGGAGTTCTGAAACTGTTCATTAAGTACTCATAGCTTCTATATTTATTGAATATTTCTGAAATAAAATAGAAAGATGGCAAATATTTTAAAGCAATTTAATTTTTAAAGCTCCTCACAGTGGCTATCTTGTCAGTGAGTGATTCCTTTAATGGTTGTCTTTCACTGGAGGTCACTGTTGTAATGATATTGCAGACCTGGCTAATTGTTTAAGCTTTCCTCTCAGTTTTAATGAACAGGGAACAAGAAGGAATGTGTACATTGTTCTTCCTAGTGAAAATCAGTATGTATCCTACAACATGGTAGCCCTCTCTAAGGTATGTCAGTTTTTTGAGAAGAACAGAGTTTCTCAGGAAGAAATAATTACCTGAGTATTTTACTTTGGTTGGTTTGTTTATTTGTTTTGTTGGTTGTTGGAGTTTGGGTTTTTTTGGTTTTTTTTGCATCAGGTTTCAACTGAATTGAGAATTTAATGAAAAACTTCAGTAAGAATTTCAAATATTGGTTTCCTGGATCCTATGGCTTTGACTTTCTTAGCTCCTGTGTCAACAGACTTTTCTTGATTGCTGAAAGATTCAAATAGATGATGAAAAACTCTTTAAGTTCTGTCCCAATGTAACTTTATAAAAGCATGCACGAAGCTTAGTGGCCTTCAAAGGTTGACCTGTGTACTATTAGTTATGGTCAGATGGATCAGGTGCTTTGTTCTCAATATGCACATGGTGTTTCAGCCACTTGAGTTTAATTTGAGAACTGTGGATTTGTGTTGGGGTTTTATTGTATTTAAGATTAAAAGAATTTCTGTTTAAGAAGGCAGGATATGAGGCTCAAAGGGAAGTCCTGGTTCATACAGTTATTTTCTATTGCCAACAATTATGCTAATAGAAAAAAATATCAAGATTTGGTGGTGGGTGGGAATGGTCAAGACAAAAAGGTGCTTTGCTTTGCTTTGCTTTGGCTTCTTCCAGGATGACATGCCTGCTCCATCTTTTGTCTAGATTTGATTATCTTTCTATATCACTGTAGAACAGAAGAGTTTTCAATGAACATGAACAGCCATCCTTACTATTGCCTATCAATCTGCCTCTTCAGATGTTAGCACTGTTCAGCAGTTCCACGAGAAAAAGTAAAGCTAGCATTATTAAGTTGGCAGAAAACAGTGGTGGTCTGAGAGTTGTATCATTTCTTATATTTAACCAAGGCTCTGTAATGTTTGCTCGTCTTCTAAATTCAGAGGCACAATCTACTGCAAATGATCATTTCATCTCCCAGTCCATAGATAGAGAATAAGGAAATGACCTCTGTTTGCTGACATGGAAGTAACAAATTTCTGCCATTTCATCATTTTAGTAAAGTTCCTGCACTTCATTCTTTTGCCTGTTGCAGTGTGTTCATTTAACTGTATGATTTAAAATGGAGAGCGTTTGGCTAATTAGCAGGCAGCTGTTCACTTAAATAAATGACTCATAGAGTGATATTTATGGTGCATAACTATTTTTCAAGCCTGGAGAAACTTGAGGAAAAAAAAGACACAAAAGCAGATGTTTATGCTTCTACATCCATGAAAAATGCAGTGAAAACCAACTGCTGCTTTCATTTAATGGCATTTTTCTCAAAACTTAGTGATAAACTGGTAACCCCAGCTTTTAACTAATATCTTTCAAAATTAATAATACTGTAAAGCAAAAATCCAAAATATTTAATTTCCAGTACTCATGTGAACTAAATATGTAAAATGAATGATCAGACATCACATGAAGAGGCCTCCAAGTTTATTATATATATAGACTCAATTAACACTTAGATTACAGGAGCTTGCAATTTTACTGAAGCCTGTTTTGCTTTCCAAAACAATTATGTATAACATAGTTCAACTACAAACTGGAAAATATCAATCTCCATAAACATTATACAGATTCCATTTTAAAACAGCGTTACTCCAGCAAAATTCCTACAGTTCCAGTTCCAGCAAAGTTCCCTTTGCTCTGCTGTGGGAGTTTATAATGTCACAGACTTTAGCATTTGGAATTAGGACATTCTGACATTTCCCATTAAGATTCCCTTGTGTCCATGCTTCTTCCCATGAGCTGGTTTTCTCAGAACCAAAGATATCGCCTTGGTGTTTTGGGGATGGGTTGGGGGTTTCTCCCCTCTTTCCCCTGCTGTAATTTGCCTGGCATCTGTCCAGGGTGTCTCTCCTGATGTTGAGTACACTTCTACAGCTCCTCTCATCTCTCCTCTGCCTGCTTTAATTCATGTTCTTCTGGGTGCTCAGGTCACTCGGCTGTAGCTCAGGTACAGTTCATTCTGTTTTGAACAAAGGAAAAAAAATATGAAAGAGAAAATTTTTTGTGTTCTCCCCCACTTTTTCTCTCTTTTAAAACTGGATAGTGCCTGCTGCTAATTTAAAATTTCTGAGACTGTACCAAGTTCTGAGTATGAAGTTCTGCGTCATTGCTGGGAGAATTAGGCAGGTGGATAGTTTTTGTCTCTCTTCCTTTGTTGTACTCCTGCACCCTGCTTTCAAATTCTCCTGAGACTGTTTTATAAAAGCTGCTAGTTAAAATACACAGGTTTTAATTATTTTTAAAGGACTTGATCTTCTTTCTCATATAAATGAGAGGAAACTTTAAAAATGGCATATGAACCATTTATCACAAAATCTATTTTAGAGTTGGGGTTTTTTGCTTGTTTTCACGGGGACAAAGAAAAGAGGTTCCTTTATGTAACTGGTATGCACCTTAAAATGTTAGAAATGCTCTTATAGAATGAGAATAGAATCATTGTAGGATTTGCACCTATTAAATAATTATTACATCTTTAAAGAGGAACCTGAGGTGTATCAGTGTTTTGTGACTATGGATTAATGGACTCAACAGGATTCATCTGTAGTTTGTTTTGTTCAACAAAAATTATTTCCAGCTAGACTTGCTGCTGATAGTCAGTAGCAAACATCAAGGAATTGTAACCAGACTGTCCAGCCCTCTGTAAATTGCAACTGCTTTACCATGCTTTGTCGTTGTATTCTCTGTGTCTAGTCTGGAAAAATATGTTTCATTTCAGTTCAGTTTGGAAATGAGGTGTACCAGAATGGAATGGAAAAGCATGTGAAACCTAGATTTATGCAACAGAATTGGAGGTGTGTTACTCTTTTATCACTTGATTTATTGCCTATTTTATAAATTTACAATCATAGCCCACAGTAACATTTGATTACCTTGGCATATAAAATTGCTGTCCTAATTTTCTAAATAAAAAGTAAAAAGACAGCAAAAGATTGGATAAGCACATGCTATTGTCAAGATAAAACCTTGAGCTAAACTACCAGCCTTCAGAAGCAGAATGACCTCCCCAGCTTGAGAGTATTTTAAGATTTCACTTTTCATCTCTCAACAGCTTTGGAACAATTCCCTTAGTGAGACTTTACAGCTGTTGTAATGGTTAACCTATTATATATTTGAAATAAAAAATGTGTTCTATATAGAGCAAGATTTCGGCAACCTTAGAAAGACTAAAAAATTATCAGTTTAGCACCATAGAAACCTCTTGTAAAATGCAAGATTGAGATTGTGTAGTACATAGTGGCTTTCTCATTTCCCTGAATGTTATTTGACTTGGACACAAATCAGGCAACGGTTGAACTGAAAAGTACTAAATAAATTTTATTAGAATTATGGTTAGGTGAGTTATCCTTAGCAGATAGCAGAATTATCTGCTGGGTGGCTTGTCTATAACACTGTCCAGAATGAGAGGCTCTCTACATACCACTCTCTACAACTGCCTGAAAGGAGGTTGTAGCCAGCAGGGAATCGGCCTCTTCTCCCAGGCAACAAGTGACAGGATTAGAGAACATAGTTTCAAGTGGCACAAAGGGAGTTTCAGACTGGACATCAAGAAGAATTTTTTACCTGAAGGCTGGTTAAGCATTGGAACAGGCTGCCCAGGAAGGTGGTGGAGTTGCCATCCCTGGAGATGTTCAAGAAATGACTGGATGTGGCACTTAGTGCTGGGGTTTAGTTGCCATGGTGGTGTTTGGTCAAAGGTTGGACTCTGTGATCTTGGATGTCTTTTTCAACCTTAATGATTCTGTGATTAACCGGTTATTTCTTCTGACTTCACTTCTATATTTTTTAATAGAAAAGCATTAAATCACTAAGATTTAATATGAAATACCCCATCTCCATTGGAATGCAAAGATATAATCTTTGCTTAACAATTTCTAGTAAATCTTATATGTTCATTTTTTTTTGTTAGAGGGATAAATTCTAAGGCTTCCAGAAAAGAAGCAATATTTCTTCCATCTTATTTAAAATTTACTGCCTTTATGCAGTCCAGGCATGCATTCAGTGAGCTGGCAGCATGTAGACTACTTGGAACAGTTTCCTCAGATAAACTTGTATTATTAATGAAACTAGACTGACTTTGGGAAGGAGTACACTTTCAGCTGTTGACACCTGTTGGTCCATTAGTATATATCTAAGCAAATCAAGATAAGAGTTTGTTTAGCACCAAAAAAAAAGGGGTTTATAAAGGAGAAAAACTAATCTGGTATTTGGCTTTTTGTGGCAAATATAATGATCAACTCTGCAGAACACTTCATCGCAGCATTTTTTTTAGTAGAAAACATATTACTTCTTATCCAAGAAAAATAAAAAGCTCCATAAGGTACATTTGAGATGGTGGATTTAAGCTCACAAATCCTTTAAAATAAAACACTGTCATTTGTCAGTGGATTTGAATTCAAGTAGACCATGTGCAAAGTATGACATACAAGAGTAGAAAACTGCAAATACAGTAAGTTGGAAGAGGAAAAAATAATGAGAATTAAAGTGTTCATATACTGAAGAGACAAAATTAAAGCATCTACTCAACAAGTATGTTGACTCTGATGTTTTATGCATACAGAGATTATGAGAAGGAGATGGAGAAGAAGAGAATCCTGATATTCAGTATTGGAATATTATCCGAGGTAAATAAATAACACCTAAAATCTGAAGAGGATCCAAGGTAAAAAGGGGACTATCTCCAGACTGAGTATACCGAGACCATGTGAGAAGCCTATGAGCTTGCTCACATCTTTCTCAGGCTTCGCTACTTCTTATAAAACCTTAAAAAAAAAGCTGAATACTACATCTATTTTTAAATCTGCACTTTTGTAATTCTCACTGTTTGTAGAAATGTTCTGTGAATTTACCAATTTCCAGTGAAGTTGCTTAATTGAGAAGCAGTACAGTGGCAACTGAGTGCCTGGTGTCAAATTAAGCATAATATTCTTGCTTTCAAAAAGCAGTCTTCCATCACTAGATTAGACCAGTAGCTCTTCTAGGAGCAGTGACACTGCAAGCTTTATTTATTTATTTATAGGCTAAGATTCATTAAATATTAATCACTTGAGCAGCAATTTAGGAGACACTAGGTTTGCTAAATACACCATTGCTGTATAAGGCAGGCAGAAAGCCTAAATTTTTATGGATCTGCCATCCAAAGTAATAAAGGATTAACAACAATACACAAACCACAGGGTTTTTCAGTGCACAGATATCCTTGGCCTTGATTGCCAATATAATGAATTGAAAGACTTTCTTGATATATACACATTCAATCTAGACCAGGCCACCTCAAAATAGTGAGATGGCTGCTGGCAGGCAGAGCTCTAAAACCTAAAGGCAGTCTGTGAAGGGACATTTGAAGTTTCTGCTCATGGGTGGCAGGATTTCTCATAGGAAAAGAGAGCTTTCTAAAAAGCAACTTGAAAAGAACTAATTACCAACAGGAATTGCTCCTGTTGCACACACCATTTGGTGTTACACTGAGCTAGAGAACAAAAACACGGGTTTAAGATTTTGGCAACAGGGAGGCTTTGCTCTTGTGGTTATTTGCAATGGAAAGCAGGTGCAGTTCCACTTGGCTGAGAAAGGCTCTGGAGAGCCACCAGCTAAACACTGCAGAGAGAAGTCTGTATTGCCAGAAACCGGGGGGGCTGGGGCTGCTACTCTGTGTTTCCTTTCAGTACCTCTGCATAGCCTAAAATGTCTCTTCCCCAAGGAAAGCTTCCCCGAAGGAAAGCTTTAGGACAAGTGGCAATATTGCCTCTTACTGTCTGCATGGAGAAATTGAGGGACATGCATGATAAGAAGAGTTTCATTTGCTTTTCCCTGCTGGACCTATGAAGTGATTCTAGGGAATAACTGATTTAGCACAATTTCAAGCTATTGCCCAAAGTTACAGCAAAACTTCATGATTACTTTAGCCTAACTACATGATTGATAGCTTTATTTGGTAAATCTCCATAAACATGTTTCTGGGGAGTTGTTAAAGTGGTGCAGGGATACACGTGTCTCATCCCTCTAGCTCAAATGGTGAGTTATTTTTATCTTTGATTCTGCTCCATGTTCTTCAAATGGAAAATTGGCTCCCATTGTTTTCTATAGCATCCTTCTTTACATTTGTGATAGGAAAAGCATGTAAGTTCTGTGAAACTTAGCTGTAAGTGGTCATTTGGTGCCTCTGCACGTCTTTTTCAGCCCAAATGGTTCTATGATTCTATGAATAAACCTATTTTTCTGCTTTAAAAATAGCCACAGTTTTGTAATCCCTTGCCAAATAAACCTCAATTTTATCCAGTTTTAAGTAATTTATCTTTTTCTTCCCTTTGTACATCTACAGTAACTGAAGTGTCAGCCTCAGAAAATGAATTATTTTGCAGGCTGTCAGCAGTAGGCAATATCTCTCTCAGTCATGCATACAGGACTGTTTCAACAGCCACTAGACCTTATGAAGTAAGTAATTCCTTTCTGTTTGAGAGTGGACAGTGAGGACTAAAAGGGTTTTGAACCCAGTGTTTGGTGAGCATGAGAAATGAGTTGCTGACCTTTCTGCTGAATAGGTTGAATTCACACTGGGCCAGGATCTACCAGCCTAAAAGGTCACTAATATTTCAGCTAAACAGGGACTTTGGGACATGGCTACACTTGGATTTTGTGTTTGTCACATTCTGGGAATGTATGTTACTCTATGTTCAATCATCACCAGAACTGCTTTGCAAAAATAAAATTATATTTTATGTGGGAGAGTGTATAAGCTGATGTGTACATATTTGTGTGTCATGAAAGGACTGTGTACAGGAAGGTGTTTCTTTTGGTAGCTAAACTGTCAGTTAACTCTAATAACAACAAATGAATGCATTGAAGATGACATGCTACAGGCCAAGAGACTGTTTTGTATTGGCAATTCAGGATCTCCAGAATTTTGTGACTGCAGTCTTAGTCATTCCAGATCTATAGCTGTAGGCTTAAGAGGAGGGCCTCAAAGTTTTTATATCTGTGAAGTCTCTATTTTAGTAATTAAAGTCCTTTACAAAAAAAATCTAAACCCTATTTTTTTTAAGTGCAAGGTAAGTGCCTCGTTATGGTTGTCATTTGGAAGCTTCATTCCAATACAGAGGAGAAATGACAAGAGGTGCACTAGTCCCTGCACCTTCACCAAAAAATAAATGTCGTTCCCAGGTTTCTCTTTCACAGACAGAAGATTAGTTTTTAGATATCTTATCAGATATCTTTTAGATATCTTTAGATACTGACTGTGATTGATAGATAGATAGATAGATAGATGGATGGATGGATGGATGGATGGATGAGCCTTTTGTCCATTTGGCAATAGTTTGAAGGTTTTCTGAAGGTACCAGGTCCCATCCATGTGTAACAAAACACATGGCTTTTACACCTGCTTAAGCATTATCTGCTTGTATAGCAAATAACGTGACTTCATTTTTGTGTAGCATATTGACTGACAGAAATGAGAACAAATCCCATTTAAGTTTGCTCTGGGGCCAAATGAGCCTGTTGATTTTCTTCCCGAATTTTGAAATGCTGTCTTTTAGCTTCTGCAAGTGGAATATTCAAGCAGCAAATACAACATGTTCCAAAACAAGTCAGAACACTTATTGCCTAATTCAATGTTTTTTAAGCCAGGCCTTTCAAAATAGAGATGTTGTCATAAATATTATTTTTTCATATAGTGAACAGTTAGAACAAACTTACAAATTAACTTAGGACATATCTACCTCCACATATCATGCAGAAAACCCTTGATTTCTTGAGAATTTAGATATCTATAGGAAAACAGTATGTGCTCTTATTTAACCATCATATTTCATTTTAACTTTGCTATTAGTTTTTAGTTTTATCACTGTATTGACCATTTGTGAAATGCTAGAGATACATACTGCAAACACTCAAATTACCCCCCATTTTTCTGAGAAAATCTGAATTAATAGACAAGCTAACAATCAAAAATTGTGTCCTCCATCAGAAATTTAATCTTATCAAATTAGCAACCATTACCTCTGGGAGCTATTTTACCCATTCAGTCTCACTGGAAGTATTGGATAAAGTCAAAACCTCACTTAAGAAATTAGCAAAGTAATCTTATTTATCACTGAAATAAATGCAGTAGTGTACCCTGTTCATTTTTATTCATGCTGGCAGACAGCAAGTGGCACAGTGTCAGGTGACATCACTGTAGGAGAAACTCCAAGAATACATCCTTAACATCTACTTTAAGTATTACTTCTTTCAGCTTCTTTGGCCATGACTCCATTGTTGAATTATTCAGGTACTGCTCTTGCTGGCAATACTTTTGTCACCATATGTCAACATTTAATATACGTCAGAAAAGTTAGGACTTATTTCCAGAGGAAGAATGTCAACTTTGCATGTAGCTGGGATGCTGAGAGGTCTAGAGGATGGTGGCTGCAAATCTTTTTTAACATCCTTGGGTTTTCCACAGTAACGTTACTATTACCTGAGCATTTCTGTTTTCCTTTTAGGAAAAAGTTTGGGTGTTTTTTTCCTGTGTGAAAGTAGCAGAAATTTCTTTTTAGTCAGAGGTCCCATTGGAGTGAACACTAGAAATAGCGCAAGTGCTACTGAGGATAAAATTCAGCTTACACAACTGGAGCAAAACACAATTTGTATGAATCCATAATGCAAGCAGAGTTTAAGAGGTCCTGCGAGGTGACTCCCCATACTATAAACTCAGAGGAGCAGGTTGACTGCAAATCCTAATCAAGCACAGTATAATCACTTTAAGCCTGCTTTTAGTGGCAGGACAAGGGGAAATGGCTTCAAACTGAAAAAGAGTAAATTAGACTGGATATAAGGAAGACATTTTTCACAGTGAAGGTGGTGAGGCACTAGAACAGGTTGCCCTGAGGAGGTGTGGATGCCCCATCCAGTCTGGAAGTGTTCAAAGGCAGGTTGGATGTGATGCCTTAGGTTTTAACTTTCGTATTTTTCAAATCCTGTACTGCTTAGTGTGTAACTCTGAAGTTTCTTGTAGCCTGTTAACTTCTGCTCTCTCCTGCTAGGTAGACATAACAAAGCCTCTCCAGGCCTGCTCTCCAAGGACACTCAGACTGTCCTAGGCCCAAAAAGTATAAACCGAAAGCCATGAGAGGAGGGAAAGCTGAGGGGAGTTACATCATTAAACTGAAGCTTTAATTGGAGAATTAACCCTGGTATGCAAATGAACCAAACCTATAAAAGTGTGAAGAACTCGTGACCTGTGGTCCATCTTGGGGTCCATCTTGGCAGTAGCCTCTGGCTCCCCAGGGTGTACCTTTGAAGGCCCTTCAAATAAATACCTACCTTTATTCCCTTATTCTTGTCTAGTCTCTGTTTTTAGCTGGCCTCTTCAGGCATCAGATGGGGCTTTGGGCAACCTTGTCTAGTGGAAGATGTCCCTGCCCATGGCACGGAGGTGGGGACTAGATGTATATTCAAAGTTCCTTCTGGAATAAACTGTTCTGTGATTCTTTCATTCTGTGATCTTACACAATTTTGAAAGAGTATTAATAATAGCTCTGATGACCTAGTAAATTCAGATTGTGTGAGCATATTTTGCCCTCCTGAATTCTTCCAATGGATTTTTTTTTATCCTGCTCAAATAACAGATACCTAGTTTTAGAATCGTTATCTATTAGTGTGTTTAAAAACAGGGAAGAAAGCCAAGTATTTTGAATTTTTAAGTTTATCTCTTTCATTTTTTGTGATTTTTTAAAAATATTTCTCATTCCCCTCTACCAGCTCATCTTTCTCTTTTAAAGTTCATACATAACCATTTTTAAGTTAGTGTTACTGTTATTGAGCCTTATCTTTGTACACGTATCCACCATGTAGGTCACAGAGGGCAAATAAGTAGTTTCAAGCTACAGCTGGTTGTAAAATTAGCTTATAAATACATACATCTGTGAAGTTCATGGCCCAGGATGCCAGTGGAAGTATTATAAGAGTGTAATGAGACCCAATCTCCAGTCATTCTTAGACAACCTGTATTTTGTACAAAAGCATAGGAAACACACTGATGTCCAGTTTTGCTATTCATAACAGGCTGGGCACAGCCTGATATTGAAAAGGGCTTTAACTTTATTCCCTGTGTCTGTCCTGAAAAATAATTTGGGGGAAAAACTGTCATTCTTCTCTGAAGTACAATGTTATTGCGTTTCGAAATGTGTGAGTCCAATAAGCCAACCTCCCATCTTGGAGAAAATAACTAGGTTTTACATCACATTTTGACTTTGCACAGAATTCCAGATGATATGCTCAGATGTTCATGCCAAGGGAGAAAATAGATTATTTCCTATTAAAATGCATCTTTGATAGAAATCTATCACTTACAATGCAGAGAAAGAATGAATACTGTAGCCCAAGCATCTTGACTTTTTCCCAAATCCTTAACAAAAATTGCAAATATGTACAGGATGCATTCATTTTTTTTCTTTTTTTCCGATGAACTGACAGTTTCAAAAGCATCACTGAAATTCATATGTGGCATTTTTCTAAGTGGTCACTTGCTATGCAAAGAAATTTGAATTTAGATTATGAAACATTTATCTTCTTGCACATATTTTTTCTTACATTATTTATAAAATCTCTTCTGCCAAGACAGGAAAGAAAATTGCACTTTTGGAATCAATGCAATGTTATTTCGTTATTCCTTAAGGTGTTTTGAATATTGTAAGTATTAATAATGTGTCTTTCCAACTCCATGCAAAAGTTTGTTAAAGCACATTTCGATCATGAAATATATTATCACACTAAATACTTGATAGTGTCTGGGGCCCCATTGAAGTTGACAGCAAAATATCCTTCGACTTGAAGAGGCAAAAGAGTAAAATTAATCTGGTGGGTTTTCAAGGATAATTTGAATTACACCAGCAAAACATTGCAGATCCAAGCCATCATATTTCTCCTGTTATGATGACTGGTTCAGCTGGCAACTCCTCAGGTTTACTTGGAGCTGACCAAAAGGCCAGGTTTTGATTCCATAAACCATCAGGAAAGGCTAGTTTCAAATGAAAAGTCAATGAAATTTCCACCTAGATTTCAACATAAGCAGGTTTGCCCTTTTCTTAGTGCAGTACATATAGAGGTAAAGTAGAATATGGGATTTTTCGAAGCCTCAATATAAGATACTTGTCAATTTAAGTTTTACATTCTATAAATAAGTCATTCCTTAGCCTCAGGGAGCACAGAAAACTAACATCTGTTGGGTTCATAACAGTGACTGACTTCTCAGGATGCTTCTCTATTAGCATTTTTCACCCTTCTTACCAATACTGCACATCTTGCAAGAGTACAGTAAATAGTTGCAAAAAGTAGCAATACAGAGGAATAATGAGGGTTCATACCAGCCACGAAATTATTTTTTTCTTGGGTGTATTTTATTCCACATTCAAGTGAAAAGCCCCTTTCTTGCAAAACTTTAATATTCATCATTTGAAAACTAGAGTCTTCCCTTGAGCAAATCTGTAGTAGGAACAGGAGAGAAGGTAGTAGAGAAATCTGTACAGAGGGTAGGTGGCCTTGCTGAGATTGCAAAAGAAGCAGAGTGAATCAGGCCACTTTTACAATTATGTATTTAATTGAAATAGTGAAGCAGCTCAATTTGGAACTCCTTGCTTCCTTACAGCACAGAGACAGTTTAGCTGAAGGCTTGTCTCACTGGGAGCAGGCAGTCTCAGTGGAGACCCAAGATCTTAAGTTATTGTTCACATCACTGTGACATAAATAATATCATTCAAGGTTCTTTATTATACCAGTGCCTTAATTTCTAATCCTTAACTGATTACAGTATTTTCTTTTGTATATTTCATTAGAGCACAGTGAAAGCTCATTTGTGGGCTAATTCAGCTGCAATCGTTGAGCCAAAAGTACTAATTGTACACTCTGCACAGTAAATATATAATTATTTGCCGTTTCCTTTCAAACAAGTGGCTTGGTCAGTTCCATCTCTAATTTAGACACTTTAACATCTGATGTGAAGCTAGAAATTGACAGCAAGATTTCCCTCTGCACAAAGTATTTCAGCATTGAAATATGCTGAAGCAGTAACTTAACCTGGCCCAGGAGGTGCATGCATACTAAAACTTCTGGGATTACAGTATTTTGGTGTGGTTGCTCTGATACTTCAAAGGTCTGTTCTCTCTGTCCTGTGCATTTTTCCCTGTTAAAAACAATGCTATTCCAAGTAAATCCTAGCAGTATAAGGGTGAGGGTTAGATCAGTCTTTAGAAGAAAGTAAAACCTTCTAAATTCTCAAAAAACCGCACAAACTTCACATCATCTGAACTCTAAAATTACACTTTTTGTGAATTTAGTGGACAACATTATCTGGTCTCTGAGTAGGCAGTTTGGCAACCTATGGTTTTTCAAGTACCACTGAACAGGTAGCAAGAACACTGAAAGGTAGCAAGATAGATGCTACCACGAAATAGCAAATTTTAATCTTTCCAACTCCAATTATTTTCCTGATTACACTTTAAAATCTATTTGATTCAGTTGAATATAGATTTAATTATTTTTTCATTCTTCAGTGAGGATAGGAAGTTGTCATACTTTGTTAGGAACAGTTTTTGTAATGCAGAGTCCTGTTGCAGCAGTCTATCAGCATGAATTTACTTGAGGGATTGGCCAAGGTACTTTTTCCCTAAAAAGTTTGTGGTTTTATCAGAAACTGTTAGTAATTTGATGCTGCCATGGAAATTGTTGCAGCAGGGTAGGGGGAGAGACTGGTTTCTTAGTAATATGTTTGCACTTCTTAGTTCAGTATTCAGGCACGAGACGATATTTTGCAGTTTGGTAGAAGTAATAGTGTAGGTACTGATGTAAAATAGCATGCATAAAACCTAAGGTTTATGTGTTACCTGTGTACTATGCCTTGTTTCTGCATATTTATTACTAATTACATAACGAAAAATCTGTATCTGGGACCTGAACTGTTGGAAACCTTGTCTTTGAATGAATATATTTCAATATGTAGGTAAACTTACAATTTTTTTCCAGTTTTTTATAAATGCATATACTGGATTAATGTTACCTGTTTCCAATGATGCATGCACTCAGCTGCATGTGAAAACAGGACCAAATATCTAGAGCTCACTTAAAGTGAGATGAAAAGTGAGATACAAGGTTATTATGTGACAACTGCTATGGTATCGGGATGAAAATAAGTGGGGTCCATAAATTTCAGTACTTGTTTCATGATAGGACAGTTTCTTGGTATTCTATAATCAGTTATATGCTGTTCGCAGGAAGAAGAGACTCTCAAAGTTATTTTATTTTGTCTTGTAAAAATATTTCTGGAGAAAACATAAGATGCAAAGTGTTCCTCATGTACTTAAAATTCAACTGAAGCAAATCCAGTCCAAGGTCTGGGAAACAAGAGCACACCTGACCAGTAAAATGCTGTACCACAGGTGTCAGATTTCCCCCCCTATTTCACATATCCAAACCTGTGCTATAATGTGGTTTTACACAGTCAGTGTCTTGGCTGGACCAACAGTGGGATCCCCAAACTAAGCATCTCCAGAAGGTCCTGATTTGTTAGCTAGACCGAGAGCCTACTTGGAATACGCTGGGCTAATCTAAAAAACAAAATATATGTTTATATAAGAAGATAATAAGGATGTTTTGGGTGATGATACAAGTTTTGGCTAGTAGCCTCATTAGAGTACTCACCTAGGAGATATAATACCTGGATGTTAGACTTCCCTCAGACACACTGTCTGCGTTGAGTACCCCAACTGCCCAGCACTTCCCCTTTTCTCTGCTGAGCTCACAGTGTCACTGTGCATCAAGAATGCAAATTTTGAGGAACGGAGACGGAAAGAAGCAATGTGGGGGACCAGCTGGGATATTTGTTGAGAATGGGGAATGCAGGTTCTGCATTTTGTGTCCCGATTTTTTTCAGTGATTGCAATGAAAGAATTCTCTTTAAATTGGTATAAATACAGTTTAGGTTTGATTAGGTTTGACACTTACCTTAATACTGCTAGATGCCAAAATAATCTCTGAAGAGTATCATAATTAATTTTTAAAAGTGACATGAGCAAGCATATGCTAAGAACAAAAATACTGGCCCAGGTGAGACCATCAGCAGCTAAATTATTATGTAGGGCTGGACAGATTCAGTGGTGTTGCTTCATGGGGAATAATTTATTGTGGCAACAGTGCAAGCAGACTGACATGCTTGAACAGTTAAGTCTATTCAAATACACCAAACTATGTACCTTCTGGTAAAGACAACAAGGGCTTTGTAATAGAAATAAGAACAAGATTTATAAATGTATAGAATAAGGCTCCACACATTGCTTCTTACTCCTATTGTTTTCTTGTGCACACATATCCTCATGGAGCATATGGGGGGCAGGGGGAAGGAAGGAGACACACAGAGAGAGAGAGAGAGACTGTGTGTATTCTCCTAAGTCTCCCTTACATATGTCTCAAATCTAATTTTATGGGAAAAATTTTCCTAGAAAACTTCTCAACAGCTGTGAGATAGGATAGATACAGCCTTTGGAAGAAGACAACAGACTGCCTGCTTGTGATTTGTCTGAAGAGGAGTTGGAAAAGATCTGCTCTCAGGGAGAGCTCCTTTGCTGTGAGAAAAAAGAATTTCTGACAAAATGTTCCTCTTCCACTTACAAGGTTTTTCAGCAAGTTGCTCACTTGGGCTTTTCACAACAGTGCTACGATGGAAACCAAAGCAATTTTCTGGCTTTTACTCCAGGAGGTGCTAAGTAACTGGATTCTGTTGTTTGTTGTTCCTTGCTTGACTAATGCCTGTGTTTCTTAGCTTTTCACTCTTGAATGCAAAGATATGTTTAATTACTCTTATTCATGCAATCCCTAAATTTCAGTACCTCATTTATAGTTAGGCTGAATACAATAGAGATCTCTTTCTCTCGTGCTTGGAAAGGAAATCTTTGCCTGTTCTCAGGAGAATGGACTGCATTTTATGACCTTATTTAAAAATTAAACAGGAAATAAAATGTTTTCCCCTATAATGGAGCAAAGTCTAACGTGTTCATATTAAGTTACCGTGTCTTTTTCAAATGTGCAAGGATATTTGCTTAATGTAACACTAGAGAAAGGGATTCGTTTGTGCTCTTTTTTTTGCATTGAAAGCTCTCTTTCCTGTATTCTCTTTGTAGTGTGAATAACACTTTAAAATGTGTCAAAAGTTATTCTGGCTCGGAAATGGACACTGACCCAGAAATGTAGTGATTATTTACAAACTTAAACACAATAACACTTTCTTTTCATGTGAAATCCTCGCTCCATGCAACTTCTTAGCACAAATTTTCTTCATTTTGCTGTATTTTTACAGCACTTACTGTTTTTCCATTGGGAAGAGCATCATCTATTATTTATCTGTAGCTTCAAGCAGCCTCTTTGCATGTTCCTTTCAAATATGAAGCAGCCAGCACTATTTCAGCAGGAGAGTAAGTTTTATGGAACATAAAGCTTCATTAAAAAGTTTCCAAGTTAAATTTTTGTATTTGTACTGACTTATTTGTAATGCTTGATTTTTATTATGTTTTGCATAAGTAAAGCCTCTGTGCAGTATTTTAGGAAAGTACACATGCAAATCCTTTTTGGGTTTGGATGAAATTACCTGTTCTCTTCCCTGCAGTAGTGGAAAGATGCGTGTGCTGTCTTGTGACTTGAAACATAAGGAATTCCTTCTTTCTCACAGGTCCTTAAAAAGTGAAAGCAAAGAGTAATGCTGTAGTCTATCTGTAGGAGTGTGGCATAATTGTATTTATCATTTCAGTCTGTTAGCAGGTGTTGATCCTCAGAGGATAATCTAGATTGGTGCCATTGAAATTATAGCACAGGGATTTCTTATGCTACCCAGACAGAATGGAGGTGTGGTTGGCCACCAGAAAAGAATATAGGCAATGACTGAAGCGATGCCTTTTTAGGTCTGGTGGGAAAAAACAATTTTGGGGAAGGACAAACTGAAGTGCTGAGTACCTCAGTTAGCTTGACTCATGATGTTACATTACTCAAGTGAAAGGCCTATCTTTCATAAAACACATTGTATCCATTGCAACAATATGCAAAGAAAATGAAAGTGTTTTCTTGTGCTGCAACTTCAGCTGTTTACATATTTTCAGGATTCTGAGCATGGTCAGGTAGGAGCTGTTTCATATTCTCAGTGCCTAGAGACATGACTTTGCTTGATTTTGCTCCCTATATTTGCTATAATTCAAGATCCAAAATGGTCATCATTCAGTCTCATTCCAATGGACAATATCTTGTAGTTTATCAGTATTCTTTGTTCCTATAAGATTGATAAATACAGTCTCAGAAGCATTTGCATTATTGCATGAAGTACCTGAGATATCACTTTAGATTATGATGGTTTTAGACTGTTTTGTAAATTATGTATTCGTACTTCTTTCTCTGTCTCAATCCTCCAGTATTAAGTTTACAACAAGATACACAGTGTTAGGATACACAGTATGCTACAAATGTGCATACAAGAATAGCACAGTAAAGATTTTTTACAGTTAGAAAATGCCATTATCATTTCAAAATTTTTCCCCTTTCACAATAAATATGACACCAAACTTCCGCATTTAAGACTTTACTTAGAGACTTTGTCTACAAAGTATGTATGGAATACATAGCACACCTCTGATATGGCTTGGTTGCTCATCAATAAATTCAAGTAAATTTTTCATACAGAGTGAAGAATCCATCATAATCATTGTGCATTTGAAATCCTTGTAGCACTCTATTGATTCATTCATTCTCATATGTAACCACAGAAAGGCCAAGGTTAGAAGGAACCTCTGATGACCATCTAGTTCAACCTGCTGGCTTGTGCCCAGAGCAAGGCTTGGGTTAGGCTTCCCAAGGACCTGTCAATCTGTCTTGAATGTTCCCAATGAAAGAGATTCCACCACTTCTCTGGGAAACCTGTTCCAGTGTTTGTTTTCACAGTGTAGAATTTCTTTTCTTATGGAATATGCACTGATGCAACTACACCACTTGTGAAGCCCTTCACCTCTTATCAGTGGACATCCTTGTGAAGAGAGTGATTCAGTCTGCTCTATAACTACCTTTTAGATATTGCAAGGCTGTGGTTATATCGCCCTGAGCCTTCTCTTCTCTAGGCGTGGAGGAGCCAATTCCAGCAACCTTTCTTCCTATGTCAACCTATCTCCAACCCTCTCGTCATCTTGGTGACTCTCCACTGAATTCCCCCAAATTTTCCATGCCACTCATGAACTCTGGAAGCCAGGACTTGGTACAGCAGAGTAGGATAAACAGTGTCTCAACTTTGACCTAACAAGTGCAGGGCAGATAGGACATTCCCACATCCCTCCATCTGCTGGCTGTACTGCTGTTGATGCAGTGTAGGACATATTTGCCTGCAGGTTCATGTTCAGCTTGAACGTAAACAAGTCCATGTGCACCAGGGCCTGCACGGCTTTTTCCAGAGCTGTTCACCACACAGTTGGACCCCAGCCCATACTGCTGTGGGAGTTATTCTAGATGCAGGAGTTCACACTTATATTTGTTAAAGCTTGTACAAATCTTCTTGTCCCCATCTGCCAGCTGGTTGATGTGTTTGTGTGGTGGCTCTTCTTTCTGGCTGACCTCCTTCCATTTCGGTACCACCCACAAGCTTGGTGAGAGTGCAGTCACTCTTCTCACCCAGATTATTCCTAAGACACTGAATAATATTGGGCCCAGTATCCACCCTGACAAACCAACCAGCTGACACTTGAACTTCAAGTCCTCGCTCGCCACCCTTTCAGTCAAGCAGGTAAGCTGTTTTTCCATCCATCTTGTGATCTGTCCAGGTCATTTCTTATCTGCTTGCCCATAACAGCTTGTGCATGAGGCATCATGTTGGAGGCACTCCATATCCACAGGTGTGTACGTGCAGACATACATATGTGTATAAAAAGGGAGAGTATATATCCCTATATACAGTTTTATCAATACTGTGTTACCATTACGGTTCTTTGGCAGAGGTGATAGGCTCATAAATAATCTTTGTCAGCAAAAATTGTCAGTCTAGTAAGAAAATTCTGAAGATGCTTCAGTTCTAGGAGTTTATTACCTTAAAACTCCCTTAAAGACTCTTCATAAAACTATTACGATAGAAATACTTCTCCCTTGGTATTTTGAGAATTGTGCTTCCTTCATTTTAGGAATCTAGTGTTAGAATTTTCTTTTTAAAACAGTCAAATTACAATAAGTTTAAGCAGCTAAATCATCATTCTGAAATGCCTCTATTTGTTTTATTGATGCCTTAATTAACAGCCATGCTACTGAAATACTAAATCTAGAAATGTCTTTGTGGCAGTCTAGTGGAGTCATTGGACAAAAGGATCAATTGTTAAAGCACAGAGTAATGCCAAAACAAGTTTTTTCTGTGCAATGCCATTCTACCTGAACTTTCCTTTTATGAAATGGCATGCAGCCCATTCCATTACTTTCTTTGCAGCACAAACAGTCTGCTTCTTAAAGACATACAGAAAATTAAATCAGTCATTTTTCTGATTGTGAACCTCAGGCTTTGCCCAGTCAAATGCATTGTATTTTTGTTTGCCGAGACAACAAATGAAGTACAACACAAAGGACCAGTATGCTGTGGTATCAGAGATGCTCAGCAATAAAAATCACTCAGCAAAGATGTTGTCAAACAAAAAGACACCTGCTGCTATTACCTCGAAGGAGGTAATGTTTTCTCACACGGATGCTGCTAATGATGGCAGTGGTGTGTTCAGATTTTCTTCAATCTTTGGAGTGCTAGCAGGAAGGAAAGCTGTAACTTCAAAACCCTGAAGGTGGAGAGAACTGGACCTGTGGGTCCTTGCAGGTAAGACAGGAGGAGGTCTGGCATTAACGCACCACCTGCCACTCCTGATTTAGCAGACTTAGTCGTGCTCAGTCTTAACAACACAAAAGTATGTAGCACCTCAAATGGATTTTTAACAGGATATGTTATGGAGAAATTCCCTCAAACAGGGAAGTTACTTTCAACTCCATTCTTGATTGGCTCAGAGATTTAAAGTGCCTAATATTAATGCAGATGTTGTAGACACTGGCAATTCACATGCTCTGGAAGCTCTAAATGAATTCTTCAAAAGAAGCTTTGAAAATAATGGTCTCCTAGCTATAACAAAAATTCACAGCTCAAGTAATTGGTCAAAGTCCACTCCTACTTTTCAGTAAATGATTTTGAAGGAGGTATAAATCCATCATTTAATACCTTGCTGAGCTTTCATCCAGATTTCATTGGAAGTTACTTTCAAAATCTGGACTTGCTTTGTTGCGATTCAGCATTAATCAAAGTAAGACAAAAAGCATTTTGTCATGTGTCTGCTATAATTTCCTTACAGATAAGTTATCCCACTGAATTACTAACTTCTAGAACCTGTTTTCCTTCTCTCAGAACAAACTGGTGAGGCCCTCATTGCATGTCATAGATCTGATCAGAGCATACATTGGCAATGATATTTGGCAAGCCTGTACTCCCTGAGGTTACATTCTCATGCTTCCACAGTGGGTCTGCTGCCAGAGTAGTAAAAGCTTTCAATCAGATGAGAATTGAGCTTTGTATGCTGCAAGTCCATTTATTTTAAATTAAAAGTTGTTTACTAACCACCTTGGTTTACTCCTGTTAAGCAGTGACTTACAATCCAATTATGCTGACTTGTGAGAAAAAATATGTTGATTTGTATGATTCCAGTGGCAAGATTCCATCATGCTCCCTGTGTGGTTTCCACCTTTTTTTTTCAATTCCAAGTGATGGTTTATTGTTGTGACCAGCCTTTAGAATAATGATTGCCAATTGCCTTGTATGACATTTTCATTTTGCTAATTTGGTAAGAAACTCTGTGGAATTTTTCCTGGGAAAGATCTTCTAAGAGGATTTTTTTTTTTTAAACTTATATATGTAATAGGTGAACAAACAGAAATTTTTTTCATTTACAAGAGCAGGTCAGATAGGGCTTTGAGCAGCCTGGTCTAGTGGAGGGTGTCCCTGCTCATGGCAAGGGGTTCAAACTAAGTTACCTTTACAGTGTCTTCTAATCCAAAACATTCTATGATTCTATGATAATGACCTGAATTCTATGATAATCAACTGATTTCTATGATAATCCAATCCTATGTTAATCAGCTGATTCAGTGATGATCAACTGGATCTTCCAGTGGATCACCCGCTTTCATAATCTGTACAATAACTGCCCTTTTTGATGCTCAGCCAGAATCCATCTGCCAGACACTGGTCTTCTCCAAAGACTGGCTCCAGAAAAGTGAATTTATTCAGAGACTCTTTTACTGTTATTCTATTACTGAAGAATTTCACTGTGTGACAGCAGATGTCTGCACTAGTCTTTATGTTGTTTGCTCTCTCTGGATGGGGTTCTGTTTTCTGGGGGAATAACAGTGCTGGAAGCATCTGCCCTCCTCACTAAGGACAGATAAAATTCCCATGGAAGAAGTTCTCTTTCTAAGGGAAAATGATCAAGTAGGTCCCCAACATAATTTAAGTTTTCATTCCTTGAAATATATTCCTCTTTAGGAGTAGATTAGTTTCATATCTAAACCATAAAATTCATTGGCTGTTCACCCTCCTTGTTTTATCCCCCCAGTTAAGATGCATATTTCGATAACTGCGTTTGAAGGACTTAGACCAGATTGAAATCATCCTGAGGTGCCTCATGTGTTTCTGACCTGCCATCTAGAAATGTCCTCAGTCGAGCCCCTGCCTTCCTAAACTCCCAAGCAGTACCAGGCTGAATTAATAACAAGTCTGTTTTTCTGGACTTCGCAAGGAGAGACTTTGAATATGTAAAATTATATTTTTTAGTAATTCTCTGAATAACTTTTGCTCTTAATATTATT
The DNA here is from genome assembly GCA_013399195.1 of Dicrurus megarhynchus. NCBI lineage: Eukaryota > Metazoa > Chordata > Aves > Passeriformes > Dicruridae > Dicrurus > Dicrurus megarhynchus. The sequence continues at coordinate 580,757 of VXAD01013336.1, forward strand.
TGTAGAAAGCTCATGGTATGTCTTCAGCCAAACAGGACACCAACATTTGATGTAGATGTGAATCTGTGAATTTAATCTGAGATACAGACTAAGTCTAATAAAGGACATTACTGTCTAAAAAAAAATAGTATCATTCCTTAAACTTAGGTAATTTTGCATTGAAGTATGCATATGAACCTGTAAAAGAAATGGAGATCTAAGAATTTTCTCCTGATCCATTTTAAACAAACCTGAACAAATACTATGTAGAGTCAAGCATTATTTTTCAAATATTTTTCAATAAAATAATGAAGATGCATGAAAAGAAATACATAAGAAATAGCTTAGAGTGACATGAAAGAAAGCATTATTTCTAACATTCTGGATCAGAATTTCTGCTCTAACCAAATCCCAGGCTGCATGAGAGAGAGCTCTTGGAAAACAGGACCACTGACAGGCAGAGACAGAATTTTTCATTCTTCAATTCAGAGCTCAGATCACTTCTATACCCTTTGAAACAAAATCTTGTATGGGTTTTTCCTAGCAGCTGCCATCTGTGTTTTGGATTTTGTTAAGTGAATTTGTTTCCCTGAACAAAACAAAACATCATTCAGGCTACAAAAATAAGTAGACAGGTGGTCTACATAAAAGATATTTTTCCCATTGTGTTGTATGCCACGATTTAGTCTAATTATCCCTATCATCTCACCCCTCATATTGTGATTTATTTTTTTCCCCAGAGGAAAGAAATAATGGCATTACTTTTTGGGAACAAAGAATTAACTTGGAAATCATGCAAAAAAGCAACACTGCCCACTGGTAGCCTTGCAGAAGTGCTTTGGCAACAAAAGAAAGGACATAAAAGGGCATCTAAAATCTAGTAAATCTGGGGGAAAAAATAATTAAATTATTTTCAGGTTCTGTGCCTCTCCTTGAGTTTCTCTGCCAGTTCACATTAGCTTTTTATGACCATTTGTGTTAGAAGTCTGAATACAAGATAAAGCCTCATTCAGTTGTGGGGAATACAGCTTCGTGTGGGGTTGTGGTATAGTGCTATACATTAGGAAACAAGAAACAAAAATTGTATTTCTAACTTCTGAGAAAGGAGGGAGATTACTCTGTTGTAATAACATAGCTTAGCTTTTGCTACTTCTTCCATTTTCACTTCCTTCCTCCCCACCCCACCCTATACCAAGTCTACCGCAATAATGCATTTAGCATTATCAGTGCCTGGCCAAATTAGAAGTAATCAGCTCCAGAAGTGTAATTCTATTAAATATATCCATTACCATGCATCCTCAAAGAAAATTTTACAGCCCATTACAGCCCACTCCCTTGTATGAAATGGTGAGAACGCCAAGAGCAACCACTGAGATGAATTATTGTCAAGTGTTTCATTTGGCTTTTAAAGAAAAAAGAAAATAAAGCTTGGGCCAAGTTCTCAGACGTGATATCTTTCATGCATTAAGGTAAAAATAAAGTGAGGCTTCAGGTGCTTCTGTCTCTGAAACACTAAATAAAATACAACACTCAACACATATTCCTGTATACTCACATTCTAAAAATCTGCATTCTGTAAGTATTCATGCTTATATTGGTTTTGTGACTGTTAACAAAAGAAAGAAAATTCTGTCAATTAAACGTGTGCACAAAATCAGAACTGAGAGCACCTAAGCATTGTTAGAATGAACCAGAATAAATAAATGTGTAAATGTATTGCCTATATCAAAGTCTGCTTGGTCATTTTCACCACTAGTAATTAGAACAATCTCTCAACTCAGTGTCTCAGTGGAGTGGCTAAGAAATGAGAAAGACATTTCTGACAGAGCATGGGGTGTTATTATGTGGGAAATGCTGAGAAACAAGCCGGGATTAAAACCAGAACAATTGCAAGGGGAGTTCAATTCCCTCTTTAGTGAATTGATCAGCTTTGCAATCTATTTAGGTATACCAGTGAAGGAAGAGAGCATGGCACAGCCCTTTTGGTCACAGGACAGTGTCTTTGCTCTATCAGAGGACAGGCAGCTATCAGTGCCTTTGTTATAAAACATGATCCTATTGCAAAGAAGGGGAGGAGCAGGCTGGAATCCTTCTGCTGTGAGATAATTTCAGGGGCTTGGGGTATATAACTAGAAAACCTATAGGTAATATACTGATGCCTTAAAAACCTAGGAATAAAACAACACACTTTCAAGACAATATTAGTATAGGAGGTAATATAAAGGGTGGTCTTTACTGGAGGCCTCCAAGGGGCAGATATGGAAAAATGCCTACCCCACATGGGGTGAATACAGTTTTATAAGTTTAGCAAATTAGCAGAATTGACAAGAATCTCCAAGTAGAAGCACAGATGATGAAGTAATTCCCCCCCTTTAGGTCCCACCTCTTCTGTAGCCCCACTCTAGACAGGAACTAAACTTTGTTTATGGAAATGTGTCTCAAAGAGCTGGTTTCAGCCTTGGCTCCCAAGCAAGAACTAAGAGCCCTTGGACCCCCAGGGCTTGGAGCCTCTGGAACGTGTTTTGTCTTTCTGCCAATCAGGGCAGGGAAAAGGTAGGGAAAAGTACTGGAGCTAGCTAGGAACTATATAACTATTCAACAATAGTCTACAGAGCTGAGAATATAAATGAAGGAAATATAAAAGCAAAAATCATTCTGGCGTCATATAAACCCTCCTTCTTCACAGGGCATTACAGAGGTAGGATACAATAAAGTTCTGCTTCCAGCATAGCCTGAATTACTCCACAGTTCAGGTACAGTTGGCAGTACAACTGAATTTGAACTCAATTGAATCTGCACAATGGATCAGAGAATCTGGCTGCAAATGTTGTTATGTTAGACCCTGATAAAATGGGGAGGGGGGTTCTCAATACACAGCATGAAAAGTTTATTAGGTCACAGCAGGGCTTTGCCTAATTATTTCATTTAGTCCTCGTTTCTCAAAAAGTGGCAAATATGGGAGTATCTGGATATTCATGATGTTGAAAGCTGTGTTCTGGGAAACATGCAGGACTAAATTAATGAACTGCATAAAGAGAGGCAAAGCTAGAGAGAAGCCGGGGCAAAATCTTGTTTGTGGGCTTTCTATCAGTGATTGATAGAATGTACTGTATTGTACCTTTTGAGTACACCATAGCTGAGACCATATTGACTAAGAAGAAGATCAAACATAAGCACAATTTATTTTCTTTCTCTACTTCCCCAAAAATTTAAGTTAGCATTTTGATAGTAATAAGTGAGAAAAAATGTGAGAGAAACAGCCCTGCAGACAGCAAGGTCAGCAAGGGAGGAGGGGAGGAGGTGCTCCAGGCACCAGAGCAGAGATTCCCCTGCAGCCAGTGGTGCAGACTGTGGTGAGGCACCTGTGCCCCTGCAGCCCATGGAAGTCCACGGGGGAGCAGGGATCCTCCTGCTGCCCATGGAGGACCACACTGCAGGAGGCAGACACGCCCTGGGGGAAGCTGCAGCCCATGGAGAGAAGCTTATGCAGGACCATGTTTCCTGGAGCAGTCTGTACCTGAAGGACTATGCCCCATGGAAAGGAGACAGTTGGAGTCGTTCTTGTACGACTGCACCCTGTGGGAAGGACCCACAGGGGGGAGCAGGGGGAGAGTGTGAGGAGGCAGAGAAAACTGATACAAACTGACCACAGGCCCCATTCCCCTTCCGCCTGAGCAACTGGGGGCAAGGAGAAGAGTCGGGACTGAAAGACTGAATCTAAGATGACTTTTTTTTTTTTTTTAAATAAGCAAAGCAAAATATTTTCGCTAGTTTTGTTTATAGTGGGATTCCTTCAGCTGAAATTTTTAAAGAATATTTCAAAGAAAAACTCCCAGTAACAGAAAATGTCAGCCCATATGCACAGAGGTGTGTTAAGATTATAAGGAAGGTTTATGAGGTGTTTGGCTGTCTTCATAGTAAGTGGTACTATATGCTCATGTATAAAACATACCATTGTGATGCAGAGCTGTAGTAGCACCTGTTTGACATGATGGCAAACTTAATGAAGTCAGCTGTAGTTCATACTGCATTCTTGTCACTATTTCCAAGTTCCGGAGCTGTGTGAAAGCCAGGGCAAGTTGTGCCCATGTCTAATTCCCTCAAGTTCAACAGGAGTGCTTCACAAATGTCACTGTGGAAATGTGGCACAGCTGAGAGCACGCTGCCACGACCTCTTCCCACAAGCAGTCCGCAAGTAACTGAAAAACTCAGCAACCTGCTGTTATCATCTGTCACAGTTCACTTCTCCGTCCTTTCCATTAATTCCTCAGTTGCAGCTGATAACATATCAAGATTTTTTTTTTTTTCCTTACAAAACACCAGCCTGGTTTTAGGCACTATAAATATGCTTATGGGAATCTGGCATTTTTTCTGTAGGGTGAAAACGCAAGTCATTGTGGGTGTTGCAGTAATTTACATGCAAACATAGTTTTCCACAGCATTAAAATATGATGAATAGATTCATTTTTAGCCTAATCTCATAAAATTGATACAAATATTTTAGTGATATAAATGTACTACAGTAAAACTATTTTGTTGTCTCACTTGATAAGGATGTTCTTTTTTCTTTTTCCTTTACACAAAGAATTTTTTCAATTAATTTTTTCCCCAAACTACCTTAAATGTAGTCTCCAGAAGTGGTAAAAGATAGAAAACATTTCTCTTTTTTCCTTCTTTTTTACTTCTGAGTTATAATATTGCAGATTCATTCATATTGCACATTCCAACAGTTGAAACACAACAGTAGATTACAGGCAATGGTACATTTCACCACAGAAGTAGCCATAATCCAACAATATATAACTTTTAAGAAGAGGGATTTTCTTCCTTGTGGTGCACAAAATGGGAATTTTAAAGCAGCCTTCCAAAATATTAGCTGCCAATTCTTATTAGCCTCCTACTAATGGGGATGTTCCCCTTTGTCACGATTTGCTTCACAGGAGGCCCTGTGGAGTTCTTTATGATTGCATTGCACCACTGCTGTTTGAAGGTTGCCGTGTCAGGGTTAGGGGGAGCACAGATGGGCAGCACGGGGTGCAATGAACAGTGTGTAAGAAACTGTGAATGCCATTTTTGGTCTGTGTCCTATCTTGTCAACACCTAGGAGTGCCTTCAATATCTGTTAAGCTGGTGAAGGGATCTGGTATTCTATTGATAATTTTGGATTCAGGACAGAAGTTAGTTGAGCAGTAAGTCCTTACTAAAGAAAATCTTCCATAAACATACAATAACATACTTTATTGAATAATGAATAGCAATAAGAGAACGCTGAGCTCATGTTTCATTTCATTTTTATTTATGCATAGATTATGGTGGTCTTGAAAAAGGGATGAGGTTGCAAGTTTTACCTTTATTCTGATCACTGACTACTGTCTAGGGGAAAAAGACTATTTCTATTTCAGAATGCAAAATTGTCTGAAGGATTATCTAATGCTTAGAAAAACAGTACTTCCACATCAGTTGGGTAAATTAATATTTATGAAGAGGATGAGTAAGAACATGTGAATGTGTTTGCATTGTCATGAATATGGCAAGCAGATATTTTCAAAATAATATAATGCATAAACCACGATTATCTCTGCCTCATGGGAATACAGTATATGTATACATTCTTAGATTAATAATTGTTAATGAATTAAATGCATGTCCAGGGGGTTAGAATAAGATAGTTTTTAAGGTCCCTTTCAACCCAAACCATTGTATGAATTTTGTAGTTCTTAGAAATTGCAATATCTGTAATTCTTCCAGAATTCTCCTTACAATTTATCATGCATGGTCATAACACCTTAAACCCTCATGAAATTCACAGTGGCATCAATGACATGTTCTTTTATAGGCTTACAACTTCATCCAGTACATTGAAGGATTAGTGTAAATGAACCATAAAGAAGCTGGCAGTATAATTCATTTCATTCCACGGTCTGGTTTCAGCAGTGGAGTATGCATGGAAGTACCTTTGTTATAAATGATGAAGTTATGCTTGAGAACACAATACCCAGCATAGCAAAGAGCTGCTAGGAGATATGTGTGTGTACGAGGTCAGAGTTTATAAAAGTGGTTACTCAGTCTCTACCAACAGCATCTTGCTATGACCTGTTTAAACATACCTATTTTTGTGCACCCAATCTGGAGTGATCTTCCTTCCAATATTTCCTTGTGCAAGCAGTGACTAAGTTTTATGTGCAGGAACAAACAAGAGGGATGTGAAGGATTGCCAGAACAGTTAGATTCCTATAATTAATATGTAAAATCACAAATGTGTATTTTCATATCTGTAGATTATAAAGAGAATGCTTCCAGAGGATATTTTAAAGGTATTTTACTTGGAATAATTTTTATTATATAAAATTACTAGTAGTTGACAGCACAGAATAATAACTGTAGCGAAGAATGTGATCAGTTTTGCAGGATGCTGTACATGACATTTTTTTGCTGAAGAGCAAGCCTACATAGTGATGTGTAGTTTCTTTTTTTAACTCTGGCCTGAGAGTTTATAAGGGAGGTAAGATAATTAGAAATACTCTTTTACTGAAATTTTACATAGGTAATTGTTATTTTCAGTTTTACAATATAATCAAGTTATATATATCAAGTTCAATTACAAGTATTAAGAAAAACACACATTGATACCTGACATGAAGATTAACTAGCTTTAAAAAGACATTTCTCTGTATTAATTGAAAATACATCTAGTTACACTATGTTGGGTAATAATGGTTTTGGCCTACAGGAGAGGCCACAATAGTATTATGCCAGAAATAAACATTGCGTGTGTTTGCATTTACATTACAACTAACAGGATTCCTTCCTCTGAGGCTGCTCTGGCTCATTGCTAATATTTAAAGAGTTCTTGATCAAATCATTCCTGTATGCTGCCAGTACAAAAGAAAATTCAATTAATATGCCAAAAAATGGAAGGCAAACATGAAACGAATGTTTTAAGCACTGTGTTCAACTGTGTGTTTGGCATGAACATTTTGTCCTCTATTTCACAAATATTTAGTATTATGAATTTTTATTTGCAAATAGATGGATTTGCATGCGATTATTCAAGTTAGTATAATTAATTATGTGCGTTTGCGGAATGATTGATGTATATATTAACCAGTATTTAACTGTTGTCCAATTTTATATTTTGCTTCTTGTCTGAAGTGAAACAAATCTACAGGTACATTATGTTACCTCCATAACATATTAGTTGGAAACCTTCCTAGATCTCAGATTTGTAAGATAAGTTATAAATTTATATAAATAACCATGTCAGTTTCAAAAGGAAGAATATTTTATAGAATCATATTTTTAGCTGATTCAGGACTGATGAAAGTTAGCTACTTAGTCAACTGCAATACAGGATAGTATATTCTGACTTCTTTCATTTTGTCAGTATACTGCAAATTTCAACACTAAATTTTTGATGGAATAATCTTCCATAAGGAAAATACATGAAAATGTAGTAAATGACTTGGTCATTTTGCAACAGAGACAGCAGCCCTGCCAGCTGGACCAGAATCTGCTACTAAAGAGATTAAACTTTGGTAATCCACTGTTATTCATACAGTGGATTTTTTGTGGCTTGGATTTAATGTTTTTCTAAAGAAAATTGAAACCTGAAATATCCAATTCCACCAGACTTGAAGTTTTCTCTTTCAAATGGTACAGAACATTTTTTCACTAAAAGCTCTGGGGGTATCTTGCACTGGGTATGTCTCTTAGTAAAGCCCTCTTGCCTGGAGAGGCTGTGGAGAGCAGGCTTTGCACAAATTGCTGCCATGCAACCTGCGTGAGTTGTAACAGAATGAAAATCCCTGGTAGTGTCATCTGCTGGAGGGATTTTGCAGAGCTGTCAGTCATGTTTGCTCAACAGAAGGGAAGGGTATTCTTGTTTCACACCTCAGTTCATGGTCTCAGGGGTGTAATCACAGATCACATGAGAGGTTTCTCCCGGGAGGTACCGCAGAACCTGATGAATGCAGCAGGCTTTTTCCACGGAATTTGCCCTAGAACTAGCCCTTGTTCCTTAGGTCTGGTAGGCTATATGTAGTGGGAATTTTTTTTCCACTGACACGAAGCTAGACTAGATGTGCATGAACCATGTGCTTCGCTAATCCAGTCTAATGGCAGGAAGCCTAAACTATCCATATGCTCGCTGTGGTCTGGCATTGCAGAGGCATGCTGACAATTTGGCAACGGTGACTGTTCCTGTGGGCGTCACTGAGACATTCCTGTTTCGCTTCTTCTCTTCAGTATCATATGATGTTCTGGGAAGCTGTGTACATTCTGTTTCTTCATGCTTCAAGGAGAATGACATTACAGACCCTGAAGTCCAAGAAGTTAAGAAGTATGTACCACAAGCTGTAACAGAGCAGGAGATAAAACAGGAAAGGTTTTCTTCAGCCAGTGGTTTAATACCTCCAGCCAGTTTCTTTACTTATGATTGGCATCTTTGTCTCTAAAGCAGCCAAGCTCTGTTAGCCATGGAGCATTTCATATTCCTCTAACTCCTCTTAAGGTTTCTTATCATACTTGGTTACATCTTCTCTTTTAACCAGAACATTACTCTTTAGAAACATGGTGCTGCTTATGTGTCCCTGAGAGTATACTTCTGAGGGCAAATCATCTTAAAGCCAGGGAAAATTATCTGTGTGCTGGTTTCCTTGGAAGAAAAGGGAAGAATAATATCCCTTGTGTCATAAAAAAAAAATACTGTGGAGTTCATTAAGGAATGCAAAGAGCTTGAAAATAAGTCGTGTTATTAAGTGTTCAACAAAAAATATCCAATTACTGACAATTAGAAAACCATTTGCCAATTATTCTAGTTTCACAAAGGGCATCTAGTCGGTCATTAGAAAAAATTTAAAACAGGAGCCTTATGTTAAGTTCATTGCTGAATATTCCTGCAGAGTGATTGAGTTCCAGGTAAATTTCATCCATGACATCTTGCTTTTAGCCATGCTATTGATGACCAGTGGCATGAAAATTGCCAGCTTAGGAAAACAAATGTAACTTTGTTATTAAGTGCATTTTTAAGAAAACTTCTTTCTTTGCATTCTTGCTCTCAACCTGTTCTCTAATCACAACTAGTGCTGCAGAAAACCAACATGAACAATTGCTGGGGACTTCAGGCCGTGGGAGAGTGGCAACCACAAAGTTCAGTAACAACAGTTTTATTCGCCATGTGAAAAGGAGTAAGCAGAAGCCTGTGACTATCTTGCCTAATGTTTCCACTGTTTGCCTATTTAGTACAACGCCACCAAACTAACCAGAGCAGGAGGCTACAGCAAACTTGTCACTTTGAGAAGGAGGCGTCATAACCTCCAGGAGGAGGTCGAAGGTTGTGCTGAGGAACACAGGCATCAGCCAGAGCAGAATCACTCCAGTCTGAGCAGGACAAGACAATATTACAACCTTCACAACTTCTCCCTTTGGATAAGGTTTAGAATGTGTGAAACAAGGACTGATACCTTTTGACAGCTTGCTTTTCCAGATGTCAGGGATTGGTTTAGCTACTTATAAGAATATGGGTGAACTGGAATTGAAAGTACAAAAGATTTTTTTATTACCTGCACGACTGTGGGATATTCAGACTTGCTATAATAACATGCTCTTTTAATAGAAGATTAATAGATATGTTAATAGAAGTGTTTCTATTAGTACAATTTTGGACTTAGAACATCCATTAAGAAAACTTTATGGTAGAATTCTAATCCAAAAAGCTTTCTACCACAACACATTCCAGTTTCTCGAACTTCTGTCTATGAAACACCCAGGAATCTTAATGAAAAGGAGATAGACATAATGTTTTTTACAATTTTCATAATTCATAGAATCATAGAATGATTTCAGTTGGGAGGGACCTTAAAAATCATTTAGTTCCAACCCCCTGCCACAGGCAGGGACACCTTTCACTAGACCAGGTTGCTCAGAGGCCCATCCAGCCTGGCCTCGAACACATCCAAGGATGGGACATCCACAGCTTCTCTGGACAACCTGTTCCAGTGCCTTACCACCCTCATAGTAAAGAATGTCTTCCTAATGTCTAATCTAAACCTACCCCCTTTGAATTTTCACCCTTGCTCTATCACTCCATGCCCTTGTAAAAAGTCCCTTTCAGCTTCCTTGTAAACCTCTTCTAGGTGCTGTGAGTCTTCTCCAGACTGAACAACCCCAACTCTCAGCATGTCTTCATAGGAGAGCTGTTTCAGCCCTCTGACCATCTACGTTGCCCACCTTTGGACTCACTCCAACAGGTCTATGTCCTTCTTATGTTGGGGTCCCCAGAGATGGCTGCAGTATTGCAGGTGGGGTCTCACCAGAGCAGAGCAGAGGGGGAGAATCCTCTCCTTCACCCTGCTGCCCGCGCTGCTTTGGATGCAGCCCAGGATGTGGGTTGGCCTCCTGGTCTGCAAATGCACATTGCTGAGTCATGTTGAGCTTCTCACCAACCAACATTTCCAAGTTCTCTTCAGGGCTGCTCACAATCAGTTCTTCACCCAGCCTGTATTTGTTCTTGGAATTGCCCCAACACATGTGCAGGATCCTGCGCTGAGCCTCATTGAACTTCATTAGGTCCTCATGGACCCACATCTCAAGCCTGTCAAGGTCACTTTGAACAGCTTAACTGGGAAATGTGACTTTCTATGGCTTTGTGTATGACAACTGTTTGAATACTTCATTGACTCATGAGAATGGTTTTGGTACTCTGTATGCATCTTTAGTCTTTTCCCATATCCTTTTTTTGGCGACAGCAGACAGGCTGTTTTCTTCAACTGGAGTAATCAGACACAGGAATAAAAAGTTATGAGAAGTGAGCTTCTAAATGTTCAGCCCTGGTGTGAGTTCTATTTTTTTATGAGGCCTGTAAGAATGTAATCATCTATACAGATACTATGGTTGCCTCAATCAGATTTGAGTTCAAAATTTTCTGAGAAAGTGGCAGGAAATACAGCTGCATACTCAGTCCAAATAATCACACGCTCTTCAAAACTAAAGGAAAAAAATGCTTTTTTCACACTTCCCAGTAAGGTGAGAATTAGCAGAGGTCAAATCAACCTGAGCACAAAGAGGAAATTTCCCAGGTCTGCTGTAAGAGTAAGGTAGGAGGTGCTCAGTCAGCTCAGAGGATTCAAACTGCAGGACCAAAGGAAATAAATTAGGTGTCTCCACCTGAGCCCAACAGCAGTTCCTGCATCAGGCAGACCTTGAGAGCTGATTGCAAGAAAAGATGGGATCAATCCATTGAGTTCCTTGGCTTTTCCAGGTTCCCAACCAGCATACTTGGGAGGCCAGTGGATACTGAAAGAAAAAGAAGGGAAAGCTTGGAGGATGCATGATGCCCTCTGTGTCTTTTGCTCTTATTCTTTATCTTCAAGTGCCACCGTTTCCAACACTGTGCATATTGACGAGGTCCTGTCTATGGATTGTGTCCATAGTACTTCGTACCACTAGAGCCAAAAAAAGAGCAAAAACTAAGGTTCTTTCATGTCTAGAGAAGAGTCAGCTTCTTTTATGGTTTTTCCCACTGTCAGGAAACATGTGGGATTTGGCTCTCTTTCCAAAACTTCCAGGGGTCATACAAATCTTGCATTTCAACCCCTGCCAGTTTGAATTTGAAGCAGGGAGGCAGGGCAGGAGGTAGGGTGATGGGTGGAAGAATGGGCATGAGTGCACAGATGGGGGATTGTATAAACCTTATTACTGAGGAAGCCTGGTAAATAATGCTTAACAGATCATTATTGTTGCTGTACACCATCTCTTCTGTGGACTTCAAAGATGCCCTTTGTCTGAGAACATTTTCTTAACTGCTCTATAAAAACCATAAAAACTTCCTTTCAAATCACAGTCTTATGGAACTAAAGCAATGTTAACAGACTTAGCAGGCCTGGCAGGTTTTTTCCTATTCACTTAGGGTAGAAGAGATCACAGACCTCTTCATGCTGCTTCCAGAGTTTTATTCTGAATTTTCTCTACATATGCACTTGACCTGCAAGTCTCTTTTCATTCAAGAAAAGAGAGGAATGACTTTTTAAAAGTATGCAAGGCTCTTCTAAACACAGCTTTATTGTCAGCAATAAAGTACTTATCGTAATAATGAAAAAAATTTTAAATAGTAGGATTATCCCTTTTTAACTTTCAACATATTTACTGTATTGGGTCTGGCTGAAATGGAGTTCATTTTCCCAAGCAGCTCTTAACAGTGCTGTGCTTTGCATTGGTAGCTAGAAAGGTGTTGATAACATCCTTATATTTTCTCTCCCCTGTCCAGTTGCAATGGGGAGTAATAGAGAGGATTGGGTGGGTGTCTGGCATCCAGCCAAGGTCAACCCACTACAGTGGTTTTGGTGCCAAAACATGGGATCATGAGGATTTTAAGATAAAGATAGAAATTGGGAGAAGTAATGGGCAAAACAAGTACTGAACAACATTAAAGAGTGGATTGATCATGGGGAATTTTGTGGAATTTTCATGTGGTGAATGGACAAGGGGTGAATTTTGTGTAAATTGTCCAATTTTTTTCTGTGTTGTGATGCTGTTAATTTAGGTTTTGTGAGGGGGATTTTGTTTTGTTTAGTTTGGTTGGTTTTGTTGATGCAAGGGCAGGTTGTGTGGTGAATGTGAATTTTAGTGATAACTCTTAAATATATGATATGCAGAGGTGAGGGGTGGAATGTATTGTTTGCATGGCCAGGTTTTGGTAGCAGGGGGACTACAGGAGTGGCTTCTGTGAGAAGCTGCTGGAGGATTCCTCCATGTCCAGCAGAGCCAATCCTTGGCGGCTCCAAAGATGGACGTGCCGCTGGCCAAGGCTGGGTGGATCAGAAATGGTGGCAACACCTCTGTGATAACATATTTAAGAAGAAGAAAATGTTATTGTTCAGATGTAATTGCAGCCAGAGAAGATCAAGGTGAGAATATGTGAGAGGAACAACTCTGCAGACACCAAGGTCAATCGAGGAGGGGACGAGGAGCCAGAGCAGAGATTCCCCTGCATCCCGTGGTGCAGACCATGGTGAGGCAGCTGTGCTCCTGCAGCCCATGGAGGAGATCAATGCTGGAACAGGTGGATGCCTGAGAGGAGACACTGAACCCATGGGAGACCTGTGCTGGAGCAGGGGCCTGGCAGGGGCCTGCAGAGCCATGGAGACAGGAGCTCGTGCTAAAACAGGTTTCTTGGCAGGATTTGTGACCCAGTACGCACTCTGGAACAGTCTGTGCCTGAGGAATGGCAGAACTGCACCTCAAGGAAGGGTGACCCATGTGGCAGCAGTTTGTGAACAACTGTTTCCTGTGGGATGGACTCATGTTGGAGAGGATCATAGAGAGCTTTCTGCCGTGGGAGGCATCCCATGCTGGAGCAGGAGAAGGACTCTTCTCCCTGAGCAGCATCAGGAACAGTGTGTGATGAACTGACCATAACCCCCATTTCCCATCTCCCTGCACCACCGGCAGGAAGACGTAAAGCTGGGAAGGAGAGAGGAGTGGGAGGAAGGTGTTTTTAAGATCTTATTTTACTTCTCATTTTCCTGCTCTGATTTTGATACTGATAAATTCAATTAATATCCCCAGTATGAATCTGTTTTGCCCATGATGACAGTATTTGATGTGTGATCTCTCCTGGTCCTTACCTCAGCTCATGAATCCTTCATTCTATTTTCTCTCCCCTGTCCGGTTGCAGAGGGGAGTGTTAGAGAGGCTTTGGTGTGTGTCTGGCATCCAGCCAGGGTCAAGCCACTACATTCACTCATGTAAAGATGAACTGTCTTTGTTGGATCTAAATGTGTTTTCTTATTTGGTGTGATTTCAGTGAGTTTGTGGAGTATATGGGTTTTAGTCTGTCTTCTGTTTCACACTGTTCTACAAAAACTTTTTATGGAAGATGGTGAAATAAAATTAAGGGCCTTCCTCTCCTCTCATCTTAACCACAGTTCTTCTTAAACCTGAAATAAAATGTAAGGATAAAACAGATATATATCTCAATATTGCTGCAGCACACCTTATTCCATACAGGCATTCTAGGATGGAAGCAAAGGAATTCAAAATGCGAATGGCCGGACTCTCTGTGACTGTACAGTATTGAAGATCCCTGGACTGTGCCAACCACAACACAAAATTCAACCTATGTCATCATTGACTTCTGTTCTGCTGCTGTTTTACCTTCAGTAATTTAGATAATAATGAGGGATTTTATAGCTTCAAGCAGAACTAAACTCTATCCTAAAGGCTACTAGTCTTTTAAATATCAATGCATAAATATTGTCATTGGAATAAGAATAATACAATTAGCTTACTAATATCCTTTAAGCAGCTGCCATCTGCAAGCTAAAAGAAGCTTTTTAAAAGAAGCTAGAACACTTTAATTTTAAATAAGATTCATGCTTACATAGTTTCAAAATGGATATTACTGAAACCAATGTTCTTCATTCATCTGCTGGAAAGTAGTAGTACCAAAATCATACATTTCTGAAACCAGCTATCCATGTTATCTTACAATATTCCTTCTTTGGATCTTCTCTATAGTGCCTTAAAATGTCCACTGTGAAAGTACACTGAATATTAAAGATGCAGTAGTGAAGTTTTTTTAAGTGATGCATCCTGTTCCTTTGCCAGTGCTCACACGCATTGCTGTTTCAGCAGGGGTCAGCCTGACTGTCAGAGTAGATAACCATCACCGGGACTGGCTTTACTGTGAACTTCCCAAGAGAGAGGGCAGACATGAAATTTTAGATCAGCTACTGTTTCAGGGGCTAGTGTCATTTTGTTTCTTCAGTACAGATTTAACTTTGATAAAAAGTAGTGGCTGAAAATACGAAAGAAAGAGAAAATTAGTTTACTTGAACATTGGGAGTGATTCTGAGTTATATTTGTGAAAACACAGGTTCACATGTCTAGTCTCAGTTAAATTCTTTGTAGACTGAGGAATTCACAAGAGCCAATATGCAGTTACTGATACAGCCTAACAACTTCATTGCACATCTGATAAAAACTTTATCTGATAAGAAATGTATAAAGTAGCCAAAGGCTGGATGGGAGGAAGTTTCTGGAGTTACTAAAGGCCTGAAAATCTACCTTTGGATGTGAATGAGAAACAGAGTCATTTTAGTTTAAGATACATAAAGGCATGAGATAGTTCTGTCTCACAGCAACAGGAGGGAACATGTCTCATGGTAAGGGCTTCTGAAAAGGTTTATTGAAAAATCTCCAGAGCTATTAGCTGGAAGTGGATACTGGACACATTTAGCTGCAGCTATGCATCAGTGGCTAATTATCAGAACAATTTTCTTGGAAATGAGGCAGATTCTGTTACTTCATAGCTTTAAAAGCAGACTTGCTATCTTTCCACAAAGTGTACTCTATGTCAGCAATAAATTGCAGCTCCACATTAGCAGTTATGGATGGTTTTTATAAGCCTCACATTATGTATGAGGACAAGCAGCATAGCCCACTGTGGCTCCTCCTGAACTTACACAATAATGCTGACATTTAACGTATGACAGACCTCATGTTCTGAGGGGAAAGATGAGATTTCAGTCAAATAGCTGAACAATGTAATAAAGTGAAAAGGCTGTGTGCTTTTCATTCAGGTTTAAGGGAGTATGCCTTTTTAGTATGCAAATTAAAGTAGGTTCTATGAAACCACTTACCCTTCACCTTGAAATGAAATTAAATTGGGAGAAGTAAGCAACAAGGAATTAACCAGACGTTCTGCATATATCACCAGTTTGATATATATAGTAGTCTGCTTATGGTGTTACTCTTTTAAAGAATCATTTTTCTGAAGTGGTTTCAATGCTATAGAAATATTGCACACTTGAATATTACTCTGCAGGTACTTTTTAAAGAATATTAGAACTTCATTTAATTAAAAATAACTTCAAATGCATTACTTCAGTGATTTTTTTAAATACTCATGACAAGATGCTTTGCAGTAGAACCTAGAAATAAAGCTTTTCACTTTAGAGTGTACCGTATTCCAGTATATCAACACCCTTATCATTTGCAATTATATGTAAAATAAATTCCAGGAGTTCTCTAAAGTGTATTTTATTTATGGTGGTTCTGTGTGATAAAGCAATGAGCTATGAGCATTCTCTTCTAAAGTGCATTATTAATAGTTTTAAAATTTTACCTACTTAATATTTTGGAGAATACTTACTCTGTACTATTACCTTAAACCAGAAAATATTAAAAGCAGAGATTAATTTCATTCTGTTCACGTTCCTGATATTCATGTGGGTCTCAGAAGCAATTCCATTGAGATCTGTGAAGTTACCTCAATTGGGGCATTGCTGGAAATAGTAACATACAAAAAAAGGGAATTAAGCTCATACTTCCTCTTCCTCCTTTTCATTTAGTGCTTTCTCTTCCACTCCCTCCCTCACTTCAGTTTTTCTGTATCCATGAATGCTCCTTAATACAGCAAAGTTCAAGTGAAATGAAAATGTTCTTGACTATATTTTCCTTGATTTTGATTTCTTTACTCTCTATATATAAAGAAAAGTTTTAATTCTGTTCTTTGTTATTGTGTTTCATGTCAGCAATGTGTGAAGTTCAGACAAGGCTAGTATAAAATAAAAGAGTCTGGTGCTTTGGTATTCCCTCTGAGCCCCCAAGAGTGAAACATGCAGTGTATAAATGCCTAATGTGCTGATTAAGTCAAGCATCCTTCAGCAGTAAGATGTTCATTTACCATTTGTATTTACTGTGTATCTCAGCACAGTGATTTATGATGAGCTTCTGTACGGAATGCACATAGTGAAGAGAAATCGTCTTCGAATCTGAGTTTCTTACAAACATTGGTGTGAAGTACATGCACAAGCATTTTAAGTGGCACCTAATATAAGGGTACCACCACCATTGCTCACGGAGTCAAAGCCTCAGAGTGAATCCTGTGTGGCCTCATCAAACTGATGAAAGATCAGTTGCAAACTATGGAAGTAAAAAAGTCACAGTTAAATTCTGTGACACTGCAAAGCTGATCTGTGTGATTCAAGCTTATAAGCATGTTTACTCATTTTTCCTTTTTGGCCATCCAACATCAGATTATTATTCACAATAATTCATTTCATCAAATAATTTTTTCTGTCATTTTTGCCTCTTCCTGATGTAAAAGGTATTCTGAAAGCCTTTTCTGAAATGCTTAAGCCATGTTCACTGTTTAGAAAATATTTTTTCTATGAATAGTTTTTAGCCTGCTTCCAGGGGTTCATTAGTTTGTATGCAGTAATTAAGTTTTGTTTTGATTTTACCTTTATATTAATAGAATCCTTTTCTGATTCTTTATTGGATAAACATAGTTCGTACAATCAAATTCTTATCGTGTGCCATTTGTATGCATACCTCAACATATACAAATGAAGTTCAATAATAACTTCTCAAAAGTATGCCTCAATCTTTAAATCTGCTTTTTTCTAGGTATGTGCAGACCACTGGTTCAATTTATTGGAAAATGCACCTTAAAAAAAAAAACAAAAAACAAACAAAGAAAAACTCAACAACAACAAAGAGGCATGAGCATAGTAGAAACAAATTCCATTTGCATAAATAATAGCAGAAAAGTCTGAGATATTCTTTCTTAATTTTTTTTGTTTGCAATCAGAATCATATCCAAAAATGAAGGTTACTGTTATGGGATTTTTGTAAAACGTCTAAATTATTGCTGTTGTAAATTAATAAATTAGATGTAGCTGGTGGTTCGGTGGTTTAGGTGGAACTGAATGAAGGCTCAAAGCAGGAGATAAGAAGTTGTATCCTCTGTTCAAGGGCAGAGTTGTCTCCCAGAGGGGATGCAGCCACTATCTTGTGCCGTGCCTGGGGAAGAACATTTTACCCACAGACTTTCTCTTGCTTTTGCTGTCACGTTTTACTCTATGAGGTACATGATAAGTAGCTTTTTGAAAGTACCAGTAATTTTTTTTCTTCATAAATAAAGATTTATTTCCCAGTTTGCCACAGATCAAAAACATTTCATGGAATTCTGTGAAAAATAGTCCTCTTTAAAAGTGGTTACTATTTCAATCCCTTCATAACTAAAGTCATGTGAGAAAGTATTTGCAGTAAATATTTTCCTCTGAAAAGAAGTTTTATATGTTTCTTATTATTTTTTTATGCCACTAGAGGTGAAATGAGACAAGTTGATTTGAGCAAGAAGCTTAAGATTTCTGGCAAATCTAACTCTATTTCATAACATTGTTATAAAAGTAGAAATTATTTCCATTTCTTCTACTGTGTAACAACAGATATTGATCAGTTATTGTAGCCATCAAAGAGAAGGTGGTTAAAGTTATTTAACTGCTTTATATACCACAGCAAATATGAGGATTTTGTTCAGTTTTTAGTTGTTTGTGGGCTTTTTTAAACCTTAAATTCATGAAGTTCAGTGCTATAGCCACGTTTTAGGGAATAAATAATCCTGTTACTCTGTGCCTTTTAATCAGATGTTTCATATTCAGTGCCAAGCTGAGCTCATAATTGGTGGTTTTTACTTTTAGATTGAGCTAAGACAACAGGTTGAAATGAGAAAGATTAGGTTTTTATCTAAGTATGACTGTTTTCTACCAACCCAGTGAGTTTTCTGCCCTGCTGGCTGAGCTCTTTTATCTCACACCTTCAGAGTGGGCTTTTTCCTGTTTATTCCAGGAGTCAGTTTTCTCCTGTAGGAGTTTGCTGGTCTTGCATATGAGCAGAACGTTCTTGGCACTGTATGCCTCTCCTCTTTTCCTACTGCCTCACTGGAGAAACCTGGCTTGGGCACACAGAACCTGGAACATATCCATGACCAAGCAGGGTGATCATAGTGGTGACATTTGTTGATACAGTCAAAGCTCCATAATACAAAAATGACTATGAAGGGAATTTTCCAGGAAGTCCTTACTCATAGTTATGATGTAGGATGGTTTCACTGAGGCTTTGCATGTTCTTTCTGGTGGGCTAGTGGGGGTAACCAGTGGGCTAGTGTGGTGATTAATAAGGCCTGTATTGCCATTCTCTTAGAAGCACTGTCTTCACAACTCTAGTCCTTGATCTTCACAGAGCTTCTATAGCATTTCCATGGAGTTT
This sequence comes from Dicrurus megarhynchus, assembly GCA_013399195.1. NCBI lineage: Eukaryota > Metazoa > Chordata > Aves > Passeriformes > Dicruridae > Dicrurus > Dicrurus megarhynchus. Next base: position 599,789 of record VXAD01013336.1, read on the forward strand.
CTCCACTAAGACACTTTTTCATTAGTTTCTGGGCTGGCAACAGATGTTCAGGGGTAGGAACCATTCAAACAGAGCGACCAATTGAAAGCCAAGATGGGAGACCATCTGCAAGCACAGAGATTCTGGAGCTTTTATGTTTTTGTAGCATCCACTTTTGCTTGGACTTAAAATATCATTATGTACTTGGAAGAATATTTTTTCGAAGAAATCATCTCTATTTCTGCTAAATGAGGTCAGAGTTAGTAAGACTGAAGCTGTAGGAAGAGACTTGTAAAACTGTGTTTCATTAAATTGAGTTGAATGATTTTTCATGGAGCAAGAAATACTTCACGTAATGTTTCACTTGGTTTCTAAATAGCAAGAAATAAAAAGGCTTAGAGACAGTTTGAATCATGAGATTTGCTGGTCAAGACCAGCAAAGTCATGTAATTACACAATCACACTGTCACTGCCATCATAGAAATCAAAGAATGGATTCCCAGGTGTCTTGAGTGGAGTGTAGTGCATAGGACTAACTCCAGTTCCCCAGCTGTACAGTGAATATTGCTCTTTCAATATATGCGTAGAAAAGGTCTAGAGAGCATGAAAACCTCAGGCAGTAATTTAACTGTGATATCTGTCACATTACCATGCTGCAGAATTGCAAAACACTTAAAAAACTGGTAGAAAATGAGTTAACGACCCATGCAGATGGGGTTTGTGTAATGTTGGTGCAAGGTCTTATTAGCAGGTTCCATTAGATCCCTGGCAGTCACTAGTTGCTATAGTGGCTCCTTAACTTCGTCACACTGGTGTCCTTGCAATGAGGATCAAGTGCTTATTTAGTACAAGAATGTCCATTTTCACTATTTGACCTGATTGAAGACCGTGAATTTTTTTGACTTTGACAGGAAAAGTATCCATTGAATGTAGGATAGATGATCTGCTGATCACCTCATTCCTACTAGAAAAATAAACCTTTGACATCCATGACTGACTGGCTTTAAGGAATCTAGATACACACCTGATATCTCTGTATCTGTATTAGTCATTTAACAGTGTATGTTTTATGCCACTGTGATAGCCTCTCTATTCTTATCAGATGCCAGTGCTGTAGGAATGTTTGGCCTGTCCCTCATACCTGCTTCCTTTTGTTATCCAGAGATAAGACACCCATATAATATTGATTATCCGCTATTGATAGAAAGTAGTGACTGTAATCCCTTCATTTTAAGAAATATTCTGTGAAGAAAGCAAGCAAAATAGACTTGCAAACTTAGGTGCAACAGTAAGGTGCCTAAAAGAGAGCAACCCGGGTAAGCACGTTAATCTCATTCCCAGTTTTGGTGTATCTTCCTTTTCATTCCCTTTTGTTGTTCCCCCAGACAAAGCATTCTGGAAATTCATTGCAAGTTCTGCTTAAAAAAAAATATTAAGGTCATAAAGTTCATCATCCCACAGACTGAGAAGGTTAAAATGCAACATCTAAATTTGGGTATGAGGTATATGCTTCAACACTGCCTATATGACATCTATTAAATCATTCAATTTAATATCTTATTTTACTTGCACATTATACAGACGTAATATCCTGTTTGTTTTCTTTCTGGGAGAAGAAAATGTCCGTTGGCAGTTCTGAATTCACAACAGGCTCTCCAGCTGATGTGCTGTACCTTATCGAGTCAGACTCTGTCCTACACCACAGGAAAGTAATGAGCAGTCTAATTGCACTATATATTATTACTCACTGAAGCAGATCAGAATTTTTTAAAAGTTGGCTGTTAATTTGCATGCAAATCAGGAGAATGGAAGAGCAGACAATCACAGTTTAGTATTTCTTTTTTGTAGAGCCAAGATCTTTGCATGCAATCCTGCATATTGCTGGTCACACTCCTAAGAGGATTGAAAAAATCAGTCTCTTTGTGTCAAAATTTTGCTGACGTATTACTGCTAGAATTCTTGCAGACTTTGTAATGTATTTTGATATGACTCAGAGATTAATTATGTGTTAGGTTACTTCAGTGACTACAGATTTCGTGACACTCCTAGTGGCGAATCAACTTGCTTTTAGCCACAGAGATGAAGAAAATAAAGCCAACCCCAAAACTTTCAGGCACATACTGTCCTCGTACTGGCCACCACAGTTGCTCACCGAAAGCACAGGGATGGAAACAGTAGTCAAATGTAAATGTGAAACCTGTCACCACAAATATATGTAACTAAAGACTGCTGGATGCGGACAGAAAAAACCCACCTATTTTTATTATGCCATTGGTGGGATGCCTTTCTTCTGTATGCATACCATTCACAAGGGCCTCCTCACAGATCAGCTAAAGTTTAATTATGCTTTTTTTCCTCAGTTACTCCCACTTATTGATCTCCCCATGAACTTGGAATGAGTTGACTGGCCAATACATTTCTCTTTATGACTCCCTGTCCACTGTTCAAGATTAAATTATATTGTAAATATCACTTGCCTGGTGTGATTGCTGACACAGAAGCAAAAATTAGATGTTCTCTTGAGAGTTTTACCCAAGGCACTGAATCGTTCATATTACATGCCAAAATGTATTAGGAAGATAATTTGAGACCTCATTTTCTTCTGAACACCTTTAATAAAATATGTGGATAGATGAATTTTAGAATATGTATCCTTTTATTGATGTCTAGATTTTCATTAATGTGATGCAGTGTAACAAAAAGGCCACACATAATGGCTGCAAAGTATCAAGACCTTTGGGATAAAGCAATGTCCTGCATGAGGAGCATGTGGAAGTTTGATTCTCAGCATAACCATATTTTCCATTTGTTTGTAAAAGTTTGAGAACTGGGGAAAGAAATTTCACAGAGAACATTCTATAGTGTGAGTTTAAATAAATAAGCAAATTCTGAGACTCTTTGGAGCTCAGTATGGAAATCAGAACCTATCTTTGTTTACCACGGAGCATAAAATGAGAGCACAATTATAAACAGTACTGCTAAGAAGCATCATTAATGTCCTCTCACTTCAAACAGTAACTCAGCATTTCTTTGAAAAGACTGCTGCAATCTGAGGTGTAAGTACTAATCTGGTGTGGTTCAATTTGTGCACATGATTAAATGCCCTCCTCACTCAGGTCTGTACATACATGTAAACACATGATGTGTTTACATTGCCTTCCACCTCTGTCCCAGCACCTCAATTTCTGGATGTGGCAGACACCTGAAGATTCAGAAGTGTCTTCTGACTCACTGAATTGTATCTTAGGAGAACAGCATTTACCAAACAATTTAAAAAGTCAACATCTCTCACTCCTTTGTTTCTGAACAGACAAGGATATTAGACCCAATGTGCTGTGGCCCTGATTATGCTTAATTAGGGTGTCTGTGTTGGTAACTTCTCTGTTGGAGAAAAGACTTTCCCGTGGTTGAGGAGGATGGGGTTAGAGAACGTAGTCAAACGTGACATCCGGAAGTCCATGTGCCCTGCTGGGATGCACCCATGAGTGTTGAGGGAACTGGTGGACATCATTGTTAGACCATTCTCAATCATCTTTGAAAGGTCATGGCAGTCAGGAGAGGTACCTGAGGACTGGAAGAAAGTAAATGTTACCCCAGCCTTCAAAAAGGGCAAGAAGGAGGACCCAGGCAACCACAGATCCATCAGCCTGTGGGGTGTTGACCCTGGCAGGATGGCAGGTGCCCACCAAAGTCATTCTATCACTCCCCTCCACGACTGGACTGGGGACAGAATAAAAAAGTCTCATGAGTTGAGATAAGGACAGGGAGAGATCACAAACCAATTACCATAATGGGTAATAGTCAAAACAGATTCAACTTGGGGAAATTAATTGAATATATTACCAGTCAGAAGAGAATAATGAGAAGTAAAATACCATCCTCCCACCCCTCCCTCCTTCCTGAGCTCTACCTCCTCCCCCGCAGTGGCACAGGGAGACAGGGAGTGCTGTTGCTCAAGAAGAGGAGTCTTTCCTCTGTTCCAGCATATTCTGCATCCTGCAGTCTTATTGGATAAAATTGGAGGGGCTCTGGAGCATATCAGTAAATCTTTTATAGGACAGAAGGTTGCACATATATCTAAGGGAACAAATATGTTTCTCAAAGATATGTTTTATGAGTAAATTTGAAACACGTGAGTAGACAATATAGTTGAACAAAATTTGTAAAAAAGAAGGTGATTTCTGCATTCAGGTTTTGTTATTTTGCATTCATTTTCATTTCAATTACTTAGGATTTAAATTGGCATTTTTCTAGCCACTAGGTTATTCCAGGAAATCGTTATGCATTAGGGACAGCACATTAGGGACAAGGATGAATATATTTGTGTCCTTCTTACCCAGGGCATCCTCAAGAAAACAAAAGCAAATGTAACATGAATGTTGAAAGAATTAAGCATTCTTCAGCCTTACAATGCTGTATCTATTTAACGTCTCATTTATTCTTATGCCATCAAGTAGTTTTGGTCTGCTCTCTATAGAATTGCTATTTGCACTGTTTAATAATGTGTTCATCATTGTCTTGCCCTATTTCATGAGTAATTAAATGTTCCTATTTTGGCCAAAAAAATACCAATACAATAAAAGCCTTAATTGGCTTCCTCTCAGCTACTCATGGCATGATCAGATAGCCCTGTCTCCAGCTGTCAATTGCACTAAACATTGATGTATAGGTTCAGCCAGCACAATTATGGAAAATGATGCATATTCTTTGAAAAAATACTGATGAAATCAGAGAGTAAATAGAATTTTTTCTAGACATATATTAACATATTAAAACAGGATTGAGGTGTGAGTGTAAGAGTGATTTGGGTTTTGTGCAGAACAATTGTCCACTAAATATTTAACAAAAGCAACACTCCTTTCTTCAATGTTGAGCATATTATACTTATTCTTTCCTTCCTGGAAGGTGCACTATGATACCTGATTGGGTTTTTTTTCCTACTTCATTGCACTGTCAAAACTGTGGCAGCAGTAATACAGTTACGGTAAAATGAAGCTATATTCTAGTAAATGCTTATGTGGGGCTTTTTAATCACAATTTTCACGATAAAATAAATGTTTTCAGTGCTGTTGCTCAAGAAAAAAAACCTCTCTTAATGCATCCAGCAGTCTAGGAGTTGGGAATAAATTACCACCACTCCTTTTTTTTACACAGATTGGTTTCTCCCTTTTGGTTTTGGCTTGATTTTTCTATCACTCTCTGGTTTTTGCTTTTTTGTTTGTTTTTTCTTTTTTTTCCTCCTCTTTTAAATCTGATTTTTCATAATCCTGTGATCTTTTGCTTTCACAAGCATATTTTCTCTGTTATTCTCCTTATCTGTTAATTTGATTCCTTTTGGGCAGATCATCCTATCTTCTGCTTTTTTCTCCAGTACTTCCTCATGAAAGATCCATTGACAGCTCAGACTCAAAATAGGTGTAGAAATACATGCATTTTTTTCAACTAAACATTTCCATCCTACTTGCCATCCAAGCTCATATAGCAGTGCTTAGCCAATCTTCCTCCACAATTTTTTTGAAAGCCTGTCACTTTCTCTCTATACAGACAAATGTCACTTTTCATGAGCTTTTTCACTTTTTACCACTTCTTGCACATCCTCCTTAGCATCCATATTGCTAGTCCATGCAAAACACAGCTGGTAACATGGCTGTTCTCATTGGTCAAACCATAGCTGCTTCTTTTAAGTCCATTTTTAGTTTCAAGGTTTTCCACAATATTCTGTCCCAGTCTATAAATCAGATCAAGTGTTTCCTGATCCCAGCCATTTTGCTGTATCACTATATTAAGGCTACATTTTCTTAATAATTCCATGGCATCCCCTGTGCCTGTCATGACTTCACTATGCTGTAAATTATGGGTCCTTTTGGTTCTTTGCCTACATATACTCTTTTTTCCACACTATATGAAAATTTCATAGCCATTCAGATAGGGAAAAAGTGAAAATAAATCACTGTTTTAGGGCATGTCCCAGTTAATTGTACTCTTTCATATCTTTCTCCTATCTTTGAGGTAAGGTTTACATTTTTTTATCTTATATAGCACACTAGTCTATTTTTAGCCTTAAGAGAATTTATCAATCATCCTAAGGACTGTTGTATGATTGCAAATGGATTTAAGTAAAAATTAACTGGCTGAAGTTTTGTTTTCATAAACCTTGATGTGTGAAAGATATTCATAGATAGCAAAGATTGGAGTATTCTTAATTTGGTCTTTATATTCCTTAGAAGTACTCTTGCTGATGGGGTATCTTTGTTCAAGTCACATTTTCAATTACCTAAGTAATAAATCTACTACTCCATCCCTCTGGATGTTTCTTGATGACACAGTCTAATAGAGCATATTTTTAAAACTCATGGTAGGGATATAAAATTCTCTTCAGAAGTGCTCAGGATCATCACTACAGTATAATTGACAAGTCCAGCCCTCTGAATATATTATTTTCATGCTTTTAAAGGCACCTTTAGCCATTCTCTTTAGGTAAATCAGTCAGCTATTCATTTGGAATATTTCAAGAGCCTTTTGTGGTATTTTGAAAATTCTTATTTTGGAATTCAAGGTCTCTTGAAAAGGAACATTTTCTGCATTGCAGGGATGCAATGAGGGGAAATAAAGTACAGGACATCCAGACTAGGTTAGAAGCATACTGAAAAAAACTCCTCTTTGGCTCTCTGCAGGTTCAGAAGAAAATATAAAATAAGTTCTGATGAAGCACAGAGCGTGCTTTTCCAGACTGACATTAACTTAATGCTATTTTAGAAAACTTCATTATTACCAATTTGCCAGTCGGTACAATGTCTACAACTTGTTAAAACATGAAGTTTAGCTGAGAGAATGCTGGAGGAGCATAGCGGAAACCTGTTTGCTGTGTATGTTTATCCTTACTCCAAGAAAGATCTCAACACCTACATTTCCCAAGGTATTATGTGATTATCCATGCCAGAAGGGAATAAAGTAGCTCAGTGACTCCCATTTCAGTGCATTATAAGAAAGCATCCTCTAAGGAGTCCTCTGCCCCTCAGCTGCTGAGATGGTACTGTGAGACTGCTTTGCCAAACCCTATAATTTACACATTAGTATCTCATAGGTTGCATACAGACTTTTGCTAGAGTTGAGGGTTGAAATGAGGGTATCTGGCCTCAAACAGAGTGGTTATGATGTCACTTGGGATGAAGATTTCCATTTTCAACTTGTTATAATCCAAATTCTACAGCATTGCGAGTCACTTCAGGGACAAATAACTGCAATCAAGAATTAAGTGTTACACTGTTATTGTTGCGTGCAAAGTTTGGCTATCCCTGTTCTTTTAATGGTAGGAATATGTAGGGGTATTTGAACACTGCTTAGTACACTGAAAAACTATTGAGAAATAAACCAAGCCATGCATTAGCAGAATAAGATGATTTTTTATTAGTGAGTAGGAGCCAGAAAATAGTAAATACAAACACCACACATATACAGGTTGTTAAATAGTTGGTTTAGTTTTGTTTTGACAATTAGTGTAATTTATTGTTATTTTATTCCTAATTTGAAAATAATTACGGAAATAATGTTTTGCTATGGTCTCGAGATGCTTACAGTCTAGGCAGACAAATGGAGATTGAATAAAAATATTCATTGAAGTTAGGGAAAAGTTTCCCATTAATTGCACCATGCTTTATGTTTGGCCCAAAGATGCCCAGAAAGTGCTCCATTAAAGAAAAGATCTTTTTTAATGCATCCATTTGGCCTTGAAAACATGCAGATGAGCAGTTAAGGCATCCTGGGAGGCCCTTGTCCATGAATGTTTTCAGGACTGAGGTTTTAGAGTAGAGGTGGCAATACTTATCTTGCTTTTCATATTGGAAGAAATTTTTTGCATCTGTTTTCCAGCTAATGGAACAAGATAATTTTTCTCGTGTACTACTTAGGTATCCTCATCACCATGTTGGACGTGGGAAAGAAATGATAGAAAGTCTGAGAATGTTTATTCCAATTATTTTTACAACAGGAAAGAATGCTAAGTGTGCACATGATGTTTATTCTCTCAGCTTGAATATCTGACGGTTTCTGTTGTGTTTCATTCTTCTAGGCCTTTCTCTGAGACCCGCCTGTCGCACAGCCATACGTGTTAGATGACTTTGGGACTCGTTTTACATCAGCGATGAAGGGATTATCCGGCAGCCGTAGTCACCATCACGGGGTTGCCTGTGACCCTGCATGTGACAGCCTGCCACACCACCAGGACAGGAAGCCATATTTGTTAAACCCGGTGGACCCCCACCCCGCAGACCACCCTTACTACACTCAAAGGAACTCTTTTCAGGCCGAGTGCATGGTGCCCTACAATGATCAGATTGCCAGCAGCACATTTCCCCGGAGGCATTACAGCTCCCACCATGAACTCAAGGATGAGTGTGCTCTGGTTCCTCATGGAACTGCCAACAAGACCAACCGCATTCCTGCCAACCTTTTGGACCAGTTTGAGCGGCAGCTGCCTCTGAATCGGGATGGCTACCACACTCTGCAGTACAAGAGAACTGCCATGGAGCACCGCAGCGACAGCCCGGGCAGGATCCGGCATCTGGTTCATTCTGTCCAAAAGCTCTTTACCAAGTCCCATTCGCTGGAAGGACCATCCAAGGGGAGCGTCAATGGGGGGAAAGCAAGCCCGGAGGAGTCACAGACGATGAGGTATGGGAAGCGCAGCAAGAGTAAAGAAAGGCGATCAGAAGGTAAGCCCAGATCCAATGCATCGGGATGGTGGAGTTCAGATGACAACTTGGACAATGATGTTTGCATTTATCATGGTCCCAGTGGGGTCATGACCATGGGAAGATGCCCTGATCGCTCTTCTTCCCAATACTTTATGGAAGCCTATAACACTATTAGCGAACATACTGTGAAGTCCTCCAGAAGCAATAATGATGTCAAATGCTCTACCTGTGCAAACCTGCCTGTGAATTTGGACTCCCAGTTAATGAAGAAAAGCTCTTGGTCCTCTACATTAACCGTGAGCAGAGCCCGTGAAGTTTACCAGAAAGCATCAGTTAACATGGACCAGACAGTGGTGAAGGCAGAGACGTGTCAGCAGGAACGGTCATGTCAGTACCTCCAGGTACAGTGTGGAGAACTGGTTGCTGTTAACTGTGCTCTGCCTTGTCTCAGGTGTTTGTGGGGGACGGAGGTTTGCTCTGATGTCTCAACTTTCCCCAGAGGTCACTGATCACCAAACAAGGGGTGCCGCTGCTAAAATTAAAAATATATCAGCTTTTTTTTTTTTTTTTTTTGGTCCAGAATTCAGGATTTCAAAGAAACTGTTCATGTTAGAACAGGATTTTTTTTTTTCATGTGGGAAAAATAAGACCTTTCTGTGTACCTTTTGAATTTATAAGGCTGTCACAGTAGGGGTATAGGTAATTTGATGTTGTGGTGCTTTCATTTAGCATTACAATGTCAATTAACTGAATGTTACCAGGATACAAATTCTTTGATTTCTGTAATTCCAATTTTGCTTTCATTTACTGCTCATTTTTTATGAAAGCTTTTGAGACCCTTTTGAGAAACTCAGGGATACCTTAATACTTTCTCCAGCAGGAAAGCAACCTACTTTTCTTTTCGCCATAGAATATAAATTCTCTTAAAACAGTTATTGTAATGTGTCCAGATTTGTTTATCAAGCTATTCCTCTTTTTCATGGCTCTGAGTCAAAAAACAAAAAATCAAAAGGTTGAAATTATTGCTTGTTCTGATTATACATTTTAGGAGTACATCACCTACTCCCTCACAAGCTGTTTGCAGTTAATACAGCGTCACTATTTTTCACCAGTATTGTATCTTTAAATGTCAAGAATCAGATGTCTCCTCTTGGAGCTATCATACTGCCGGTGAATGTTTGTGGCAGGAACATGGATCAGAAAAGATTAAAACTGTTTCATTCTTAGGAGAGCTGTGGATAGCTTTTATGCACTTTAAACGAAGCACTTATGGCACATTTAAGTGTGTGTGTAAGATGGAACAACGTTGCACAGAGAAGAGAGAAGACCATGAGGAAAAAAGAGGTTTGCTAAGATGATTCGGTTTCATTTTGATGTAGTGGGACTCTTGTCTATTTGTATAGAGCTGTATCAAGTTCTCTCCTATGGGTGCTTTAATGAGACAGTCAGCTTCCACATTCTGTTGTTTAAGTCAGTATGCAGAGAAAGCGTAGGACTGAGGCATCAGCATTTAAAAATTGATCTTAAAAGGTTTTATGGGGTGTCATGCAAAATAATTTTGAATGCCAGCCTCTGGGATCCTAAGTCTTAAATATAAAGGAATGAGTATGTATATTTTCTATTAATTGTTTAGGAGAGTAGGGTCAAGGAGGAGGGGGCAATACGAATGCTCAGTGTGTTTACAGCTCTGCATGTGGGGTGGGGAGGGAGAGGGGTTTCAAAATAGCCTCAGGTTGCAACCTTTTGGGGTTTTGTGAGTTTTTTGTGTGAATTTTGTGAGTGAGAAGAAATCACATATTTAAGCTTGATTGTTATGGTTACTTTGAACCCTGAGATTTTTTTTGTTGGTATTTTTGTTTACTCCTTGAGTCTTCTCTTGGGTTTAGATAAAATAGCTGACAATTCAGTATGTGACCAGATGGCTAGAAAAGAGTGAAAAACTGTGCCAGCATCAGCTTTAAATGAACACCTCCATAGGGACCTTTAGATAATGTTTAACTGACAGGAATAGACTCCTGAAGTGGAATTAGAGGGCATTATCTGTGTCTGTATGAAAATATGTCCAACAATTGTCAAGGGCAAGAATAACTAAATTCTCACTCAGAATAACTACGTTCTCACGGTGTTTCCCATTCTCACTGGTAGTTTTATTTCAGTTTTCACTTAATTTTGTTTCATTCTTTCTAATTGCATGCCATTGTAAAATCAAGGGAAACATAATTGGTTTGAAACTGGGTTTTTTTTTTTTAAAGGAGACTCTTAATCAGGCATCAGTTAACATTGGAAGTAATATTCAAACAGAGTACAGTAGATTTGAGGAAGCAGGTCAGGATTATTCTTCTCTCTTGGCAGCTTGAAAGGTTGACAAATGTATATAGGTTTTAAAAAAATCAGTCTATTTTGAATGCATCCCATTGCTATTCTTTTCACTATATCACTTAATCTTTTTACACTGCAAGCCCTTTGGGGCTTGGACTTTGTTCCCTTCTCTGTTTCCACAATGCCTAGCACAATGGGGCACAGAACCTAGTTGAGGCCTTTTGTCTGTCCTACAATATAAATATATATTAACAGCAGCAAAGTTCTACTCTGTTAGTGGGTTGTAGAGTTACTCTGTGTATGTTATTTTCCAGGTGCCCTTCTTATTATTGTACCAGAAGGCTGGCATCCTGTGTTAGAACAATTGGAAAGGCACAAAATGAGATTAAAGCTGCTAATTCACGACAACACTGGACAACCCTGAAAATTTAATTTCATTATTATGATGCTTCTTTGTTGCTTTCTTTAACTCACTAAATGTAAAATAGATGCTTTTATCAACTCACTTGTTATTTAAGGTTTTGTCTGTGCTGCAGGACATAAACTCTCAGGACATAAACCCTGATCCTTCAAAGAGCAGCTACTTGTTCATGCAATCTCTTCTTGTGACAGTATTTGAATTCAATGAAGGAGTGAGTTATTTTCAACTCAGGGTGCTCAGGATAATTTTCTTTATCCTAATAGATCTGACTATATCAGAAATCACAGGTGACATTGACTTCACATTTGTTTATAAGGGCTTTTACCACAAAAATATCTTCATGAATCCTCAGTGTAAAGACATGGAAATAACAAACAATTATTCTGCTTGCTGTGATATTTTCCACTTAACTGTTTTGTGGAAGGAGTTGGCAGTAGTTCGTATTACAGATGGGCTTATTTCTCATAATTTGGAATTTGGATCAAGTGCAACCCCCTCCTGCATTGCACTGGCTTTCTTTACCCCATAAGGCTCCACTTCCAGCCCTGGTGCTGAGACACAGTGTCCATCCTTGAAGTTCTAGGGGACGCTTGGGTCAATACCGTGCATCCTCAGAAACAGATACTATCCTGGAATAGTCTAAAGACTGTCAAGCAAATCTTTTCCTCTTACCTGCATTTTGGGAATGGAATTGCATTTTTATCTTCTATTTCTCCTTTCAAGAGTGAGCAACTGGATAGTAGAAAGATAAGGTTCCTTTTTTGAGCTGATTTTTACTTCAGGAAAGTGCTACTATTTGATCCAGCTTCACAGTTGGACTACAGTGAAGGAAGGTGAGAAGGAATTGTTCATGTTTTATCAAAATGCTTCTTCAAAATGAAAGAATGCTTCTTCACTTGAAAGAAAAATTTATAAAGTGGTGGACAGCCTCTACTTCTCTGATAGCTTCTCCTCTGGAAAAAATTGGAATTAAGCAAAACTAGCAAAGACAAAATGTAAGCAGCAGTCTTTTGCTGCGAACAATAGGGTCTAAATACACAGGTAGATATTTTTGACACTCTTGTTTTCTATGAGTTCATGATTTTTAGAGCTAAAGTGTATCAAATACACTGCAGAGTTTGGCTCTGATTATAGTTTTGCCATTTAATGTTCCCTGTAATTACTATTCCTGTTGTCCTTGCTTCATTTGTTAAGAGATTGCGAAAAATACAAAGAATGACGTTTTTCTTTTCTTCTTATGTGGGTCAGTCATAAGATTTCATTGCAACTGATGAGACTCATCAGTTGTGTCAGACACTTGAGGCTAAGGATGGAAATTTTACTTCTGAAAACTGAAGTGCAGAAGGTGGGTGCAACAGTGCAGTCATTCAAGTTCTACATTTGCTTTTCTTTAGTGAGATACTGTGAGAAATACTATAAAAAATAAAAGCCAATTCTGGGTGTAATAAGAATTTTCTGGTGACAAAGGGTTCCAGTTAGTACTGTGCTCAGTTTCCTGTGTGAGGGTTGCCTGTAACGTGTGCTGTTATACAATGGGTAGTGCTCATCATCCAAATGATTTGTTTTCCAGTCTCAGGACAAACACAGTTTCTTAGGAAATACGGCTGAATCCCAGTCCCAGCCAGCCTCTCTTTGTTGCCTGTGTCCACGGATGACCAAATAGACCTTAGGGTCAGGTTCTAAGAACCAGTTAAGTGTAATGTGATCTGTTAAGGTGGTATGTTACATCACAAAGTGTTTATCCTTATGACACAGCAAATTATGTTAGATTTGTTATACTGAGTTTATCTACGCAAATTTATCTGCATTTTCAGTTTGTGTTTTCCTCATTTATGGTGTTTGCATTTCAAATGCAGCTACCATATTGAAATTAATCTTCCAGTATACCCTTGTTTATATACATATGAAAGTTGTACAAACATCCGTTAATATAGATCTTCCATTTTTCATGTATCTGACTACTTGCCTTTTTTTAGCTCATTGTGCAATATTCCATTGCACACTGTAAATTAGTGAAGCACATGTTATTTCTCTTTCAATTTTCCAGTCAGAACTACAAAGTATATGAGGTATGAGTGTCAAGTTTTTTTACTGAGCTCATGTGAAACATAATTCTTAATAAAGCTAGTGAAACAATTTGGACAAATGTGAAATAAAGTGTTAAATGTTTTAACGTATTCTAGGTCAACTTCTAGGTAATGCAATAATCATGAAAACTTTTGGAAATTCTTAAATGTTCTTGACTTTTTAAATGAACTAATATCTAATATTAATACTGAAAAAAATATTCCCAGAAAGCTAATTTTTTGGGGGTTTTAAATTGTGAGGTGGGTAATATGAATAATGGCTAAATCTAAGGAATTTGTGGAAAATATAAATAAAGCAGAAAACAGCTTGTTTACAAAATGTATATTACTAACAGATAAATACATTATATTGGTATCCTGGTTATTTAGCCTACCTGGAAATCCACCCAAGATGTGATTGCAAAACTGAGACAAATGTGTAGGAGAGTGTTTCAGTATAGTCATCTTCCTCATCTTTGCAGTCCTTTAATTTAGCTAAAAAACAAAACAAACAAAAAAACCCCGAAACTGTCAGCTGTGTTGGTGATAATGAACTTGCCACTCATTTCACCTGAACAACTGGTGCATTCTTATTTGCTTAATTGAAAGCTGACCTTTGGTGTCTTGAGTAATGGGGGCCTCCTGAATACAAAGAGAGCTGTTCTACAGCAATGTCAGCTGCAATTTTATCTGCCCATGTTCTTTAATTTTCTGTCCTTTAGTTTTATTGTCATCCTGTAACTTTTAAGTATTGAATATACTGGCACTGACCTTATTTTTCCCAGATTAACTTGAATTACTGTCAGTCCATTCTGTTAGCATCCCTACATTCTAATAGTGCATGCATTAAGGAATGCAGTTCTGGCAGCTGGAACCTGTTGCTGGCATACTATTTATAGTATTTAGCAGCATAGTTGGGTGAGACTGCATTACATATACTGTTATGTCAGAAATGCTTATTAAAATTATGGCTGCATATAACAGCTGGAATTTGGTATCTGTTTCAGTTCCTTCATGGATAAGATTTGTTTCAGTCCTGGATATGACTTTTTTCTGTAGCCTTAAATGTTTGGAGTGTTCTAGTCTTATTTTTTTCAGTGGTTTCACTGTGGGAAAAAAAAAAAGGGGAGTAAAACAAAAAATCTTCAAGAAAGTCGTCCAGCAAAGAGGATAATTTCAATCTGAGTTTGAAACCTTAACTTTTATTGTGGAAACACATGAAGTAGGTGGGGAAGAAAACACTAAGCAGTGATACATATTCCTCAGTCAGTGCAAAGTAATAAGGAGTATTTTTCTTCATCCAGTTACTGGGTTGGGGCTTTGTGTTTGTTTCAAGAATGGAATTCCTAGTACAGATCTTGAGTGAGGAAATACTACAGTGCCAGAAGTGTGGTTTGAGCTGGGCTAGCTGGCCACAGTTTTTGTTCTGCCTTACAAATGCTCTTGTGCTTCTTGCACAGGTGAGCTTCTGTCACTAGTGAATTAAGCAATAAGAACATCGATCTGTTGTATATTTGTCCTTTCATCCTCTTACTCTGAAACTGTGCAATGGACTGTCTTCTTTGGGCTTCAGATAGATATGCCTTTCTCTCACCAAAGACTAAGCAATGTGCCATGCAGCTGGAAAAGGCATTGTGACAGTTCTGATAGGCCAGGGCTTCCAAAGACAGTCTCTGAATTGTGTCCCGGAGTCTTTTATGCAAATAAGTTTGTGTCTAATTTTGCTTTACTGACATAACCCCAGCCTGCTAACTAGTTTGTTAGGAAATCTTTGAGGTTTCCTGGTCTGTAGCAATTCAGTTTCCAGCAGATGAGAGTTAAGCCTATGACCTTGATTTCATATCCTATGGGACACTACTGTAGAACACAGGTCACCATTTGGTGACCATTTGGAGTCACTGAGAAGACACACTATGATTTTCTGAAACCAGGAAAGTTTCTTTACAGCCAAATTTCTTTCACAGGGGTATAGCACTGCTGTAATCCAAAATAAATCATTGTGAAAGTGTCAGTGAAGTCTGTCCACTGGCCACTAAAATGTGACAGAAGCCAACAGCCAGCAGGAGATGGCAGTTTAAGGGCATCACTTAGAGCTGCTGCTGGTGAGAGCACAGCGTTAGCAAAGCACCAGAGATTACTGAGTTACAGTCAGCCAAAAGAAACAGCATAAGGGCTGCTTCTCAAAATGCTCTCCCCACCACATCTGTTTTCTTCCAAGGATACAGAATCAGCTACATGTTCTCCACCCACTAGCCAGTTTCCTGCTGTCTGCCTGGTAGTGCCTGTGTGTAGTGAAAGAAAGGTAAAATGGCATCTCATCTAACAGTATTGCTTTGTATGCCAACCAGTCACTGTATGCAGGTGTTGAAGTGACTCACCACAAAAGAAAATATAAAGATGAAATGAGAGAATATTTCTCTATTGCTAGTCATTGAAAGTGTCCTTTCAAGGACTGGTATTCATGTTAGCAGTCATCCTGTCATCCTTAATTGGGCAAGAAACCGTATGTCATTATAACCAATGGCATTGAATGCTTCAAGGGTACTGCAAAAGATGAGAATGAATGTCTGCCCTCTGCCACTGGAGAATATCATCCATGAGTATCACTGAAGCAGTTCTAGTTTGAGATCCTGGCCAAGAGCCCTGCTCTGTTACCTTTGCCTCAGCTAGTGGATGTGGTAGTTGCTGTTTGGCTTCCTCTTTGCAGAAGGTGTTTAAGGGTGGCAAACTTGCAAGGCAGTGGCTGGAATCATTGTATCAGTGTGCCCCTCTTCATGGTCGTTTGGATTTTTACACATAAAGCAGAAGGAGAAAATTTATCTGGAATCAAGACATGGTAGTTTGATTTAGAAGACACACATTCCTCTTCATAAAATGGAATGTGAATCAGATTGACAAACCAGTGGTCAAGACACCTTTTGGTGAGTGAATATCATAAACTGGAGTGGTTCTTGAAGAATTTTGTCTGTTGGCTGACTCTCTCAGGATTCATGCTGGTTTAGAAGACTTTCTGAACTACTCTTATGTGAAGGAAGATTGCAGTTCTTCACCCTGTTTGTTCAGGTTTGATGGAAGGGGTAGGGATGGAGGAAGTAATGCAACGTCTTGGAGAGGTCTTTGTTCTGGTGTTAATTCCCCTCTTGTAAAAAAATATGGAGATAAGTCAGCTAAATTAAATTAATTTATAGTAGAACATGATTGCTCAAAGAGTACAAGCTAAAGCAAATGTTGCTGCAGATACTGAGCATATTAAATTTGTCCTAAATAAAGGCAACCCTCCTAACTGCCTTTTTGAAAACACTTGAGGCTTATTAAACATATATTTTTCTTTCTGTTTTCTAAGGCTTCCTCTTTTTTTGCATACTTGAATGATTCTTAACATATGCACATTGGTAGAAAGAAATGCTACTCATCCTTATTGGTCTGATTAATTCAGTATTCATGAGTGCTAGGAATAGGCTCAGTAAGTGGAAGATGGCAATTGGAACTTCCTTTACAGCACGCAGAAGAGGCATAATAATGGCTAAGAAGACCAAATTGCATGGGTTTGAAAAATCTGCACTGAGCAGTCATTAGGCATTGTTCTTCAGTTGTGTGATTTCATTTCATTAAGAATTTGCATACTAATAGAAAGCTAAAGTTACAAGTCTGCTGCTGTGAGCAATGGTTAGCCACTCCTTCCAGTCCTTTTGTTTACTTCTATAGTCATCCACATTGCTTTGGCAAAGCACAGGGAGAAGCTTTAATTATTTCAGCTGCAATAAACCAAAGCAAACTAGAGATCAATAATGAACTTAATTTGCTATAGAGACAGTCTGTTTGCTATTTCATCCAGCAAGGTAAGTTAATAACTATTTGGGGAAAAAAAGAAAAAAAAAGAAGGAAATTAGATATTCTAATTTAATTATTTTGAAATTTAATTTAAAATGTTTTTCTTTACCTTTGTCATTACAGTCTGGGATTATTTCACATACTACAACATGTGAGCTTGTGAAGTGAATGTTTGAAAACTGTGGGGCCAGTATACCTGTTTGTTTAGTTTCTTTATTTGGGGTCCTAGACTATTTTTAAACAATCCAGTTCCTTTATATCAAAAAATGCATTAAAGGAAATGACAAGTCAGTACAACCTGGCTAATGACAAAGTGTGAACACTTGCAGAGCAACACAAATTTAGTTAAAGATTGGGACAGGTAATCTATACACTAAATGGTGCTGGATCCAGGTAAGATGTTGGCTAGTGGCAGTACTTCATCTTTATAGTCTGCTCTGTTTACAATGGCTGTTGTAGCAGCCATTTAATCAAATGAAAAAAACTGTTGTCAGGCTTAGTGTTCATACATGTAACAATTTATTTCCAGGGGTTTGCTGAAGTTTTAAGTTTCAGTAAGCTGCATGGCTCAGAGGCCTTTGCTGAATATTTTCTTTGTCTATTCAAGTAATAATGGTGTTCTGTTTCACTATGCTTTTTGTATAAATGAAGTACACTCTTGATTTTTAGGCTTGTAAAGATTTGTACATGAGCTTAAAGATCATTTAGAGAAAGAAATGTTTCCAAGGTCATTATTACTTTGATAGTGTGAATAATAATAGTTCTGTTTTAATAGAAACAATTATGTTCATTGTTAGATTTGAGTTTAGCTCTTCCCTGTTTTTCATGAGAGCAAAAACAATAATGCAAGTGATGTTCCCTCTTGATATTCTGATACTGGAAAAATGGTATTGCCAAGGTAATTGGATAATATGATTTTCTTAAAAGCATAAAACAGCTTTATCTCAAGTATGTCAATCTTAATCCCATTAATCCTCTAAGGCAGCAGATACCGTGCATTTGCACTTGTGTGCAGTGTAGTATGTGACCTTGCAAGGCATAACACTGGCCATTCAAACAAAGTAAGAGCCTGTGGGAAAATCGATGCAGACCCCCTGCCTGAAATAAAGTAAGAGAGCTGGAGGTTCACACAGACACTTCTCCCAGCATTTTTTCCAGACTGACAGAAGAAATCACACTACAGGCTGTGTGGTACCATATGTGCAGAAACAGAATGTATGAAATAATCTGATTGATTTTATTTTTGCTGTTTTTATGTTGGAGAGGGTTTTATGTTTTACTTTCTTCTCATGATATGAAACACTTTGCTGCGACACTAAACTGCACTGTCTGCATGAGCTGTTACAGCCATGTCTGTTACAGCCAATACTTTTTAGGCACCAAAAAGCACTCTGAAAATCAGGTCACTTCTTTTAATAGGTATTGCTTGAGGTATTTGACTATAGGCACAGCAGTATTAAAATGTTGACATTATTTTATCTGCCTGAAATGAAAGGAAATGCTGAGCTTTAAGGGTTGTTTGTCCTACTCAAATAATACACAGGCAGAGACCCTTTCATAAAAAGTATTACAATTGTTAATATACAAGGCAGAACTTCTAAAGTGTTTTTTTACCCTGCAAATGCTCTTTATCAGTTACACGATGCCTTACAGTATTCTCCTACACCAAATTCTGAAATCAGGGTTTCTTGCTCTTGTGAATATGATACAAGAAAAAAGAAGAAATAAGATAAAGGGGAGCTGGACCCAAATTTTTTTCTACAAATTCGCTTATATACAGAAACATTACTGTAAACAAACAAACTATAAAGAGTATAAACAAGATTTAAAGAAAAACAAACCTGACTTAAATATCTGCACAAAATCCCCATGGTCAAACTGTTTAACTAAAATAGCTTTTTAATCAAATATCCATTACATTCTTTTTTGCAGCTTTATCTGGGAAGGTAAGGTAGTTTGTACAAACACTCTGACTTCCTCAATGTGTTATGTGAAATTAGAAGCATATCTGGGTTGGTATTTTAGGCTGTTCTCTAAATCTGGATGGCTTTTTAACCAGAGCCATCCTTTTCACTTTGATGCATACAGGGTTTATCCTTAAACCAATAATATGGAAATGGAAGTTGAGTCACTTTTATATTATTTCCTCTGGTTTTGCACATGCAAATGACTTCCAATACCCAAACCAGCCAGTGGGTTTGTGGCACCCACTGACACTGCTTTGCCCTGGTCTCTGTGTGAACAGCTCAGCTTGCTTTCTCTGAAACGAGTGTTTTTTAAAAAGTGGAAAAAAAGGAGTGGTTGTTTTTCAGTGATTGCTCACTTCACTGATATGAGCAAAGCTCAAACTGGAAACTTCCAATCACATCGTACAAATTGAGGGACTAGAGCAGTGCATTCAAACCTCAGCATGGTACACAGGGTTTGCATGTGTACATAGAAAATTTTGGGGTAAATCCATTGCAACCAGCATTCAAAACCTGATCTATTGTATCTAAATAATTTTGAGAATCTTTGGGATAAAAGGTCTTGTACGTATACATGGGGTTATTGATAACAGAACTCAATCATTCCAAAGTAAGTTTTTCCACAGCATCTCCTCACTTGTAGTGCTCCTATAAACTATGGCATTAAATTTAACAATGTATCTATGATTTAATAAAACTACAAGTGTTCAGCTTGTCTGAATTATGGGCACTGAATAAACACTGTGACTTTTTCTCCCCTGATTTTTTCTCTGTTAAAGACACCAACCTTAGCAATATACTAACATACTTTATTTAGTGCATTAAAGATTAATTAACTAATTTATCTTAAAGAGAAAAAGCAAAGATTTTCAATTAAAGCATAATGAATAAAATATTAAACAGATCAAAGTGCATATCCTCTAAGAATTCACAGATTCCCTACATACTCTGACTTTGATATCTAATAGCTGCCTAAAAACTGATTGGAAATACACCATTACAGGTTTTAAACTTCTGACTGAAGTCTAAGCATGTCATGAAAATGTCAGCAGAGCTTGATTTTACTAAACTTGTCTTAAATTCTTTTTTGTATGAGTGATTTGAAAATTCAGAATTTTACAGTGACAAGCAGAAGCTGTAGGTTCCAAAATGTATGTGAGAGGTGGTATGAATATAGATTGTATATTCACTGTTTGATGATGTTCTAGGCATAGAACTAATGCAAGAATAAGACCTGAAAAAAATTTTATACTCTATCTGTCATAAGTGGCTAAGGGAGGAGTGTAAAATGTTCTGTACTCTTCTATATCAAAAATCAAAACCTCTACTGGGTGTTACCTTCGTTTGAAAGCATCAGCTTTCCAGATCTGGTGTCTAGGCATAAACTTAGAAGTCACAGAATGGAAATATTGCTCTTCTTTCTTTTTTTTTTTTTAATGTGGGAAAATACTAGAGCTGTTCATTCAGTTCTGTTCTTCCAGTAGATTCTGTTAATACTTAGTACTCTTAGTCTTAGTTAAAGCTTTACCCTATCCTAGAAGAATATTTCAGGTGTTTTTAGGAGTATTTATTCAGTAATATTCTATAGATGCACAATTCTGCATGTCATCATTCAGACAATCAATAAGAAAACTGGACTTAGAACTATATTTCTGCTTTAAGGAACTTAGATTCTTGGAGCCCAGGAAAATAACTTTAAAAATAAACAAAACAAACAAACAAACAAAAAACACACACACACAGAAAAAACCCAAAATCCACAACAACAAACTTGCATGCTGCTGGAAGAATTGTAGAGCCATTAACTTAAGGATAATTAAAGACAACATGGAAATTTACTTTAAAAAGGCACAAGGAAAGAATTAGTTAAATAAAACATGGAGAAATTGAGAATGACTAAATCCTGAGAAGGAAGACTGGGTCTTAAGAAAGAATATTGATAAAGGGGCAACCTAGAGTAGATCTCCAGGATTAAATCTTCAGTCCTTTGAGGGAAATACTGAAGCTCCAAGCGAGTTTCAAGGCTGGACTTGACCAAGAGAGAATGGGGAGAACAGAACACAAGAGGAAAGAAGGACGGTTTAAGCCTGGCACTTTAAGGAAAGCCCTAAATCATTATGTCAGGAGCAGGTAAAAAAAAAAAAATCAATGAAAGAAGAAGTTTGGCAAGGTCTTGGGTTTTGAAATTGTCAGGAAACAAAGCAAAGACATAGGTTGTGAATAGTTTAGTTAATAAAATTAATATAGTTAATTAATTATAACTAGTAATAAGCCTATATGGGCTTAGGACCATTAAATACCTCTGTTCCTTTGTATACCACAGTGGATTTACAGCTGCAGTTTATAGCAGATTGATAAAAGGCCATAAAAAGGCCATAAAAATTATTTATATTAACAGTAACATTTGAAAGGCCTTACAGCCTCTGGACTTAGACTTCTGTTTGTAGTGGGAATCAACAGCTAAGCCATTAGCAAGCATTCCAATGTTTTCATTTTGGTTGTCTAAATAAACTGGCATGTAAATGCTCTGGCTGAAATCTGCAATGGGATTCACAAGATTCTCAGCAGAAGGTAAATGTTGATGAAGAGCAAACTTCCCATAGAAAAGATTATTCTAGTAGGTGAGAGTATTTGTAAGTTGCAAGACAAATTTAGTAACCTAGATTCGTGCCTCTTTATTTAATGTGGCTTGTAAGGTTTTCTGAGCATTATAGCTATGGCTGGTTTACAGAATTGATTCACTGAGAGGAATCAGAGAAGCAGCGAACTAAAAATTCACAACTACTTGTATTTAAGTCTAACACAAAATGAGTTTAACTAAAAACCTGTTTTGCAGGTTCCCCTTTACATAAAAATGGTGTTTCTGCAAAATAGCTTCAAAGGTCCTGCTCTACTGTATATTTTTTCCGCAGTTACAGGAAAGAGAAGGATGTTGGTTTATGTGGTCAGAAGCCCCAGGAACACAGGAAGGGAGACAGTGGGTGGGCAAGAGCACTCTGCTCTTGGACTGTCCTTTGTTACGTCTCAAAATCTCATGAATGCACATTCCCACCATTCCAGATTTCCAATACAAAGAAGGGACAGCACTGACTTCAGATCAAGAGAAATAATGCACATCATTAAGAAGAAGAAGAAAAAGAAGGGAATAAAGAGTTGTATGACTCAGACACTCAGACTAACAGAATTCAAAAGGAGGCTCACTGCAAGCTGCAGGTGTGCAGTTGCACCAATTAAGCTATAGAGGAATAGTAGTAAAATTTCACGCTTGCAAACCTAGTTTTGTGATGATTAGTACATAGCTCCACTAATCTGAGATGTATCTTGAGCCAAAATCATCCTGGTGAGTGTTCCTATGTACACTCTTTCAGAAAAGATTGTCATATAGGGATTCGTATTTCAGCTTTTGTGCCTCCCCAAAGATGTTCAGTATGTTGAGCTGAACCAAAAATACCCTGATCTGGCTTATAAATGCTTTGAATGAAAATAGCTAAAAACCCCCAGATTTATCCAGCCCAGTATTAAACCTAACCAAAGCTTCTGTGTCAGCATATTTGCTAGAAACTTCCCAGATAAGTAATAGAAAATAGCAAAGAACTCCAGAGATGCTTGTGACTATGCAGGGTGAGAAGTGGGTCCCCATTCAAACAGCAACCCGTGGTCAAATAGGACTGAGAATGGGCCTCTGACCATCAGAGTTTTTGTTACAGCTCGGTTGTGGCTTGCCAATAACATCTGGGAAGAGTGTACTAATAAGAGAATTGTTTTTATCACGTCAGGTTCCTCAGGATGAGTGGACTGGCTACACTCCACGAGGAAAAGATGACGAGATTCCCTGCCGCCGAATGCGTAGTGGCAGTTACATCAAAGCCATGGGGGACGATGACAGTGGAGACTCGGACACAAGTCCGAAGCCATCTCCAAAGATTGCTGCACGGAGAGAGAGTTATCTCAAGGCTACCCAGCCATCCCTTACAGAGCTCACCACCCTCAAGTAAGTCCATGTTCTACTACATCACATACAGCTCTCCATTA
This sequence comes from Dicrurus megarhynchus, assembly GCA_013399195.1. Taxonomy (NCBI): domain Eukaryota; kingdom Metazoa; phylum Chordata; class Aves; order Passeriformes; family Dicruridae; genus Dicrurus; species Dicrurus megarhynchus. The sequence goes on from VXAD01013336.1 coordinate 623,097, forward strand.
AGATATGCATTTTCTATGTTTGTTTCTTCTCTTTATGTTTTCTATGTTTCCTGTTTGTTTCTCCTTTTACTGCTAGCTACCAGCTCAGGAAAGTATTTGAACAAGCATGCTTACTTCTGCATGGGTTTTTTTCTGAACAAGAGTAAATCTGGGAATGTTTCAGAATCTATTCTGAAAAGGGACCTGCACTATGGATTTGTGAAGTATTTTAAACTGTTAGTGTTAAGTGAGCATCCAGTTACGTACAGTAGGTCTGCTCTTTGAAGGCTTTGCTAAATTACAGCTTTGGCCTGCAAAAGCTTTGCATAGCTGTATTTTTTATATACTCAACACGTGAAATTAGCCCTAAGATAGTCTTTGCAACTCCAGAGAGCACCTGACATTTAATTGAAAAGAACGAAGACCATCTGAAAGTAGATAAACTCATGTTTTCCACTCAGAATTGTACTGTCTTTTGTGGAGAACCAAAACTTGATTTTTTTTAATTGTTTATGAAAACTTTATTCAAAAAGAATCATGAGTTTATGTTTTTTTAAATGTCATTATTTTTTTTTACTTTATTTAGATTTTAAAAAGCCACCCAAATTCTCAGGAAAATTGTACAAATGGACAATTTTGTATTAGTGTTTTATTTTAATTTATTCTAAAATGGAAAGGTCCCTTAAAGCAAGAAAATGAATTCTATCCATAAAAGAAAATAGTGTGGATTTAAAATCAACAACTGTTTCTGTCTGTCTTTTACAAAATTCTTAGCTATAATAGTGAATCGTAGTTCACTGGACCAAAAATAACCCAATTTTAGTATAACTTGCCTAAGGCTGTAGCTTTAAAATGGGGAGAAAAAAAATTTAAAGGATCTCTATCTCTTCTAGTATCCATGATCAGTGACAAAAGACTCCTTCTGCATTTCCCTCATTAATTTCTCCTTCCTTGTCCTCCTCTACCCCATTTTTTCCCAGAGACCTTATCTGAGAAACAGATTTTACAGAAAAGCATTTGATCCTTGTTAAGAATGTCATGCTCTTGACATCAGTGATGAATAGACCAGCAGAAAAAAGCAAGCTTACTGCAGCTCCCCATAGCAGCCTGCCTGACTTTGTCTCAAGGGAAGCCAGGGATTGCTTCTTCTCTGTCTTTCCATTAGTGTCCAAAGGAGAAAGCAATCTCATTTTCTGCAGGGATTTTCATAATCTAGCTGGCCTTTGCTCAAGGGATCTAGTGATTCCTTTCATCATCCAGAAGACTTTACCACATCTTTTCCTGAGCCAAAACTCCTCCTGTGAGATCAGTTATTGCAACCTCTGCAAGGTGAATATGAATGTTACTTACCACCACAAACTCCATCCAGCCATGATTCTTGCATGGACACACTTTCAGCCACAGGGCTTATTCTTTTTGAAGTTTTTAGAAGCATACTTTCCAGAGTTCCACAGCATATGTGAAGCACAATGCATCACAATGAGTGTATTTGCTCTTGGTCATTTCTGTTCTCTGTAAATACAGGATTTGCAAAAGAATATAGATTTATGAAAAATCAAAAGTCCTGCATGTCACTGTTCACCCATGGAGGATGTTAGACCAGAGGTGCCAGGCAACAGAAGCTTTTAGCTTTCAAGTCATTGTAATTCAGCAAAGTGCTTGTATAAATACTTAATTTCCCATGTTTTTTAATCCCTTCCTATTCAGGAAAGCTTTTAGGAATGTGCCTAATTTTAAGCTGCACTCTGTAAAATTCACATAAGTTTAGGAGCTGTGCAGAAGTAGGATGCAAATCACAGGGTAGAAGAAGGAAGGAAAAATGGTAAATGGTAGTAAAACAAAAAAGAGGAGAAAGCATGAAATAACTTTTCTTTTTCAATGACTTTTCATCATAAACTGAGATGAAATAGAATTATTTATTTTAATCTATGCTGATTATTTTAAAGAAATATCTCTTCCTCAGAAACCTTTCACGTTCAGAGACAATTTGTATAATAAATAATCATGCAGTGTGTTCATTCCTTTCTGCTGAACATGGTAATTTCTGGGGGTTTTATGAGAAACAGCTGAGTGCTTGGTCTGGGAATTGAAGTCTTCTGTTAAGCTGGGTCTTTGTTTGCAGACTTCCTCATACTTAATAGTGTGACTTGACCTTCACAATGACATTAGTTTTTCATCCCATGGCTACCCGGATTACTCTGGGAGTTGTGATAGAGTTTTCCAGGTGTGTTGGACAGAGACTTAACTAGGGCCCCTAACTCACTGAATACAGGTCATTAGGCAATTGTGTGATGTGTGGTAACAAGTTATTTCCTTGGCTTCCTGTTGACTTGGGTTCAATTTGCACCTGAATAAGAGCTTTGTGGAAATGAGCCAAAGGCTGCTCTAGGCAGCAGGCAGCCTTTTACTGTCACTCGTGGACTTTCTAGTTGACCTCTCAGGGTATTATTAACACCCTACAGCTGAGTGGTATTTCACTCCTTTAATTACGGGTTTTTTCTGTACGGTAAGAACAAAGCACACTGTGAAAGCTGTGTTTCTACAGCAGTAATTGTCAGGGATCTTCCTGATGCACTTCTTTCTGCTACTCCCTTTCTCAGTTTGCTGTATGCAGTCTCTAGCTGGCTGCACTTTCATCTCTGGCAGAGCAAACAACTTAAAAACATGTTCCATTTCGCTTTCACTGTTGGTTTTGAAGGGATTTTTCATCTTTTGGGACTTTTCCTCTCCGACTCCTTTAAGTCTAATATTGGTCTCACAACCCACACTGTTCCTCCCACCTACCTACCTACCACTGCTCATGCACCTACTCTTTTAAGAAAGGATTTTCATTATTACCCATGTTTCTTTTTATATAAGGAATAACCTTTGAACAGCACAACTGTGTCATATCTCCTTTACATAATACAAATTTATTTTCCTGGTTCTGCTGAGGATTTTTTCCTTGCAATACCGTACAATCTCCCTCCTACAATTTTCCTCCATTGCCATGGTTTCCATGTGGTTACAGCACATGTGTCAAATGCTGTGGTACCATTCTGGATAAAGCACAGCTTGCTGTGATTTTGAAATACACACCTCCGCTGCTGCATTCTCATTATCCTATCAGGAAGTAAGCAGATTTTTTTTTCTCTGTCTTTGCTGGCAGTATGCTCTTGGTGTTTAAGCTTTTACAGTCTAGATAAACTGATTCAGCTGGGAAAAAAAAGGTGGTGTTTTCTTGCCATTCCTGAAAAGTGGGAAAAGTTTATCTTTTTACTTGTAAGTAGATTGAAAATAGACTGGTTAGCAAACTTCTAAAGAAGGTGCAGGCGACAGATAACTGACAATTCTGTGGCAGCTGAGCTTGATTCAGGACAAATTCCTTCAGTATCTATATGTACCTTGTTTATGTTTAGCATGGTTTCATTGGGAAAAAAGTATGCAATTACATTGCTGTCCACATGCCAGCCTGTCACCTCCAGCTCCCAGTAACTTTTAAATCCATTGGCCAACTAAAACCAAGCTTGGTAGAGAGACTGGAATCTGAAAGATATGAAGTTCCAGAAATCTTTATCAAGATCTGTAGCTGTATAAGGCAAAGAAGGATCTGCAGCCATCACTTTTGTTCTTTTGAAGGACTATGGGCAAAGTAGCTGGTGGGTCAGCACAAGGACCCACAAGGATGGAAGCAATTTCCCAGCCTAAAAGATAAGGAATATGGAAGGGACTGGAAAACTCTGTTGAGGACAAGAGGTCTGAAAGATGGTTCCTGTCACCAGAGGTTTTCTACTTCATTTTCCCCCTTTCCTCTTCTCCACTGCAGGCACATTCACTGCTTAAAATACAGATTCAGATTATACTTCTTAACTCATTATTGCTACTATTGTGGGGACGTCATCCACTTGAACCTTTTATTTGGAGGTTTTTTTTGTTTCTTTGTTTGAAGGGGGTTTTTGCAACATATTACAGAACTTAATGGTAATTTATTTGTAGACATGGATTTTGGGTTAAATACAGTTGCAGTATTTTTCTTTTGAACTCATATTTGATCACAAACTTTTTTCTGAGACAAGTTGTACTCTGTGATCACTAGTGAATTGAAAATTTTAATGATCTTGATACTTTGTAGATGCATATGTAGAACTTATGTAAAAAGGATAGAAGAACAGAAATGAGGTTTTTTTTAGCAATTCTTTATTTTCAAGTATTTTACTAGGCATGTGATGTTTTGCCAGTCAACTGTGATTAGGAGAAATTTAATTATAAACACTTTTTAATGCACACCAGGTTTCACCACTGATGATGAAGGGAGCATGTGAACCTATAAGCATTAGACTTTTCTCCTTTTTATCCCATGGTAAAGAATTTTTCTATATAACTTCCATCATAGCTGCATCTATTCCTATGCATAGGTGAGTGATACTTAGAATAAACCAAGCAATTCCTAACTTTAAAGTTTATTAGAGACGTTCCAAAAAAAACATCTCAAAATAGGGGCATGTTATTTGTTTACACCCACACTTAGATTTTTATGTGTTAATACAAACAGCGTAAGTACTTTCTACTTGTATGTCTGTGGGAATCTGGAGATAAAATTGTTTTGAAAAACAAATCACAGTAAATGATCAAGCTCAGTTAAGTGGTAGAATCTGTTAGCAAGCTTAGTAGCAATGACAAAAGCAAAAAGAAAGAGGTATATCTGATTTATACTCAGCTGAACTCAAACTTTTACATTACCTCACTGAAAACTGATCAAGTCAGTTCCTGGAGGACAAACCATGAAGCTGGAGACAACCTATATTACTAAACAAATCTTGACAGAGTTGCAGCACCAACTCTGCTAGGATGACTTGGAAGGAAAATCAAACCACTCCATTGTTACTTAGTATAAGACATATTTCAAGATAGGAAATCCCCTGGTCCTTGTAAAAATGATCCTTGGGAAGTGTCTGCACTGAGCGAAATTATAAGGATTGTATGGATAATTTTAGCCTGAAACAGTGCCCAGGCTGTTCTGTCATTTGAGCAAACTGAAGCTGATGTCCTTAGACTACACTTCACCATACGGCACATCATAAATCCTTAGGTATGAAAACCATCCCAGTCTTGGGAATGAGTGCCTATTTACTTTGAGGCGTTTCTATATTACTATAATATACTCCAAAATATCCAGAAAAAAAAAAAAAGGTGTCATATAAACAAAAGCACACTTCTTTTTTCTTTTCTTCTTTTTTTTTTCTTTTTTTTTTTTTTAATTGAGGTGGTGTCCTCATTCTGCTAAAGTGATCTGACCCAGATCACAGACAGGGGGAAGGGAGAGGTGGTGCAATACCACATTTTCATTATGGTGAATATTTTTAGACACACGCAGGGAAGCTTGTTAATTTTCTTTCTTGCTGAGTGACTTCCAATTAGGGAACAATGACTTTGATAATTAGTACAAAAGGAATAAGTCTGATTAATCTTTTACTAGTGTTTTACAGTATGTTTTCAGTACAGCTGGTGTAATTGTTTCATGTTGCAGTCTCTTTCATTTTTATCAAACCTGTAGCTAACAAAGGAATTTTTTCCATGTTCCTTGAGGTGTGTTTTGTTTCTTTTCATGAAAAGGGAGTTTTTTTAATTTTGCATTAAAGAGAAAGAGAAGCATCTCCATGTGTTTTGGACATGCAGCCTAAAGAATAGTATTCTGGAACTATTGATTTTTCTTTCTCTTTTTTTTTCTGTTTCTGGGTGCGCAAGTTCTTTTATTCAGAGTTCGGAGTAAGACGCGAGACACGCAGCATTCTTCTTCTATTCTTTGTTTATTATTCTCTTATCTAAGGTACAGCTGCACAGAGTGTGCTTCTTAGTTAGCAGGGTGGGAAATGGCCCCAAGTTGTAACTCTCAAGGGCATTTAAAGTCCAGTTTACCCAACTAGGGATTGCCAAGTAAAATGTTTTTCTTTATAACCCAGTAACTACCTATCCATGACCTGCACTGCAGGTTTTTTGACCCAATAAAAGAACACCTAGGTTTGTGAAGAAGAAAGAAGAAGTAAAAACCCACACCCAAAATCCTCCATTTTGTTACATGCATATTGTTATATCCCATAAACCTAAATTTTCTATATTTCTACATATTCCACCTAGTGACATAACTTCATTACACAGCAACAACCTCAGTGCTATTACATAATCTAGGAAGCCTAAGGTCAAATGCTTTTGAAGTTCATTGCCTGTCAGCACTGAAAGATTGAAATTATCTAAACCCAGGGTTCCGACATGGAACTATTACTGGCCTAGGAAGTAACTTTCCCAGCTCACATTCACCGATGCATGATCTATTCCTTAACTTTTTATTCATACTATCGCAATCCATTCTCTCTTCTCTCTGAAACTAGGGAGAAGCTGTTGGACACGTTTCTCACTTTGCAGGCTTGTGTGTCAGGTATGATTAAGTTCAGTGAATAATTTATAAGTCAGAAAAAAATTTGAAAGGCAAGACAATGAAAAATATATTTATTTTGAGGTAGTAGGTGGTCATGCTTCTGCAGCCAATGGTTTCCTTATGGCAGCTGACATCTGTTTTGTGTATATGATAGTTAAGGAGGAGAGGATATTGATTTATTGGAGGAACTTGGAACTTTTAATGAACAGTTGCTAGTGATGGATTTATAAAGCACATTCAGTCAGTTAAGGCTTAATATCACTGACAGACATGAGAGCAATCTTGTACCCCATGGCTGCTTCCCTTCAAGGTTTTGTGTCCTCCATACACAGAAGTATGGATGCCTTTACAGCACAGAAATGAACCCACAATCATCTGTGGAGACAGGACATCCCTACATTTCATTGCACAGGACATGGTTAGGATGAACACTTCTCCTCTACTTCTGTGGTCATCCCCACCAGTTTATCTCGCAATGAAACTGAGATTCCCTAGATATTACAATCTCACTGGTAGCAGTCATTGCTTATCACACTGTAAAACTTAACTTTCTGTTAGTCCACACCTAGCTACATATGCTCTGTTATGTCAGTATTACCACATTTGTATAAATATTATTTCTTGTTTCTCTAAGATGAGAAGTGAAAATTTTGTTGTAATCTGTGACGTATTCTATTGTTGTTGTCCCACTTGTACTTTTACCTTTACTTGCTGAAATTTGAGGCAATCATACTGTTACAATAAACTTACATAAGAATATCCATAGAATCATAGAATGGTTTGGGTTAGACCGGACTTTAAAGATCATTAACTTCCAACCTCCCCACCATGGGCAAGGACGCCTTTCACTAGACCAGGTTGCTCAAAGCCCTGTCCAACCTGGCCTTAAACACTTCCAGGAATGTGGCATCCACAACTTCCCTGGGCAACCTCTTCCAGTGTCTCACCACAGGCATAGTTAAGAATTTCTTCCTAATCAAAATTTGCTTTTTTTCAGTTTGAAGCCATTCCCCCTTGTCCTATCACTACAAGCTCTGGTAAAAAGTCCCTCTCCAGCTCTCTTGTAGGCCCCCTTTAGGTACTGAAAGGTTGTGATAAGGTCACCCCAGAGCCTTCTCTTCTCCAGGCATAAACATTGACAAAGAAAGAAAAAGCCTGTAACTTTTCTAGCCAAAATGTGATTTTTTTAGCAATACTGTAGAGCAATTTTGGAAGTCAGTAATCTGTAAAAGAGAAGCAGCAACCTCATTTAGATGATTGTCTTATTTGGAGACATGAAAATCCTTGCCCTGTATCTAGTCAACTGCTTCACTTGTAAACAAGATTTAGCTTCATATGGAACATAGCTACAGATAAAAGTTAGGACTTCCAACATCTTAGCTTCTCTCAATTAAATCCTAGAAACATTTATGCATTTTACAGCAAATGATGTTGATAAATACAAGGTAAGACTGTTGTTGCTTAAAAAGCAAAGCCTATCACTGTACTTTATGTATCAAATGGGCACTTCTAGGGCTTGTGTTAAGAAACACAATTATAATTACTGAACCAAAATGTGTTTTTCAGCCATCTCTTTCAGTGTACAGTCTTTACAGAGCCAACATGCGTGTTTGTGTGCAAAACCGGTCTTCTTTATTTTTAGCTCTACTTCTTCCCACATACTTAAAATGCTGCCTCAGAAAGGGAGTCAATAATGTCCAGTGGAGACAGGGAAAAAATACTGCCTAAGACTGCAAGGGCATACACGAGCTATATGTTATGAGAATTTTCCTAGCAGTAATGATAGTTAAGTGTGGGAGTGAATTGCCAAAAGAAATCACGTCACTGGACATTTTCAAGAAAAGGGTAAAAAAAGACTGTCAGGACAAATTTAGGTATTGCTGACAAATTTAGGATTGCTTTAGGGTGGAAGGAGGGACCAAAAGACCTCTTGAAGACCCCTCCAGACCTATCTTTTTTTTGATTCTCTATCTGTCTTTCTCAGGCTATTGAATATACCCACTGTCACTGCTCTTAATTCCTTTTCTCAACTTACTTTTTAAATATAAAAATAAAGCTCTCATCAGGACCAAATTATTCCTGAAGGCCTGCTGTTGAACAGTAAATTTAGATATCCCACCCACAGCAGTGCTGTGCAATTCTTTCATGTTCTTTAAATGTTATTTCATTGCTAGCATTTTGAAATCATGTTCCCACTGCTGCCAGCCATACCATGCTTGACCCTTGGTATGTGATCTCGTACTATCTGGTTTAGTTTGCTAAGGGGAGCTCAGCTGATGTATTGAATCTGCCATGCAGAAAATTCACAGGCATAAAATGAGATGTGCGTTCGCAAAAAAAAAAATCGGTCTGGAGTCCTTAATATTCTACATAATGAGACAAGCAAACAGGCAACAATAATTAAGTTAATTCTTCATAATAATTTTCTATTCTGATCAGCTAGAAGTGTAATCTTTTTTTCACTGTGAAATGATGGAGCCCTTTCATATTAAAAATGGAAAAAGTTAAAATAGTGTATATTGCATTAGATTTAATGTGAAAGTACAAGACAAACAGTGTTTCTGCTGACATGCTTTGGGATCTTCTGTTAATTTGCATCATATTAGTGTGAGACAAAGAGAGATGAAAATGAAGACTTGTTCTGCCCTTACAAATAAAAGATACTATCTAAGTCATGTGATACCCAGTTATTTGTTTCTTCTATTTTCTTGTGATTGTATTACTGCTAAAATAGAGCAACTTTCAGCTTAATTTAGTAATTTTCTGCTGGCTTGGGTGAAGAGTAGGAGCATGGGGCAGCAAAGAAAGTATATTGCTCCTGTAATAGGTGCAGCATCAATTACCACTCTGCTCCCTATGACACGTGAATGAAAGTTCATCTGAAGAGACTTGACTTTTTAAAATCTCCTCTCCTCCTAATGAAGTTATAAATCTTTTCAGGAGTGGAGAAATGAGGGGAAATTCTTAAAGGCTTTTTTACATTGTACCTGCTTTGTTACCCATTGTACACCACAAGGGCAGAGAACCATCATACAATCACTGTTTAATTTGTTGGTGTGAAAAAAAAAATTGTTGAAAGAACCTTTGCAGCAGCTACTGAATTCTTGTGAGAGATTTCTGTGGTTCCATCTGCAGCTGAGCTTCACAGCAATTTCCCATTCCCCTCCAGAAGGGCTGTGCTACCCGACCAGCCTGCACCCCAGCTGCCCAGCAGCTTTCCCTCCAGCAAGCCCAGCGACTGCAGAAAGCACTAACTGGTTTTGTCATCCCCAAATGCCAGCAGCCACATCCACAGCACCCAAATCCTTCTCTTTCTTCAAGTGATGTTGGGCTGGCAGACATGCTTGAGCTGCATCTGTGCAGCTCTGCACTGTGACAGTGATGTATCATACTGAAGGCAATCTCAGCAGATTTCTGGACTAGTATATAAATCTCTCCTGTTTTATGACAATTGCTATAGCAAATCTGTGCTAAACCTTCATTACTCTATGCTTGAAAGGAAACCTTGAGTAACTGCTTTTGGGAGGTAGTTCTCCTTGGGTTAGTCCTAAAAGTATTCAGTTATTATTTATTACTTTATCACACCAAAATAGTTATGATATAGACATTTACTAAAACTCTCTCACAATAATCAGTATCTAGTACTGTCTGCATAAAAAAAATTGGAAGATGTAATATAATGCCAAATAATATAAGGTTCTTATTTCATTTATTACTTCTCCTTTTTGTTTTACAAAGCTTAAAACTGCTACTTTGTTTTTATTGCACTTAAAGAAAGAGTTTCGTTCTGAACTTTGCATAAATCTCAAAAATAAGGATAAATACATAATGCAGAAAACTTAGAAACACTCTGGGTGAAATGCTGTCAATGACAGCAACTGAGTTGTAGAAGTGATAAATTTATATTTATAAAAGATGAAACTTTAAGGGGAGACAATTTCTACTTTGAATAGGTCTTTTCTTCCCTATTCTAGTGGGATGTAACCAACACATCATTAAACCATCCTCGTGAAGTTGCAATCAAAACCATTAGAAATCTCAGAAACGCTGGCACTGCCTTGTCAGTAAGGTCCAATCTAAATCTCTAGCCAAGGATTTCAGCCTTGTGCAGGATCTGTTGGACTCATGTCAGCCATGTGGCTGTAAGAGCTGTGAGACAACAGGGCTTTGGCAGAGATATGTTACTCAGACTTCTTGAGATGCTGGTGAGTCAGGCTGTTCCACTGCAGTTGTTCAGTCATTTGCTGTTGGGTAGGATGTCATTTCTGGCAGAGCGATAACTCTCTGTCTATTACTTCCTGCCCTCCATCACTTCCCCGCCCCCTACATAAAGATCATTTGACTTAGAGCACAAATTAATTGTTGTTTACCTGTGATTAACAAGTTTGAATTGAGACAGAGTGGATGATGCCTTATTCATAAATAAGACGTTAGACTGACAGTGGCTGGAATGAATGTCAGCACTACATCACTATTTCTGTTGTCTCTTTTCTTTTCTCTCTCTTTTTTTTAAAAAGTGATTCCTTACTATTCTCATAAACCTCAGTACTTAGCTAAGTGTCCTTTCTCCACTAAAAGAGACAAGGCTTGCATGAAGAACAGCACAATTACAGTCACTGTCGCTTCACTCAGTGAATGAATGTCCTCTCAACTATTTCTATATTTCTACCTCCCCACTGCTTATTTTATTTCCTTTTACAATGAATTTCACAGTTTGAAAATAATCAGTATGTAGCAGCTTCTTCTGCTTTCATTTACTATAACCCTCATCCTTACACATCCTCCTTCTAGAATTTCATCAGTGGTCATTAATTTTTTTTTTTTTTTCATTAGTGCAGTTACTAACATCATTCCTTTGAGTCTTTCACAGTTCTTTCATACCACAGTTTCTCATCCTGACTAGAGCCAGTCTGTTGTTAGCACTCCTGGATCCTTCTCTTTGCATCCTTTCTCACTGGGGAGGCAAGCAGCTTGTGTTGCAAACGGCTCTGCCTTCCTTCAGCCTTGGTGTTCCATTGCTGCCACCATACACGTGGTGGGTAGCTGCGCTCAATCATGCTTCAAGCTACCTTTGGAGTGATTTCCTCCTCAACTGGGTTTGCTCCCTGCTCCATTTCTCCAGACAGAAGTTGCTGCAGTGGCTCAGAACCACAGCCCAGCAGCTGAGGTGCCCTTGTCACTGGCCAGCGGTCAGGCGGTCCTTGCACACTGATCCCTGTGCAAACACACGTGAGTGCTGAGGAGGCTTTATCCTATCAGCTCTAATTGTTCCTTCTCCAGAGAAGCTAATCAGATTCGTTATATCTCTGTGATGACTGCGGTATCCGTCTGAGTGCTTTGCCTCTGGCAGAAGATTGACAAGCCCTCATTTTCTATTGAAATTGCCTGTTACCACTATATTTCTTCCCCTGTTCTCAGAATCAGTATGTCCATATAATGGTACTTTGTTATTTAATGTAACCAGTTCCCTTAAGGGCAACAGCGCAAAGAATAATAAAATAATCCATTTGAAGTTCATACAAACAATGAATCACCTGAATAGCTGTCTCTTTAAAAACAGGCCTGTAGTTTGATGCTGATGTTCAAGAGATTCTTCTTCTTTTGAGTATGTTCCCAGATTATGTGTTTTACTTTACGTAACTCTTTTAAACCAGGTACAAAATAGAGAATGGTAAATAATACATAGAGGAAGGTTCTTTATTTTTAAGGAATATTTTTAAAGAAGATGATAAAATAAAGTTGACATGTAAAGTAAAACGTAGAACTCCAATTTTAGATTTTCTGGAGTTTTATTTGCAAGCGTCTTTTACAACATTTTCAGTTATCAATATTGAAAAAAAATCTAAACCCTTCTCATAAATAGACTATTTGTATTTCTAGAGATGAACAGTAAAATTAGTCTTGTTTAGCAGACAAACACAGGTAAAACTTTACTTCTGAGTTGAATCATACAGTTTCTATTGTGCTATCCTATATTTCACAGGCAGCACTGAAGCCAGCCAGTGTGGGAAGGTGAGATGTGATCCAGGTTATATCTGAGAGGAATGTAAATCCCTTGCCCTTCTCCCTGGGCTACCAGATGCCACCAGTACAGGCCTGAGATATCCATTGGGATGGCATCGTGATCCATGGGGAGGCATGCACCATTCATGAAATCAACACTGGTTTTTTTTCCCTAAGGCATGAGACTTAATAGGAATAAGACACATAAAAATGGTTGTTGGCTGTTTCCCTGATAGTCCTTGGGAATACTATGCAATTGGGATCTGGGTCCTCAGTGCTGGATTCTGCAGTGGGTTGTTTACAAGTCTCAAGTGTCTCAAGTCTCATTTAAAATCTGAGCTATCAAGGTTTTTTTCTCCTCTGGACAAAGTTGATACGAGGGTTTAAATGTCAGCCTCCTACCTAACACAATGGGATGATAACTTCTGCCATGAATTAATCAAGCTGCTTGTTAAAAAACATTATCTTGCCACTTTTCTTCCAAGTCCTTTTGAATTCAGACAAATTTAACCGCTTTCTCTTCCATTAAAATGATACACTAAGGTTAATTATAGTTCAGGAGCACTCTAAGGTATGATTTTGCTGCATGGTGTTTCTCAGGTCGAAAAAGAGCCTGAGGGGTGCACCTGGAAGGAGAGCCTGGCTTGAATTGTTCCAGTAGGGAAGGGGCGGATCAGCTGAGCAATTAAAATGAAGGACTGAAATTGCAGAACTCTCAGATGTCATGCCCCTTTCTCTGCCAGAGGGGAGCAGAGACAGTGGGACAGTGTGGCCCCCACACCGGCGTGCTGTGCCTCCGTGGCAGGAGGCCATGCCCTCGGGAGCACAGGCCGAGGACATTCCACTGCTGCTGTTCCCTGCCCGGCCCCTTTCCAGCCACGGCTGTCCATAGTCCGTGTGCCTCCAGCTCTGGGCAAGAAGGGATAATGGCACTCACCATTATCAACCAGTACATCAGGTTGTCACGAGGATTGATTCATCGCAGTTAGTGCAGCAATTACAGAACCTTCTAAAGGGGCTGCAGGTATGGTAACACAGTCATTGTCCCCTTGCTCTTGACTCCTGTTTTGTGCTCCTGAAAAGGGGCTTGTTGCAGCATTTCCTTGTGCTCACTGAGATGTCTGGGAAGAGCCCCACCATACTGCGAGAGCAGTGAGGCACAGCATGGGGAGAAGAAGTTAAATCATCCTCATGCTTCCCTGCCAGAGGAAGAACTACAGAGGCTGTCAAGGCCCCACCAAGGAATAAAAGGGTCAGTTCTTGTAGTTCCTCCTCAACTGCACTTCCCTTCGCTCCTTTGCTCTCCCTGTGCCATGTGAAAGCCCAGAGGGGAGCAGGTGACTCCCAGGAGTAACACTAATTAGTGTTTCATTTTGCTGTGTCTATTGAAATTCAATTTTTCCCTAAATTGACAGACCTCCCATCTCTTACCACCATGCAGCCCACACCCACTGCTAACATATGTCCTAGAGGTGGTTCAGATACTGTCACAGGGGGCATGCTGCCCTTCAGCTGGTCGTACGTCTCCTCTTCCCTCCACTACCTGCCCACGTACGCTAACGCACAGCTTCCCACTCACTTCTCTATAAATTTTCTTTGTATATGTTACTCTTCACACTATAGCAGAAGGGAATCTTAAAATGTCTTTTTTAATTTTTTTTTTTCCATAGGGAAGGCCTTTAGAGCTAGGAAAAGATATTTTAGTACTTTTTGGAGCCTGAGCTGCCATGGTGTGTGCTGCACAGAGAAGCAAGCACACCACACACTGAAAACCACAGTCTGGTTGAGTGGAGGGGGTTCCCACTGTATGCTCTGTGTGTGACTATTCCTGGAAAACCTGTGAATTTTCTGATGAAAAGCCATTTGGAAGGCTGTGGGAAAGATTCGTCTCTGACATATTGTCTCCTGATTTCTCTTCTTTGGACAGGGTAGACAGCAGCACCAAAGGTTCTACACTGATGGCAGCCTAATTGCCTAATAAGAGCCACGGACAGTAAAAGCCACAAGAGCTAGGGGAGGAGCAGTTTTCTACTTACGTCCCAAACTCTTAGTGTACTCAAAATAAGATTATCCATGAGCTTTCCTCAGTATTTTTATGGAAAAAAAAAAATTCTGCTGAGTTTAAGTTTGCCTTTTTCCTGTTTGGAAAGACAGAACTGGACCTGCTAACTTTGCAGAATTTGTCTAAGTTGAGAAGAAAAATGCAACTCAGACTTTTCCATTGACAGACCTTTAGCAAAACTCTAAGATTTGACCAGCTAAACATCTAGCAATTACCTATCTCATTAACTACTTGCTTTTCTTCAGATAAAAACAACTTTTTTAATTTTACTTAGCATTTTCCTGTTACTGAATATCTTCTTATCAGTGAATAGTGAATAGCTCTACACACAAAACCCTGCTTCACATAACCAAATTGCTTCCTTCCTGCTATAAATGGATGTTTAGCATAGTAATCTGGAGTGAAAGGCACAAGATTAGTAATGCAGCCACTGAGAGTGTGTTATTGTGTTGGGCTTTTCTTTGGTTTCTACTTTCAAATAGCTTTACCCCTAAAGAATATGGAAGTTACATTTTTAGCAAGTTGCTGGTTTCTGTACAGAAGGAAAATAGTTTTTCAACTCCAGTACTGACCTGCCCTTTCTAGTCACCAAGAAAAATACTTTGAATCACAAAAGGCACATAAAAAAGCTTTCAGTCCTACAATTTTTGTAATGATATGCTGAATGCTATGAAATTAAATTGCCCTATGAATCCTAATTAATTGAAAATCAGGTCCACAATTCATCTGGGCTGTAAAAATCAGTATTTATTCTAAGGAGACATGCAGATTCTCTTTTTATATGCTTTCTGTTTCTTGAGCCCTTGAACTTTGTGTTTGTGTGCTTTCTTCACCAACTGTGAAAGCTCAATATATTTTTCCTTTAACTGGAAAGGTTTTGCAAGCCTCATGAGATGAGCTTTTAGAAAAACATAATGAATTGCAGAAGCATAATAAGTAGCAGTCGTTGGCAGCACTAGATCATTCCTCCCTCTAGTGGCTGGCTGGCTCCGGTGACAGTAAGTGGAGCTCTTTATTAACATCTCAAGGAATTATTCCCTTAGTATAGCTACTGTGAACTAACTTTTTTCAGGCTAGCATCCTCCAGCTCCCTGACTGCTGGGTAATCCATGGTGCCTCTGTGTACACATCCATGGCTGTGTTATGTGACTTTCAGTTTTTCAAGGTCACCTCTACAATGTTCTCAAGCTTTTCCAATCCTTTCTGTACATTTCATTATATGATTCCCAGTAGCAGTCAGGTAAAGAAGGTCGACCCAGTTCTTCTGCATTTCTGTGGTCCAACATGGTGATTTATCACAGCTGATCTCTGATGTATATTAAATTGAAAAAGTGATGAATTTTAAGCAGCTTAGCTTGTCTAGTCATGGTGAAACACTGTGTTTAGACAGTGAGCAGGAGACTAGTGCTTCTTTCGTCTCCTTGGATGTGTCAGTGCATGCCCATACAGCAGCAGGCAGCTCAGGTGTGTTCATATCATTAAGAACTGACCCATTCCTTCCTGGATAGTTCCAGAAAATGTAAAGCTGCTGCAGAGTTGAAATGCTCAACCCAATTTTGCTTAGCTTCAACCCCCGTGTATACTTAGTTGGAGGGACAGAATTCAATGGATTGACAAACTGGCCCTTACCTGGCACATCATAAGAGAAACCAGAGTCCCAGGACACTGAGCAGACCTTTGAAGGTGGCATCCCACCTGCACAGAAAGACATACTGGTGTTCAAATATCATCACACAGGTCTCTGCCCTGACAATCCTGACAATAAGAAATGGATTGATATGTTATCATAATGTTGTTGTTTTCCTAATCAAGGTGACAGAGCAGTAAAAATACCTGCTGTATGTACAACAGCCATTTAAGGAAGAGGTCCTCTGAGGAAGAGGGTACTTTCTATACAACAAAATTAAATTATGCAAGTTCAGGGCAAAACTCTGGCCCTCCTCATAAGAGTTGTGAGGCTTTAGAAGGTAATACCGGTTTCATTACAGTTTGCTTAAAATTGACATTTTAGGCATTAAACTTTTCAATAGGTTACTGAAGTTTTGTTGGGCTGGAGATCTTTTCAAGCAGTTCTGTCTTACCACAGCAAAACCATTGACTTGAGATGATATCATATCCATACCAATCACCATCCATACTCAATAATAGTTTTAATCAGAAAATATACTTCTTCTAAAGCACCCTTTGGCCATCACACCAAACATTCTTTACTCTTTATTTACCAAGTATTCTGCTTTATGTACAATACCAGTCTCTGGGGCTGAAGTTTACTATTTCAGTTGTTCTGTGACCTTAGCCTCCAGTAATACAATAAAAATTTATTCATTTCCATCAAAGAAGCTCAGTTATGTTTTCTGACTCTAGTTCAGCATCACAAAGCCACAGAGGTTCTGTAGGGAAGTATTACCACACCTGTTTTCTGAGAGTGAGGGTTTATATGACTTCTCCTCCAGGTCACACAGCAAATTTCAGTCAGTGCTGAAATCTGAACCCATGAACCACTGTCAGTTGCCTGCAGTTTTAAATGTCAGTAGATGGTATTTATCCAGAAAATGTAGAGGGGTTTTTTGGGGTTGTTTTTTTGTTTTGGGTTTTCTTTTTCTCTTATGGTGTTTTAATCAAAAGCATAGATATTCAAGTATTTTCATCTTCTGAGCGGGACCATAGGCCATCTTCACCTTCACCACGTATCCTTCACCATAATATACCATGTATATTATGTTCTGAAAAGGAGAGGGGTTGTTTTCTTAACTCATTCACCAAATGTTTATTTATTTTGTGATTTACATGGGATAGAGAGCACACCAGCAATCAGTCATCTGTAAGGGACTAGGTTTACGCCCTTCAATGCAAACACAGACATTTGCACCTTTTTTTAAACTTTTTTTGCTTTATTTTTTCATTGGAAAAGAGCAGTGTACCAATTCAGTAAACCATGCATTTCATTTCCAAGTACGGAAATTAAATTCAAATAAATATTTGGAAATACATAAGAATGCCTACTGTTACAGGTCAAGAAGCCACCTTGTTAAGGCTTTCTTCCTTTAAATGATCTGCACGACACTTCTGAAGTTCCACAGCTCTGAAGGGCACCCACTCTTTGGAAGTATTTTTTACATTCTCATTGCCTTCATCTGAATCATTGTACTTGAAACTGACAGTGTGATGAATGACATGACAACTGGATGTCCATTCCTTTACTAACAGACCCAAATAAATGTTTCAGGGTATTTCTGGTTCAGGGGATTAAAAAATACCTATTTTAAAGAATTGAGAAAAAAAGATCCCTTTCAGTCCCAAGCATGATTTTGCATTGTTATGCAAATTTCTTAAGACATTTATTTCTTTGCTTCTCTCATACTCAAAAATAAAATTAGTTCTACTTTATCAGGATTTATTCTGTACAAGTTTGGCCCAACAACAGCCTATAACACAGAAAGCATATGTTGGGATTTTTTTATAAGGAGGCAAAAAAAATCTAAAAATGTGTGTTAAGCATAACTTCACATCTTTTCAACAAACTTCTATTTATCTGAATATTTTCATAATGGAAATCAACTGCAGACTTCCACCTTGAGATATTTAGTGCTTTGGCCCTGTTTATAGGAGCATTGGCAACACAATTTGCCCTATATATATACCTGAAATAACAGGTTATCACCTCATGTTGTATCTCAGTACAATAAACAGGTTCTTTTGTAATTACTGCAAGGCAAAACTGGAAAGACTTCATAATGGAAAGAGAGAATATTAAAATATACGTGGAGAACTGGGGGTTTGGAATTAGCTGGGCTTGTTTTGAGCAATTTCTTTTGATGTAAAAGCATCTGAAGGGAAAGTGGTAGCTTCTCCTTTTCCTCTGAGGAATAGCTCTGGTAAAGTTACATGGAGAGAAATTCTCCCTGCTCCTGGGGTACTGCTTTTGCTTTGTAAGATCAGTGAGAAAAGGGAAAATCCCCCAGAGCAGCAGACTGCTGCCCAGATTATCAGTAAAGAATTTGCCAGAAACCCTACTGCACACCATCACTTTTTTATATTACTTGCAATCCAGACATTACTTTAAATAAAAACATAGATTAAAAGTTACTATTTCTAGCTTCTTTGGTATGACAGGAGAAATTGCAGGGTTTTATCTTAGTCAGTTTCCCCAAAAATCTCTGCTTTTTTTTATCAGGAAGAGACAGCTGCAAGTCATGTCTGAGCTCCAAGCCGTACTTATCCAGACACACCTAGAGAAAATGGCTGTAGAGTTATCCAGGAGCTCATTGCTTTGTCTTATCACACCCCTGCCCCCAACCCCCGTGCCTCAGGAGTAGCTGGATCCTATTTCCAGTCACCATCTTCCAGGGGTCTGCAGAGAAACAAAATGTAGTAAGTGAGAAGTACTTGCTTAAGAAAGAAGAAAAGGCAGGCTTCTCTTCAGGCATTTTAAACTGCTTGGAGTTCTTCAAACACAAGCCAGCTAAAATAGAGACTACTGAAGTAGCCACTTAGTAAGAGGGCATCTATGATCTTTCAAAATGATTCCATCAAGAGAGAAGAGGAGAGAAAATCCATGGTCACCACCAGCACATCTTACTCTCCAGATCAACAACTGCAAGTGTTATCAAGAAATAATGTGTGCCCACAATGGGTGAGATACTCACAGCATTTGTTAAGTAGTATGGTTTGCCTTGTGTTGGATCTTGCTGCCTCAAATTTTCATTTGGATGTAGGGCTGTTACTCAGAGAAGTAAGAAGGTGAGCTCAGTTCCTTAGCTTAATTGAATTTGGGATTTTCCCCTTCTCCGTGGCAGAGTTACTAGCCTACCCTCGTCATTGCTTTAAAATGTGCTTGCTTTTCAGTTTCTCCAGTAGTTTGGCTTGTGTTGCACATCTGTACAGATGGTGTTGAATCTGCTGCTTTTGCTTTTTTTTTCTTTTCCCTTTAGTAGGTAACCAAAAGTTTTGAAGTGGCAGAATACTGAATAGGAAGTGAAAAATTGCTGCATATGTAAAACGCATTTTTTGGAAAATGCAGGTGGCTGCTTATGTATGTGTAGGTTTTGGAGTAATGTTGTTGACTTGAAAAACTAAGATATTTTCCTAATCTCACTGGGAACTAACTGTTTATGCAAATCTAATCTGGATGTTTGGCAATGTCTTCATGAAGGAGGTGACTCAAATGCAGATATGTGACAGGGCTTACAGGCACATAGCCATGCAGTGTGTGGGTGATCATTGCCTGGTTTCAAGTCCAGGAGGACCTGGGGAGTTGAAGACACTGCAAGCTCAAAATGCATTTCAAGTTTTCAGAAAAAAAAATTGCTCTTTAAATAAATACTGCAGTGACATTCACCGGAGCAAATACTTCCTTAGTATTTACCTAGAAAATATTATTTGTAGATAAATACTACCCAATATGGTAACTTGGAGTGGCACAAGAGGGCCTTTCAGTTACGGGAAGTCTGCCCAGGAGATGCCTTTTAGCGAGCTGGAGCTCTATCCTCCCACTCCCAAGAGCAAGCCAGAGCTCCTGCATAAATCGTGGTGCTAAGCAGGCAGAGCTGGTTGTGCTGCCAGCTCAGCACACAGCCAGGTGACATTCCTGAAAAGTAACTGCTTCCCTCTTATGGTTTGGCAGAGAGCTGTAATTCTTTGGTGTTCCCACTGGCAGAATTAATCCAACTTTTAATGTATGAATGGGGAGACCCAAAAATTTAGCTAAGCAGGTGAGGTCCGAGCTTGTGGAGACTGTGATTTTACAAGGACTGCAACAGGGAATATCTTAGAGCAGCCTTCCAGTACCTAAAGGGAGTGTATAAGACAGCTGGAGAGGGACTTTTTACCAGGGCATGTAGTGATGGGACAAGGGGGAATGCTTGAATTACTAAAATTAGAATTTCATCTGAGCAGAGTGCAGATGACTTTTGAGTCTCACTAGCGAGGAGAGGTGGCACTGAAGTAACCAAGAATGGAAAGTGATGTGGAATCAGATGGATGAGCCTGGCCTTGATAAGGAGAGCTACAGGAGTGGCTTCTGCAGGAAGCAGGGTACGACTTTTGTGCTGGCAAAGTAAGACTTCATCAAAGCAGTGGTGGAGAGCTTTATAAGAAAGCAGCCAGGGATTTCTTCTCACCCCAGCAGGGTCCACAGGGCTCCAGACAAGGCTGTGGGTATGGCTGACCTGCTCAGGCCCTCAGGCAGTCTACATTCTCAGTCCCATGTATCTGATGCAGGCACGATCTTTTCCAGCTTGAGTAAATATGTTCCTCTGTGCTGAGCAGCACTGGTTCCTGGGATCATTAGTGCCAACTCAAAAGAGAGTTGTGCTGAAAAAGGCAAAACTCATGTCATGCATTTGGTCGAGGCTCAGACAACTTTGCCTCCAGCAAGGAGCTCCAAAAAGCCCTTTGAACATGAGCTGCAGCAGCTTGTTAGTACCTTTTCTAGGCTGCTGTGCCCGATCCCGGCCTGCCCTCACCGGCAGCTCTTAGGCGAATGCAGCCACAGTCCCAGGGGGTCCCTCGGGGCATCCCCTCGACCTCCCGGAGCGGAGAAAAAAGAGGCGAGCTGGGAGAGCCAAGCACGTGGGGTCTGGTGGTTGTTTATTGTCTCTCTCCCATGTGCTCTCTCTCCCTCCGGCTCTGCCACGTGGTTTTTCCCCAGTCAGGGGTGGGGTGGAGCCACTGCAGCCAACAACCAATCGGAAAGGGAGTTCCCAGCCCAGGACCGCCCCGGGACCGACCCCGTTTGGAGTCGCTCTGCCCTCCGCTGTCCATGGTGTCTCTACATCCGGGGACCGCGCTGGTCCACCGTGGGCAGGCTGCGTCCTGGCTGAGGCTGGGCGGGATTCGCCCGGCCAGGACAACACAACAAACATGTACCTAGTAAGATTGGCAATAGGGGGACATTAGGGCCCACAGCTTTCCTCAAAGGGTCTTCAGAGAGGAGAACTGTTGTTCTCAGGCTGGCTGTTCTCAACAATGTTATATCTTACCCTGCTTCTTGTGATAAGGTACGGTGGACTTGTCTTCTAGTGTAAACAAAAAATGTCTGGTTTTACACAGAAGCAGCTTACCCTGGCATCACTGGGTTGAGCTGGTTCATCTGGGTTAAACTGTTTCTACCTTTCAGAATCTCTTTTCACTCTCGGGGTGGAAGAGAAGAGCGCTCACAACTATTCCCACACACACCTGCACATGGCAATCAGAACCAGCATGTAGACCAGATTTCTGATTAAAGAGAATTGTATAATGTCTGTCTGCATCATCTTCCATCTGCTTTTCTTGCCAACTCAGTTGCATATGTGCCACATTTTTGCTGTGCTCTATTCTTTCACCATGTCTAGAAAGCAAGGAGAAAATACGGTATGTCAAAGACAAGGGAAATGTTCCTTAAATACATCAGCCTGTGGTTTTTTTGATTGTACAAAGTACCTGAGAGGATCTTTGAGATAAAAGGGAAGATTTGTTTTCATGTATACGTGAATTTTTATTCAGCAGTCATTTTTGTTTACTAATATTTTAATAACTAAAGATTGCTCATGAAATAAATTCATACAACCTCAATACTTCCACATCCCAAAAGGAGAAAAAAATCCCCAAAGCTTCTGTGTCCTTTGAGAGGAAAGCAGGTTTGTAACAAAATCACAAAGTGGTACCACGGTTTATTCTGAACCTGGCAGTAGTCAGATGTGGAGGGTTTTAAAAGGGACTGGGCTTTTTAGAAACATTTTCTGCCATAAAACATTGATCCAGTTCCTGCTGCCCTCAATCAAAAAAACAGAAGCTCTTTGGCAGGACCCCATGTGCTCACTCAAAAACTGCACAAGAGCTGGAGATAGACATGTTAGCGATGCATGACACCAAATTGTGGGGACTTTTGGATTCGTTTTTTTTCTTTTTTAAGTGCTTTCCTCTATATCCATATGAGAATCTGAAAAATCAGACAGAGACAAACACACCATACTGCAATTTCTGCCTCTTCGCAGCATGGGAAAAAATGTGTCACAGACATGTCTGTGCAGTTTTGTGGTGTGTGTTGGTTGGTCCGTGCAGTGAGGACAACTTGTGGTCTGGTAGTAGAAGCAAAAAGAAGAAATACCATTTTTGTGCTGATGACATTGAACTGCTCTTCAGGAGATAAGCCTTTTCTGGACATCTCCAAGTTTTAGAATTTTCTTTCTCACACTTGACCCTTTAGCTGGGTCTGAACTTAAAGAAATCCCCATGCAGAGGTTCACTTGTTTATAAATAAGAAAACAAAAGGAGAGAGGTACTCTTCATCAGGAATTGTAGTGAAAGGACAAGGAATAAAAGCAACAAACTGAAAAAAGGAAAAATCAGGTTAGATATTAGGAAGAAATTCTTTACTGTAAGGGTGGTTAGACCCTGGAACAGGTTGCCCAGGGAGGTTGTGGATGCCCCAACCCTGGCAATGTTCAAAACCAATTTGGATGAGGCCTTGAACAGCCAAGTCTAGTGGGAGGTCCCTCTCCATGGAGGTGGGGGAAGGGGCTAGATGATCTTTAAGGTCCATTCCAGCCCCTTAACATTCTCTGATTCTGTGATTCTTTATCAAAGGGTTCAAAATGCAGTGTTAGTAATTAACAGTGAAATAACTTTGAATATGTTCCTGGAAGAGTTCCCAGAAAACCCAGAAATATCCAGGGTGGGGAGGGCAAATGCTAAAAACTGTTCATGTGCTGCCCTTGTCTCTTTCAGTGACATGACAGCGCCGTGTTCACTGCACCAAGAAGCAGCAGAACATAGGCGCCAGCATGAACAAATTACCCCAGCCTGGTTGACATGTCATGGCCAGGATCAGACAGATGCACATCAGTAAATTGTTCTCTACATCTTCCTCCCTGATGTCCTTCAGTGTTCACCTTGTGTCAGGCTGCACTGGATTATTCTACCTTCTAGCAACACCAAAATGCAAATAAAATTAAGCACAGAAATGTAAGTTGGATGTGCCCACCAGCCACGCCAGAGGTGGAATATTCAGCAGAGGATAATTAATCCCTATGGAACCGAGCTGTCCATTGTATTCAGCAAAATTGAGAGCTGGGATACTTAACAGTAATGGTGGCTTTGAGGTTTATTTTTTCTTGGTTTCATGTTGCATGTGGTGTGTTTTTGAGGTCTTCCTCTTCGTTTGAAGGCAAATTTTAGCACACTCCTCTGCTGGCTCAGAGAAGCATTTGGGACATGTTTCTGGACCTTCACTTTACTCTGCTTTATCATTTTCTGTTGGCAGAGCACAGTACCTATCTGGCACAACACTGTACTTTGTGCTATGATTCTGACTGCCAAACTTGCAGAAGACAATACAGTCTTAGTACTACCTTTTTTTATGCTGTGTCTGGCCTAAAGGGAAAAAAAAGCAGCCATCATCAGGCTTGGTTTTCCCTTTTTTCATTCAGAAATGAAACGTAATAAATGAAAGTGCTTTTTATAAAGAGCACATATATGACAGAGTACATTGTGCATTCCTAAATTAAAAGGAAATATTTGAAACTAAAATTGCCTGCTCATGTAAATGCCTGTTGTCTATCTTCTCTTTGTCATTTGAAGGACATTTTCAAGGCACAGGAACTCTTCCAGGAACATATTCAAAGTTATTTCACTGTTAATTACTAACACTGCATTTTGAACCCTTTGATAAAGAATCACAGAATCAGAGAATGTTAAGGGGCTGGAATGGACCTTAAAGATCATCTAGCCCCTTCCCCCACCTCCATGGAGAGGGACCTCCCACTAGACTTGGCTGTTCAAGGCCTCATCCAAATTGGTTTTGAACATTGCCAGGGTTGGGGCATCCACAACCTCCCTGGGCAACCTGTTCCAGTGTCTAACCACCCTTACAGTAAAGAATTTCTTCCTAATATCTAACCTGATTTTTCCTTTTTTCAGTTTGTTGCTTTTATTCCTTGTCCTTTCACTACAATTCCTGATGAAGTGTCCCTCTCTGGCTTCCCTGTAGCCTCCAGAGCAAGGCAACTGAGTCTAGCTCCTCTCACAAATGCCTATACCAACCAACTCCTTGTTCTGCAAATAATCAGATAAATGAGGGAGCATAATGTATTTTTATCTGAATTAAATCATGTAAATCATGTTAATATCATGTAAATACAAACACATCTGTAAGAGCGAGTTAAAAGTATTTCCTGACATGCATGTTGCAACAGTGGTAGGGTGATCAGATGTGCGTGTTTTAAATATTTTCATTTCTCTGAATGAAAACAGGAGAATAGGCCTCAGTGTGTTCAAAATGTACAGAGCAGAAATCTCAGTGCAGAATGCAAAGATTTTCTTGATAAAGCCACATGATCTTCTGGTTCAGATGCTTTACTAGACCATGTTTCCCAATTAAATGAACACTGTCCTGCCTCTCAGAGCTTCTCATGGAATTTCTGTAGTGTTTTGGCCTCATTGGCAGGGTACCTTGATCTTCTCTGAAGCACAGTGTAGATCAGAGCCACTTGCCTTCCTCTGCCCAGGGGAGTATTTATTTATCTCCTGGGACTCAGCAGACTCCATTTCCACCCACCTCAGCTCAGGGTTGGCTCCTTCTCTTGTCAGTCCCCTTGGGAAACCCACAACAGCAATCAGCAGAGCACCAGAAACACAGAGCACTCATCTCCTCCTGGTGCCTCTTGCTGTGGTTTTTGGGAAGCACATCCAGTAGTGCTGCGCCTCCCACCCTGTGTGGTATCAGTGTGTTGCTGTTGTGGCTGTGCTCCCATCCTCTGGGGTGAGGCCTGGGGCAAGGGCAGCAGTGTGGGGAAAAAGTGTGGTGCAGCCAGTGTGAGGACCTGCCACTTGTGAGTGCAGCATAGAAATGATGGAGCGTGTTTGAGGAGCTTGTTTAAGAACCTAAATAATTCACGTCCCACTTCTGCCAATTAATACATCCAATGCAGTGACTGGAGCCAAAAGACCATTTTGTATTGGCCAAAGGGCTGTCCCAAAGTCTCAGTCCCTGGCATGTTGTACTTAGTTGTGGAAATTACAATGGCACAAACAGAAGTTTAGGTAATACAGGATAAATAAGAGGTGGACTTGAACCCTCAAGGAAGAAAAAGGTATTTTCATCTACAGGTTACCGGTAATAGTAACTCCAAGAAAATTAATTATACATTCAGATCTTGCACATCATATATAGTCAGATTTATTCCTAAGTGGAATATTATCAAAATTTCCAGTGGCATTTCAGTTGTTCATTAAACTTTACTGTAGAACATAGTGACAATTTATTACACAGCTATAAAAGCGGCAGTAATCATTATAAATGCAAGCCTTCAATGTTTCTTTCTCTATGTTTAAATCCTTTTCATTTTCCTTTTTTCCCCCACCGCTAGATCCAGTGAATCAGTAAACAAGGAGCCACCTCCTTTAACAGCAGTCAATTGCCTCCTCTGGTTTACGAAAGAGATGGGAGGGGTGCACAGACTAAGATAAGTAGCCACCTGTAAAATACGGTTCTGGATTTGTGTCAAACTGGCCAGTTGCATAGTGAGGAACAAAAGCAAAAAGAAGGCAGCTGTGCTGATGACCCACATCTGAAAAAAAAGGGAAACATTTACTTTTATGAGGAATTCCTTTGTTTCAAGGAGAGTTGGGAAAATAATATGCAACACTAATGCATCCAGAAAATTCATTTCTATACTCTTTGTGGTGGCTTTCCATGACACTTCCATGAGTATGATCTTTACTCTGGCTGCCACAGCAAAATCTTTGTGCTATGAATACTTGCATCTTGTTATATTGATTCCACTCTTTAAAGGGCACATGCCTCAGCACTTGGCGATTTCTGTCTGGCAATATCTGTGCGTTGAGTCTTGTGGTGTGCTGCAGTCTTCTTGCAAGCTCAGCTAATCAGTGGGCAGCCACAAGCCCCAGGTGACATATTTGACTAACTGGCAGCTAATCAAGCTTAGCTGAATTTTGCATGTCACATATTGGCAGCAAACTGTTCACATCATAATCATAAAACACGTTTTGAATCAATCTAGGAAATGCATTTCAGGCGATGCTGATCAGTTTGCAGATCTGCAGCGTGGTGAAGTAGCTCACGTGCATCAGAAAAACTGTGTCTGTTGAATTATTCATTCTATTTTTTTTTAATTCAATAACAGGCAATAATTTTTTTTCAAGAGTTGCATGGTTAGAGTTAGTTACCAAAATGAAGTAAACAAATGTAACCATTACCAACAATTGTCTTTTCACCACTTTTTCTGCCTTTTTTTGAGTTGTTTGGAGCACCACTTATTCTGATTTCTAAAAACCTTTGGGTTTTGTCATATGGAATCAAGTGGTGTAAGGAGTCAGAGTATGGAAATGGCTGCTGTACTGCACTGTATGCACAGTGAAAATGGCGAGCAAAGGCTTTCTCTTCATCTTGTGACAGGAGTATCAAGTAATTAACATAAGTTTACGTATTTTTATTAGGCAGGTAATTAGCTGCCAGAGAATATGGTATTTTAGAGATGGCCCTGATTTTCTTACTGTATTGGACCATTCAGAAAGAGACGTAGTTTCTGAACTACTTAGGTGAGCAATTACATGATGGAATCATCCTCCCAAAATGCATTGACAATTACCAGAATTGTGCATGCCACTGGGAAATTGCTGATACTAATTACCATCATTAGACACTTGAATAAAAAATATCTGCAAATGCTTCAGGAATTAGACATAAAATGGATTCCCTTCTTTCAGGTCAGCTGTGCATATATTTCTAAAGACTAGGAAACAAAGACTAAGGCTGCAATTAGGTTACAGATTTTTCTTTCATATACCTGTAAACATCTCTGTGAGACTTATATTTTAAAATGGAAAATTTAGTTAATATTTTAATTAGTTTGTTTTGTGATACTTGAAGAATATTTAAAAATCAAAAAATACATCAAAGACTCACCCTTTTGATACTTTAGTCATTGATGAGTTCTTTCAAAAGGCATATCCCCCAAATTAATTGTATTTCATTCATTTCATACACTTTTTGTGACTCCCATCTTTATAGGATTCCTCAGATTGTGAAGACAGCACTTAACCAGCACATTCAGAGGATAAAACATCTCACAGGTTGTTTCTAGCTGGAGGAGGATTGTTTCTAGCTGACTCTTAGCACTTATGGCAGGAATACAGCAGAAGTAAAAATTCCCTGGGGAAAGGGGGGGTTGTTGTTTGGTTTTGATTAATTGTATGTTTCACCTGTCACTTGTATTGAAAAACTAGGCAAAGTTATCACTTCAGAATTACAACTGTGGCTTTTAAACTTCTAATTTGACATCTTTGTGTAAAGCTACTTCCCTAGCACACATTTTGTTAACTTGCAGCTTAAGCCAGGTCTAAAATAAAATTTAAAGCATATCAAACCTTACCAGGTGGCCTATGCTGTTGGAGTGATTTCCCAGGTTAAGGCATATTATGAGTGTATTTTGCATGCCTTATTGGCCTGTACACCCTTGAAAGCTCTGTGAGAAATGGTCCCATTCCATGAGTATATACACAAAAACATGTCAGACTCACATCACCAGCAGCATTTCGAGATGTGGATGTTCAGCAGATAAAGTTTGGATCGTCCAGCTGATCTAACTATCAGGCCTCTTCTTTCTTTACTTGCCTCCCCAGCTGGTTTTGGTGGTTGCTGCATTCCTCTCTGTAAGGCCACAGGGCTTTCTCTGCTGCTCATCTCAATGGCTCCTCTTGCTCTTTTAAAATCAACTTGTGAAGTCATTTCAGTATTGTCACTTCAAAAGTCCCATATAGTGGGGAGGTTGCTGGAGCTGGATGCTGTCATTGTCAGTACAGTCTAAAATTTTTCCATTCTGCTGTCAGTAAAGAAAATGAAAGTGATTTTGCCATTATGCTTAGACATGGTTTACAAAAACATGAAAAGAAAATTCTTTCCTTCCTTCTCTCTTCCTTCCACCAAATAGAAGGGCGGGGTAATCCAAATAAAAGTACTGACATTGTCTTTATTTTATAAATATACAAGGAATGTGTGATGACTTGTTCAAGTCATGCTGTTCCAGTGAAAAACATCTGGTTGTTCTCACTCCTGGTGAGGCCATTTGGATTTGATGGAATATCTTTTTTCTTTCCTTTTCTTTTTTCCCCACCCAAAACTCCCAGGATATCCAGTGAACACTCGCCAAAGCTTCAGATCCGGAGCCACAGTTACCTGAGGGCAGTGAGCGAGGTCTCCATCAACAGGAGCCTGGACAGCCTGGACCCTGCAGGGCTGCTGACGTCCCCCAAGTTCCGCTCCCGCAACGAGAGCTACATGAGAGCCATGAGCACCATCAGCCAGGTGGGTGATGTGCGCCTGGGGCAGCCTGGAGAGCAGGTGTCATGCTGGACACTGCTTGCAATAGGAAAAACTCGATTTTGCTTTAAGTGGTGCTCACCAACACTGTCTTTAAACAGGGTACTCTTAAGGATCTTGTGCTTAGTACCTCAAATCAAAAATTTTTGAATGCCTCAAAAAAATGTTCGTATGCTGAGTGAGATGCTAAAGGAAACTGAGGCTGTTAATAGTTTGTATTCCACAATTTTATTAGAAATTTTAGTTTCTTTATGCTATTTTATGCTTTCTTTACCTTGTGTACCTCCAAACTTTTCACCTAAATAGTGCAAATGTTGCAGTATATGTGTTAAGTACGAAGATCTGTCTGTATTTTTGCCCTTAGAATCCTGTAAGAGATCTTCATGCTCCAAAACAAAAAGAAAAATGAAGTCCATTTGAGAGATTCAGTTTATGAGTTTTAATGTTATAAAATAGTTTGTCCTTGCATTCAACGTGCTTGTACAGTTGAGTTAATAGGGAACAGATCCAAAAGAAGTGCAAAAGTGCCAGCACACCACAGGGCAGAGGTCCAGTAGTTAATCTGCTACATCCTCTAGCTCCTTGGTGTGATTTTTGGCTTGTTAACTTGAGTGGATCATTTGGGTAAATCACTTGGATGAAAGAACTTCCTTACACTAATCCAGAAGTGCAGGCAGGATTTGTGGTGCCAGATACTGATCCCTTATGACTGGCACATCGAGTCATTGCAATGTCAAAAAAAGTGCATGACATCAGTGACACCAGGACTTCAGCTGCGGCCATAACAAATACATGTGCCGTTCAATATGGAGCTTTAGTTTTAATTTCTGCACTATTCTATATTTAGACACTTCAGAGTATTCACCTGCGTATTTTGTAGTGAGGCACTTTGCATAGGGCGTGGGGTCATGCTCTAAAAGGAGGGCCTGGCTGTCTCTAGGAGAAAACAGCACAGAAATTCAGGTCTTGGAGGCAACTACATGAACATTAGCTCAGGTTACTTCTTTAGCTGCACACCTAACACACAAACCTGTCAGCCAAGGAGTGGTTATCATTTGCCAAGGTGAAGAAGTTAGTTTTTTGTTTTAAAAATGCATTAATTCAGAGATAATTACTTGAGGATTGGATATGCTCTGCCACAGTAAGATTATTCTTTCTGTTGTACAACCTACTGCTCTTTTAAATAGTTTTCCTTTGAAAAAAATATGTTTTACTCACTGAGATTTTTCTGTTATTTGTACAGACTCCACAAAACATTTTTCTTGGTAACATTAATCCTGAAAGAGAATTTCTAATGGGTTTTTTTCCTAACATGCTAACATAGTCTTATCTTCTCCTGCTAACTTGGCCTTGTACATGCTTGAAAACTAACAGAATCCTCAAGTGATGATTTCCATCTGCATGTTTCCTACAGTGATAATTATTGTGCTTTAATGCCAAGCTCAGGGCTCAATTCTCAGTTTAGAAACATGAACATCCATTACTAATTAAGCCAAGGCAAGTGGTTTCCAGATTCTTAAGGAAGTTTTCCAATGTTCTTTAACCAGTGTGAGCACAAGTCTTTGTCACCACCTAGTGTCTGCTGCACAAAGGGTCTTAGGATTCCTTTGCATCTGCTCTCAGCCAGAGATGTAGTTCTACAAACATTTTTCCCCAGCAGCAAAGTTGGTTCTCTTATCAACCTCCCCTTCCCAACGGTTTGTTACCCTCCAGCTTCCCAGCCACTCAGGTTTTTATCACTGTGATTGCCTGTGGGTTGCATTGATAATGTACTGGGGTTAAGGTGACCTTTTTGTTTTTTTTCCTCACCCCACAATAAAAGTGTGATTTGTGTTTTACATGTAGTGATCGCAATGACCAAACATTCAACCTCTGCTGTGGGCCCAGGGTGACAAAACAGATGCTGCTATGAGGGCTCCAGGCCTCCCACCAGTTTGAGCAGGAGCCAAGAGCTCAAATTCTGCTGAATCTTTGCTCAACACCTCTGTCTGCCCTTTTTGGACATTGTTTTTTCCCCCTCACAATTGCTGCTATGGGATGTCCCATTTACCTTTCTTCACGTGCAAAGGGGTCCTCCGAGAGGTGTTGCCCATTGTGCCACTGTAGCTTGAGAGGGTTTGCGCCAGGCGGACAGCAGTGTCCGTGTTCGGGATGCGCTGACCCTGCCCGGTCTCTGTCTGCAGGTGAGTGAGATGGAGGTGAACGGTCAGTTCGAGTCCGTCTGCGAGTCGGTGTTCAGCGAGCTCGAGTCTCAGGCGGTGGAAGCGCTGGATCTGCCGATGCCGGGCTGCTTCCGCATGAGGAGCCACAGCTATGTCAGAGCCATCGAGAAGGGCTGCTCCCAGGATGACGAGTGCATATCGCTGCGGTCCTCCTCTCCCCCGCGTACCACCACCACGGTGAGGACCATCCAGAGCAGTACCGGTGAGTAACACAAAGGGAAACCCAGAGGGGGCGCAGAAAGGGAAGGTACTTCTGTGTGCAGCTGCATCAGATCAAGCTTTTCTCTGCCAGATGCCAAGCCTGTAAGAGAGTCTGTGTTTCACCAGGGAGCTGGACAGACTAATCAGCCTCAAACCACACACAGACGAAGGCTGATGCAGTTGTGGTTCCTTCTGTGTCCAAGCTAATTTATTCTGAGCTAAAAGCACGCAGAAGGGAAGTCCAAGGTCATGTCTCCTCTCGCTACCCACCCCAAAAGAGCAATCACAATTTGGCAAGGCTGAAGAGAGCAGCTCTGGATTAGCAGCTCTGCTGGCTGTGACCGGCAGAGGAGGGTCCCTCTGCTGAGGTTTTCCACAAAGCTGAAGTGATCTTGTAAGTTACTGGATGTGGTTTTTACTGGCTCGAAGAGACTGTTCCAGCTCCCTAGGCCCCATCTAAGATGTGAGGATGAAGAAGGGAAGAAGCAGTCTGCAGGTCAAAACATGCATGTTCACATTTTGCTGTTACATTCTTTCTGCAGTTCCAATATTCAAGCCTTGCTAGAGAGAGAGGTTTCGGTGTAAACATGAGACTTCAAACCTTCCTTTTAATGTTTGAGGTTGCTTTTCTTTTGGAAATAACCATGATGAATTTCAGATTTTGTCACCAAAATAGTGCTTAAGGGGAAGAAAAACCAAGTAAAACCAAATTCCAAATCTGCCTCTCTCATTCAGGAAAGCAAGAGGCAGGAGCCATTACGTGTGTGTGCTCTTCCCTGTGGCAGGATGAGAGAGAGCCTCTTTCTTTTGACTTCTGTGCATCCATTCCACTATTTTACACAAGCATCATTTACTATTCATATACTGTTCATATACTAATCATATTCTTGACTAATACTGACTATTATATGTACTTCACTGTACCTGCTTCTCTTTTGCTGTATTTTTTCATTTCTGTTTTCTGTAAAATTTTGTCCTTTTGTCTGTTATCTCACAGGTGCAGTTGTTTATTCCTTGTAAGTCTTTTTTAAAGCCGCTTGTCAATTGTTTTATGTTATCAAAGAACACTTTCAATCCTTTTACCAAAAATGTTCAGCTAAATTAAAGATTTTTTCTAAAAGTAGCAAGTTTAAATACTGTTGGAAATATATTGGCAAAACATCAAAGTGTTTTTAACAACTGCTGCAGAGCAGTTCTCATCTAAATCACTAAAGAAATAGTATTCACATGACATTTCTGCTATAGAAATAGCCCTTGTGAGCACACAGGGTTTGCACCAAATCACAAAGACAGGATTTGCATAAGGTGTGTGCTACTTCATTGTGTGGTATCAGTTTGTGTCAAACGTATTCTGAGGCAAAAGTTGAAGGATGTGAGTTTTCAGGGATTTTTCAGTGTGCATTCGTCTTTGTTAGATCAGCTCGGGTTGGTCCCAAAGAGGGTTTTCTGTTCTGTGAGAATGGTTTTGATTTCCTTTATAAAAACAACTGTGATCATTAATACAGAAGAGAGTAACTATTTTTTCATTATCTGTATGTAAGAGGTTGTTCCTGTCACTTAGGAAAATTATGCCTGTGTCTGGGGATGATGGTGTATAAATGGAGTAGGTTGGCTGTTTGTGCCAGCCAAAAACACTGGAAAACATGAAATAGGAAAATCTGCACTGTAAACTATCTCTCGTTTATGGTCCCTTTTTTGTAGTGCAACTACAGAGGCCTGATCTCTTCTCTGGGTAGCTGGCTTTATTTAAAAAATTATATGAACAAAACTGTGATATTGAAAAACATAATCCAGTGAGTATGTCTTGGGTTATTGCTTCTGTAGTCAGGCCGTTAAAAGCAGAGAGGAATGATTTGCAGTGCTCTCTTTGGACGTGCATAGAAGCATTTAAAGACTGCTCTAGGTACCTATTTTCTGCTGTGGGAATTTTACTGAGTTACCTTTTTCATTTTTTAATTTTTGGGCTCCAAGGGCCCATGCCTTCCACTGGTAGCATTTCAGACAACTTGTCTCTTTTACTACCTGACTTAAATACTACTATGTTTATTGGGGATGAGAATTGAATTAATTCCATTCAAAAGCATCTATATCGATTTCCTTGGTGTTGGCTGTGCCTGGCTCACAGAAGAGAAATGTGAAAGGCACCGCTGATGGTTTCTATTAATATCTGCTTCAATAAAGTGGGAAATGGCACAACAACTAGGCAGACATGAAGAAAGGAGAACAGTATCTCAGGTTTATCTCCCTTGAGGTGATGTTGCAAATGCTTTTGTGGGAGACATGGGGGCAATTATGATCCAAAAATGGATTTAACATCCCCAAATCCCCTCCTGCCTCTAAAGCATCTCTGCCTGTTCAACCAAGAAAGATTCCTTTCATCAACATTAGCAATTCCCTCTAGGACATGGCTTTTAATTCACTAATACAGAAAGCTATGATCATACACTGATATTGAGAATCTCTTTGACTGCTGAGAGTCTGGGAAAATACCAGCTTGATGATGGTGGAAAAGACAGGAGAGCTGTCTGTTTACTGCATTCAAAATTGTTCCTCTAGAGCAATGATCCACAGCTTTCCAGGGCATCTGGATAAAAGCAGGAACTATGGACAAAAATCACACCACACTTACCTCTGCCTGTTATCCTTTGCTGTTGTGGTGGCAGCCGTAGGTTTCCATTTCCTTTTGCCGCACAGTGTTGGTGGTTTAGTTCCACAATCAGAAATTGCACCTCCAGCTCAGTTCCTGAGGATGTGCCCAGTCTAACCATAAATCTGGTGCTTGTGCACTTGCTGTGGCACAGAGCTCACCTAGGGGTGGGTTCCCAACTGGTGGCCTCTGCAGCCTGCACTGACCTTAGCGCTGCTGTGGGAACACTGAGGGGTGACTGCAGCTGGATGAAACTGAGCCCAAGAGTAAAAATGGAAGTGGAGGCACAAACCTGATGTCGCTAAAGGAGTGAAATGTTACACTGTGAGTGGAGAGGCAAGTCCTAACCTCACCAAAGTCTGACACCAAAGTTCCTCCTGATGTCCAACCTAAACCTTCCCTGGCACAGCTTAGGACTATGTCCTCTCATCCTTTCTCTGGTTGCCCTGGGAGGAGAGGTCAATCTCCATGTATGAGTTAACACATACAGGTAACAATGGCAACCACCAAACCAGAGCTGAAGTGCAAAGAGTTATTTCATTACCTCCCCAACGTCACTGGGCAGCAGAGACACACTGGGACATGGGCTGTGTTAGGCTGAGTTCTAGGGAAGAGACACACGGGGGCACAGTATCCATTAGGCTCAGTTCATCCTAGCACCCAGTTATGGGGGGACCCAATGCCTGCCCCAGATATCAAAAGGCTTTGCACACATGCAATTTATCACAAGGCTGTGCTTTTATGATATCTCACTTCCAGCAGGAAGCTCCAGCATGTCTGTGAGTGTGTTGTCTCTACACAGGGATTCTACTTCTCAAAACCAGGAGAGGATGAACAACACTAGGCATAGCAAATGGAGTTTTCCCACACTGACATTCTTAGCATTCCCAGCTGCAAGGTCACTTTGAGCAAAAACTATTCCCTCCTCACCAAATCTTATAGTTTTGACCCTTTCCTCCCAACACCCCACCTGGCTACAAACTCCTTTTATCCTTGTTTTTAAATGAAGGATTTTGAAATGAGGAAGAGAAAATGCAATGTTGACACTTTATATGGCATTATAAATAAGTTCTGTGTCACAATTTCATCATGCCTTGAAAGCTAGTCAGTTGAAAAGCTCCATTCACCCTTGTATTTGCTCTCTCAGCATCAGTGGTACCCCTGGAAGCAGCTGCATCCAGACTGGGATGGGCTGTGCAGGCTGGGAGGGAGAGCAGCTCTGAAGTGCTGACATATGTTATACACCATAGGCTGTGCTAAAAATTAACACCCAGGTCATTTGATCTCTTCAGAGGAGTTTAATGAGCTGTGTGTTATTACATAATTTGATCCCAGGTTATTTGCAGATGCAACTATTGTAGCTGAAGCTCTTTGGCCAACAAATACAGTTACTAAATAAGTAGCCTTTTAACAATTTTAAGTCTATAAATCATTTCAATGAGCATGAAGAATACGGTAATTAAGAAACAATGAAATGTTAAAGTAGTCCAAAGAACACCTTTCTCCCACATTTATTGTGTCTGTGTTTCTAAACTTTGCCTGTGTAGCCATGCATGATTCTTTGCTGCAAACAAACCTTATGACATTGTGAGGGCTCAAGCATGAGCACACTTACCGAGAAATATATTATATAGCATAATATACAAATATGTGATGACATCTCTTTGACAGAGTCCAAGTAGTAACATCAGGAAAAACCCTGCACTAGATTGCAATTCAGTACCTATCCTCTGTAAAGTTAGGTGAAGAGAAATATCAGAGTTATCTGCAGCAATGCCATCTGGTGATTCTCAGTATTATTACACTTCTGCTTAAAAGCAAAATAAATAAAAATCCCAAGGAAATCATGCTGTGTAGCCAGCAGATTAGAGAATGACATAGAGTTACCACAGTACATGCTAATTATAGTCTTTCAGCTGAGCAAACTGTTTTCCTTCCATTCACTGGAGTGTCTGAGCAAGACAAGTCGGGTATTTCATGGAAAATCTCTAAAGGGCTGCCTAGCCAATTAAAAATAAATAAATAAATAAATAAATAAGCATATAAAATGCAGGCAAGTCTAAAAATTTACTTGTGCCAGGCAGAATTCAAAAATAAAACCAAATCCTGTGGATAAGGAAGCTGTAACTGAGTGTACGCTAGATATGTCCAAGTCTTTTGGATTCCTCACAGCTGTCCTTTCAGAGACTGCCCTGTTCAAAAGGAAACAAAGAATTAGGATTTCACACGTGATTTCCAGTTGAAGCTAAGGTTGATTTCTGGATCTGTACCAAAATTAAGATATTTCCACAGAATGTCTGAAGAAATATAACTATGTTAAGGCCTTCATGCAGATGTTGAACCTTAAAATAAATCTGAAGATTGTAGAAAACTGTTTGATAAAGAATTTACATGGGTCATTTCTTCTCTTTCCTTGAGTAAGGAAACCATCAGTAAGGAACCATCTGTTCTGCAAAAGGAGATAATATCAAATTGCTTAAATCAGCACTTACAAATATTTTCCTTTACTAAAGAGGAGCTGAACTTGGAGGAGAACATTGTTTCCAGTTTCAGAGGTGTCTGACTGTAGCTAGTACGAGTTTCATCTCCTCTATCCCAGTAGTCAGCTTGATGAATATTAAGCTCCACATCACACCAAAAAACAAAACATTTTTATGAAGCCATTGAAGGTTTTTAATGAGAAATTCAGAAAGGGTGAGAAAAGGACTTTGTTTCGTAGGGCGTGACCTAATTATTTTTTTCTACCTATGAAAACATTGATTGGAGTATTACCCTTTGGTATTCAATCTTTGCTTACTATCCTTATTCTTTATTTGCTTGACATGCTTCTAAACATTTGGGCTAAGGCTCATAGCGAGGTAAGAATGTAAGAAAGATCTTAGTTATTCACAACTGCGGGCTTAAAATGTCTTGAAGGAATATGTTGTCTTACTTTGTGAACACCTCCAGAAACACAGAACAACTCTGCTGTTTTGTTCAGACAGCACTTGTTTTGTCAACCTCTCCATTTGTCCAATTGGACATCTCCAAGGCTGAAAACAGGTACCTCATACTCCTGCCCCACCAACTCTGTCAATGTCCACATGCCTCTCATGCTGGGGAGCACCACACTGGGCACACACTTCAGATACAGCTGATACAGATACAGGACTACACCTCCCTCAAACCTCCAGCTGTGCTTTGGCGAAGCCTGGCATGCAGTCAGCAGTCCTTGGTGCAAGGATACACTGCCATGTGCTGCTCAGGCTGCTGCTCTGCAGGGCCCTGGGGGCCTTTTGTGATGCTGGGATAGGATGGCCATCAGACCTGTGAGCTGATAGTCTCAAATGAAATGGGAAATAGCGTGATTTTAGAGGAGAAGGAGAACTGTAACAGAAATCCCTCTTGTTCTATGCAAGGAACTATTAAGTGCATTTCTTATCAAGTGGAGCACAAATAAAGAGGATGCAGGGATTAGTTACTTAAAATGTAATGTTTCATTATTTGTTAATCTTGCATTAATTTCTTTACAGATATGAAAAATCTTATGGAAGCCCTTTGTATATATTTGTATGGAATATGCTTTAAATCATTTTCCCATTAATTCATTTCTTTTGAATCTATTGCACACACAAAAAGTGATAATCGTTTCAGGTGTTCAAACTTACACAGTTCTCCCTAAAGGTGTACAGAACATGTTTGGATTTGAACTCTGCTTTAGTTTCAGACTAGGTGGGTGTGTTATCAGATGGACCACTACTGGAGATTTTTGTAGGGATATTCAGGACCCCAGTTTCATGGAGACCCCCCAGTGTGCTGAAGCAGTGAGAGAGTCCTGATCCCATGATTGTGTACCCCACTCCTGCTGGTGTGCACGTTCTTGTGGAAGTGCTCTGATGGAGCCTGCAGCCATGCCTGTGTATTACAGTACCAGAATGTCCAGCACCTAGCTGAGAAAAAAATGCCACTTGATGTACCATAACAAATGTACAGGAAATCATTACAAGCAAAAGAGTGATTTAAAAGTTGTTCTGCTGACTGAGCACTGCATGCCTCAAGTCTCATTAGCTGAGAATTAACATTTTTCTAAGCCCATAAACAAGCGTGAAACCTCAGTGATTTTTCCACAATCCAAGAAGCAGTGGATCATGGCAAACAGTCTCTCCTGCTCAGTGCTGCAAGGCAAATTTGCCCTTTGCCAGCAGCTTTGGACTGGCTGATAGGTCTGCTTCAGACAGGGCCAGCAGTTTGGCTCAGGTCTGGTGTCCAAAGAGCAAACTCAGGTGCAGGGCAAGGCTGACATGATTTCAGCACCTCTGACTCAGCAGCCTTGTGTATCTGTGTTTTTGGGGACAATGTTACCTGACTTGAACACAGAGGTAGGAACCAACCTTCTTTGAGATATGCCTGGAATCACATCACAAGGAAGCAGGTTTCTCATAGCAGCACCAGCTTATAATTGCAAGCTAATGGGTGGAATGTGCAGCAGGATAAAATAAAATAAAATAAAATAAAATAAAATAAAATAAAATAAAATAAAATAAAATAAAATAAAATAAAATAAAATAAAATAAAATAAAATAAAACTAAACGAAACAAAACAAAATAAAATAAAACCACAGTCCTTTTCCATTTGTAAATTGTGAGAGGGCAATATAACCTTTATCCCAAAATGTTGTTCTCAGGAACTGGTCATTGCTCTAGTTCTCAGAACTCCAAGAATTAGAGATACATCTTTCTTTAGCTCAAGAGCAAATAATTAGATTTTCACTTTATGGAAAAATACAACAAAGACCGGAATCTTTCTTTGTTATGGCTTATTTCCATTGCAGTGTTTTTGTGATGGCAGTGACAGAAATGAGCTGAATCAGTAGCTGAAGACATGCCCCAATTTATATAATGAGATCACATTTTGAGTAATAATTCCTACCATTTTCCTAAAATAGGCTAATGTGCTTTTAACTACAGTTGTCTTTTGGGAAGCAGGACTTAGGCCTCTTTCATGAAGAGGCTATGCTTAATTAATACATCTAGTGTGTAAAAATAACTCAGGTTTTTCTTTTTAGTTTGTGCTACTGTCCAGTCTCCAGCCATATGCTGCCATTCACCTTCAGTAAGTTCCACATCATTCCTTTAAGACAAACGTCAATATTTTGGTTTTCCCCAGATATAATACTTGCAAAGCTCTCTTGAGCCATAGGATTTTCCAAGAAGTTACAGATGAGATACTTGGTGATGATGAACTTTTTTAAGTGACTGAGTGATTTTTTATTTCAAAAAACTAAGAATTTTTCATAAGTGTGTTTAATGAGTACAGCTCTGCAGGGCCCTTCTTGTAGTACAGCAATTTGTTTGGAGCCATTATATTTCATCATGTCAGTAATTCCCATTTTGAAGCTCAAATATGATGTATTAGGTACTGAATCCTGTAAATAATTGCACATTTTCATGCTTCCTAAATATGTGTTTATGCAACAGTCTAACAGTAATTGGCTCTTTGAAGCTATGGTAGACTATGGGGTGCGTACATTATTAACCACTTTTTGAAAGAAACACTGCTTTGTTTCTTTAATAATATCACAGACAAACCCAAAGGAAACGTGGCAGCAAAGAAAACTGCACAATAAAAAAAAATTGCAGAACCTCTGAAGTATACACAGAGATGTGATTTAGTCTTTTTATTTCTTGTTATTACACCAGTGTCACTGCACCAGTTCTTACAATGCTCAATAACAAGCACAAGGCAACACAAATACCGGGATCTGGAAAACACCTAATGCTGTTTTGCAAAGAGGGACAGTCTAGCTGCCATCAGAGTCTAACAGCTCCTTTTATCAAAACCACACTGTAGGCAGATGTTGGTAATCTGTTCTAATGCCACAACCTTTGTCTGGCCTCTCGAGAGGGAAGTGGATGTGTTGGTCTTTGGAAATTGTTTTCCCTTACTGAATTTAGCTTTGGTCAGATGGGAGAGTGCTAAATTGCATTCCACTTAAAATGCAGTAAGCCATCTGAGCAGAACAATTCCTAGTTGCTTTGATCAAGGATTTGAGCTAAGCTATCAGAGGAGGGAAAAAACCCCAGAAAACAATAAATAATACCCTCTACTGTGACAGATCTCTTGCCTGTTCTGTTGAGAAAGATACCTGATTTTTGTCTCTGCACAGTCAAGATGATGGTGTCTTGATAACCATTCTCTTTCCTGTAATAATTTTCAAATTAATTCTGTCTTTAGCTAAAGTAAAATGTAGATATGTATCCCCCTGGGAAAGTTTAGATGGAAGTCAGAATATTGTAATAGGATTGCAAAACAAATGCTGGCAGGCTATTTCTGTTTTGAAATTTTTTTCTCTCAATTTCTTTTAACTTTATTCTGAACTTCATGAAGAATCAAATGAAATTACGTAGATCTGTGGCAGAAAAAATCAGGGTCTACTAGACCAAAATAACCAAGCTATGAATAAAACCCAGCTCCTCCATGAGCCTCAATCTGACTGCCTCAGGAAGTCCTGAGAAAATCTGCTGCTTTCCATTTTGCATGAAGGGTAATTTGCGTCCAAGTGATAGAACGACTTGTCACCTGGTGCCATGGCCTTACACTGTCTTATCTCACACAGCCCCTGGATGCTCATGTGACATTTTACCATTTGCCTGTTTTTTTTAAAAATAGGGGGAAGCAAAAGAAGGAGGGTTCCAGAGAGATGGAGGAGGGGTGAAGGGAGTATTGCATCTGTGTTGGAAGCTCTGACGGTGGGGTTGGCAGGGCTGCATGTTCTGATCTAGGTGAAGTCAGTTATTGTCTTGTTACATACTTCCAAGGAAGCTTGTCTTGCCCTGTTTGGGATGTGGCTATGGGGAAGTTAGATCATGTTAGAAGTTAGATTAACGGACAGCTAAGACCAAAATGCTTACTGTCCTTTCAGACAAAAAAAAAAAAAAAAAAAAGGAGATAAGTAAGGACAAAGAGTCATTATTTAAGATTTCCAATACCAACACCAACATTCAGTCTTCCCAAATCTTCTCTAGGACTTTCCCCACAGCCAAAAATCTGCATCACATTCATCCAGATGTGTACAGTGTCATTTTGTGTAAATAGGCAGTTGTGTTTAACCTCACATCAGCTACCTGCAGGGTTAATGCTTAAACAGGCACTCCTTGTCTGCACAGACTCTGCAGCCTGCAGCACATCAACATCTGTTCCGGTGTCGCATGCTTCCACAGATTGCACATGGCATTACGAGTAAGAACTCCCTCCCATAATCTGATTTATATTGCCAGTCATCCCCTGTTCTGGACTTCAAATACATGCTGCAGTCCTGAGAGCCTTTTTCTATTTCTGTCAGTGCTTACTGAGGACATAAGTGTGTATCTCCCTCAT
This sequence comes from Dicrurus megarhynchus, assembly GCA_013399195.1. Classification (NCBI taxonomy): domain Eukaryota; kingdom Metazoa; phylum Chordata; class Aves; order Passeriformes; family Dicruridae; genus Dicrurus; species Dicrurus megarhynchus. The sequence goes on from VXAD01013336.1 coordinate 664,297, forward strand.
GGAGGGTGCTTACTGCTACTTCAGTTGAGAGGACTCTCACTGAGTGCAAAGATTGGTCATACATCCTGTGAGTTTGTGTGGGATGGTTGGGTAATACCTGTAGGGTAGAGGGGTACTGAGCCTGAAAACATGTGGGTGGGCTTTTTTTTTTATTTAATAGGATACAATAGCCCACCCTACAGGTGACATGCACCACGGGAGAAAATGTGTATCTAAACAAATAGCAGTTACAGCAGTTTTTATTCTTAATGCTTTTTTTTTAATTCAACATACCACCTTTCCATCGAAGGGCAAAGAGTTGCACGGTTAAGTAAAAAAAGGTGAGAAGAAGTGATAAAAGGGGAAGGAGAAGGACAAAGGTAAAAAACAGATTTTGAGTAGCAATGTAGGTCCAGAAGAGTTTCGTAAAACAAAAATGTGGCCTGCACTTCAAAACTCATTCATTATGTAGAATCAGTAATGCCTTTCCCTGTGTGAATAGTTGATGATGAGAAACAGATGCATAGAGCTTTTAACCTGAAATTTTCCAAAATACTTTGTCTTCTTTTTATTCTTTCATCATGTGTGAATTGGTGTGTAGACTAGGTGGAGATGGTGTGCTGTCTAGCACATTTTATTGACACCGTTTGAGCTCCCAGTGTAGCCAGTTTTTGACACTAATTTTAGAGCATATTTTCCGGTTGTGATGAGAAACCAGTTTCCCTGCAGGCAGGAGATATAGAGGGATATGAGATGGTCATCAAGTTAATGGTGTCCAGAATCCCTTTATTGCCTTCAAAGGGCTGGCAAAACTAGTGAATGGGAAAAAATTAACATGACAGATAAGTAGGCACTGGATAGAAAGCTTGAATAGCTGTGGGAATTTTTGGGACCACAGCAGCAGTGTTGGAATTTCATCAAATGAAGGGGAATGCTTTCTCCCATCTGTTTTGCAGATACATTTCTTAGTATTTTAAGTACAATATTGCAGATCAGAGCAGCCTGCTAAGTTACAAAACTGAGACACATCTTTCTTTTCCTGCAAACTTTGCTCACTGAAGGTCTGGTTATAGACGGTGTCCTCAGCTGCCACCATCGTAGAACCAGTTCATGATTTCCGTATGCCTGGTGTCACAGAAACATCATGTTCCTCTATTTCACTGCCAGTACCTTTACAACCAGAGGAGTCTGGGGCAGGAGCATGAATCTGTTGGATTCCAGTTGATGATTTTTTTTAGAAGATACAAATGTAAGTTTTTCTAGTCTTTTTGCTGTTGAAATCTTAAACTGGGCAACCAAATTCTCGGGAATAATACAGACATGGCTTGCAAGACAATTTCCAGGGAATCTTTTCAGATGCTAGGGGTTTTTTTTCCATTTTGCTGCTAAAAAAATTAGATCCCGGGAATTTTCAGTGAGGTAAATATTTACACTTCCCCCATCCTGTCGTAGCAGGCAAATTTGCAGCACAATAAAAACTGCTTTTTTTACTCAATGTCAGGATTGTTTCTGTCACATCCATAAATAGAAGAGACTGAATGGGCAACTGTATCTTTCCTCCTCCAAAATTAGCAAAGAGATCATGCTCAGCAGAATAAGATGGAGGAATACTGGGTGCCTTGCACCTGTTGTCCATAACACCATGTTGAGAATTGACCACTGCCACAATATTTCATATATGTGTGCTAAACAATGATAAAAAAAGACCACCCATTGCAAACTAGCATGACTTCATTAAAGGGGTTATTTCTATTTGCACTGCAATCACGTGCACTTCTCCCAGCCCATTTGTTGTCTCCTCCTCAGCATATTAAGTTTGGTACATGCATGTCTTTCGAAGACCTGGCAAAAAACTAACTTTGCCAGCTATTGCTGATGTGGAGAGGAAACCTCACTCCATCTTCAGACAACTGCCTCTGCAGCAGGCGTGGAAAAGTGTCAGGGACTCTTTTAGAGTGGCATTCTGGCCAATGCCTATGCAGATGCACAAGGATCAAAGTATTTTTTATCCCAAGCCAAAACCTATGTAATTGAAATTGTCAATTACCATTACTAATTTCCAAAAAAACGCAGTGTGGTTATCAAACCATGGAAGTGTAGTAACTGGAAACATGGCATTAATCATGGGTGCAGGATTAGGCATACCCACCTGGTCTAGGCTTCCTTTTTTTCACTTTCAACATGACATTAACTAATATGGGGCCTGAGGCATTGTCAGCCTCTGACACTGAAGTGAACTGGCTGCATCGGCATCATCTGACATCATCTTCTACATCTAATTTTATTGTCATGAAATGTCTATTATTATTATTTTTGGAGCATGACAATATGCTTCTTAGGAGAGAGAAAAAAAATCCCAGGGAAATTATTAATTCAAGCTGTCAGCAATATCTAGCTCATTTATATTGTTTTGAAAAGCACTTCACTTGTAAAATAAAACTGGTGCATGTTTGCTTTTTGATAAAGTATCAGGAACAAGTGGGTATCTTTCTATTGGGACAGTTTGTAGAGATTTTGCAAAATCCAAATTAGCATACATCTTCCTAAAATTGCAGTAAGTTACAAAATGATGGCTTTTCATCAAATAAAGGAAAGTGTTGCATTTCTCAAATTAGATAAGTGAAAATAAGTTCACATTGCAAAAGTGGTAATGTCATTAAATAATTTTGTTGAACAAGGCCTGCTAATGCCTTGTGTGCTGCTGATGCACATGTCATCTGCCAGTCAGCTTTCCCCTTATACTTTAGCTGCTTTGCTGATTCTTATCAGTTTGTCTGCCTAAAATGTGCTTTTATAAAAGACTTTTTATTTCATACACTTTGATTCATCTTTACTCTCACTGCAGATTTCCTATTTATCTCCAGTGAATTAATATTTTAATACTTGCTGAACTTGAAGGCAACTGGCATGTCTTCTCCTGGACTTGTATTTACAGTGATTTCTCTGGCGCAGTCCCGGATGACTTCCCACAATAATCAAGACTGAGCTGTTTGCCATGCTTCACAGAAGTGGTTAGTTAATGAAGATTTGTTTGGGGACAGGCTGAAGCTAATGGCATGGCTCATTTCCTCAATAAAAACTGCTGTTTAGTAAACAGTATCTGATGACCTCATGACACTCATGTCAGTCACCATTTTTCCTAGGCCATTTATTCTGATTTTTGCAGATAATGGCTCTCCAAAAATTCTTTAATACTGCTTTAGAGAAAACTAATGATGTGTCCATAATTATTTTAATCTCATAGATTTTTATCTTTCATATTTTGCTGCCTATGAAAAACGTAGATATGTTTTAGTTTGTCAGCCAGCAATACCCCTCCAGAAGTCAGACTACAGATTCTTCAGACAGTATTCCAGATGCCCATCATTTATATAGCCACGTTTTATATCTGCTGAAAGCATTATTGAATAATGTTACTGGTCTGCAACATTCCCCTGTGCACAGGCATATTAATCACCCATGGCTGTAACAGTAATTTCCTCCAAATTTTGCCTACATTTTAAGTTTTTGGTTTCTCCCAGTTGCACCCTTCTGGTTAGCATGATGTGTGGCTTGTAGAAATACAGCAGCTAAGGTCACCCACCCAGCCATGAACTATGAAACCATCATGTTTGCAACCTCTGTAATGAAAGAAATGTGGATAACTAGCACAGACTGCATTTAAAGAAAGATCATTGCTAATCTGCAAGCATACAATACCAGTGCTTTTTTTCTAGTTCTTTCTAACTGTATATAATTATCTTTCAGAAAAGCTGTCCCTTTTCACAGCTTCTTGCTTTTGTTTCCTTTTCCTCTGATTCTGTTTCATGTTGCTAGTTTGAATAATTATGTAACTGTTTCTGATTTTTGGAAAGGAGAAGCACTGAGATGGATTCCACTTGTATAGCTGGGCTCACAGTCCCCCTGTCACCAAATCCAGCTGCTGGCCCATGGGGCAGCAGTGCCCGCCCAGCTGCTATTTCACTGCACTCAGTAACATCAAGGGCAATCCCCCCGCTTCTTGTTAAGCTGTATACCCTATTCTCTGTTGTGTTAATGAATCTTCTGTATCTTTTCTGAATTCTTATTTAATCTTATTACTACCATCTCCATTGGCATAAGGCAGCAATGAGAAAGCTCCAAGCCGTGTATTCCTTGCATAAACAGAAGCTTGCAATCAGAGAAGTCCTGTTGTGTTAGTAAAAACACAAGAACTTGAATCACAACAACGTGACAAGGCAGAGTTCAGGTCAGGCTGGCAATGAGCCATTGCAAAGATGTTGCCTTACAAGAATAGCATTTGAGGTGAGCTGTTCTGCATTTGAGGTGAGGCTATTCTGCATTGCAGCTTGCCAGGGACGAATGCATGTGTGAAATTCAGTGATTTTACTTCTTAAAATGAAAATTTCTGTTAAACAAAAGTTAGGAGGCTATTGGAGAAGTGCTGGTAAGGCAATCCCAATACCCCTTTCCACTATCTAACCTGTAGGGGGAAAAATGACCAGGTTTATAGAACTTGCTCAGCCTCATCTCCATTTTTCTTAACAGTATCTTCATTTTACATGGACTAGATTGAAAAAGCAGATTATGCAAGAATGTTTCTTCTGGCCACTTGAGGAATTTAACAGCAGAATAATAACTAATTCCTCATCCTGCATATAATTATGGCAAATTCTGCTGAGAGGATCAATTTTCTCCAGTCTCCATTTTCCCTTTATCTAATCATATTCAGCAGGAAGCTTTGCCAGTAATCTGGCTGGCTCAGTTCCACTTCATGATAGTTCTTTTACAAAAATCTCTTTTTGAACGTGTTGTTACAAATACAGTACAATTACAGTATATTGTGTTCTTTCTACTTACAGACTTAAAAATGTAACATTTATGGCAAAAGTAAGGCCTGTGGTTCATTCAGATGCATGAACTGCGTGGCACAGGGTCGAGTTTTTTAATAACTGCATTTGCATGTGTTGATTTATTTGATTTGATGCTTCCAGGGAACCATTCTCTTACTAATGAGTCAGAATTGGCCTTAAGGATCTGCTCCAGCACAAGATACAAAACTGTTAACTAGGTTTAAACTAAATACAATTCATTTTACAAGAATTAGGTTGATAATAACAGCAGTAGTTTGAATTAAGTGTAGTTCTGATAGCTGAAAAGTTATGAGCTAATCCATTTCTCTTTCAATGTACTTTAGCTGAAATGTTAAAAACTTTTACTGTACACTGAAGGCAAAACTCTTTCCATAGCCAAAAGGAATTTTGCCCTGAAATAAATACATCCTAGATTATCCTCTTCGTATATCAGAAGTAAGCCCATTAATCTCATGCCTTTTGAAGCTGAGCAGCTGAGGATATCTGTGAAATCACAACAAAATCGTGCAGGTGTGCTTAGTGCTAGTCCCTCCATCGCCTGAGTGCCTGACAGGCTGCCACGTGTGGCTGTGCCATGCTGTAGCTCGCAGCAGCCAAGGCACGGCTCTGAATTTCACAGCTGCAGACAGTGCTGAGGACAGACAGTGCCGAGGAGTGAAGTTCAGCTGAGTGTGAGCTGCAGCACTTTGTCTTTCACTGTTCTGGAAATGGTGCAACTGCCTTGATACCATCATCCCCCTCATCTGCGAAAATGAGAACTGTTCTCACAACGTTTAGACAAAGAGGAAAAGTGGAATGCTTGGAAAGCCACAACGAGCCAGCACTGCTGAAAGTGAAACAGAGGACATTATCAGCTGCACCTCCTGCTTCCAAGGAGACTGACACCTGATCCTGGAAACAAGGAACATGAAATGACATTTTTGATGTGGATAGCTATTAAAATACTTCAACAGGTGCTCTACTTGAAATGGGCCTGTTCTAGTGCAGAGGTTTGCAAATTTGTTTTTAACAAAGCTTATTTTCTTGAAAGCTGTTGTGCCTCAGTTTTGTGAATTTTTAATTTGTCAGCTTTATTCAATCTTGAAAGATTTCTAAATGGATTTTCTTGTTTACATTCCTTGTATCAACAATTTGCATTACTTCCCCCCCCTAATTTAGTGCACAAATTGGTCCCAGGCAGAAAGTTGCAACATGAATCCACATTCCCCCAAAGGATACCTACTTGTGCTTTTGACAAAGGATCATCTCAAACTGGAAATGGATAATAATGAACTTTCTTGGAGGTAACTGCAAATGTGGGTCATAGCTTTCCAGCAGACCAGTGATGAAAATGAGATGTGGCTGCTTCCTCCTCTGACCTGATTGTTCTTCATTACCATCAGCAGTAAGCCCTACTAAGCAGTGCTGCAGCTCTCTGGCCTTTCACATTCACACAGAGACCACTTTTGCGAGGCCTGAGAACAGCTGGTTTCACTTATGCATATATGATCATGTTGGAACAAAGGGAATCACTTAAAGCAAATAGCTAATGATTTCTTCCAGAGATCTTCACTTAATGTATGGATTCCTGGTTCCTTAAAGTCCTGTTTGTAGCAAGCATTGCTTCCTAGTAAAGAGACCAAAGCAGAATGTAAGCACTTGCTGTCTTTCATGGTCATCTTTAAAAAAGATAGATAATGCATAACATATTCAACAAGATATTTTTCTTCCCAAAACTAAAGCTTTCTCACTTGCTGGGGGGAAAAAAAAACTCTCAAGCACCAGACCACGGTGATGTACTTTGTTTTTAAAAAGAAAAATTGGAAAACATGTTCAACTCCAGGGCCAGGTGTTTGCTTAAGCAAACTCTCTTTGGGAGCTGCAAGAGCAAATATCAGGAAGACAAAGTAGTCGCCCCATAGGATACCTATAAACTGCTTATTGACTCTTGAGATAGACAAGAAGACAGAATGGCATTGTTGTAAGCCTGGGAGTAAAAATTAGGACAGTAGTGGCAGACAAGGCAAGAAAACTTAGGTGGTAAGCCACAGGAGGAAGAGTGTTAAACTGGGATCTCTAAAAGGACCCACCATGATCACAGGGAGATTCAGCTGGGACCAGCTGGGAGAGAACCTCAAGTCTGTTACGCTTTGAGGTAGATCACATTCTTCCTATTCCTTATAGTGAGTTTCCCAAAAAGACCCAGAAGAGCTTTAAAACTTAGTAAGATAAATTTATCTAGACTTTAACTTGAAGTAGTTGGATTTTAAAACATGGGAAATTCAAAGTGACTCAACAGGACAGGGTAGAAATAAATAAGACTGGAGAACATTTTGATGAAGAAGCTGTGAGTGAAAATTGCTCAGGAAGGCAGACGAAAGCTGCCCTGGGGAGCTGGATTCTTCCCTGCATTTGACAGAAAGCTCCTGTGTGGTGTTAAACAAGCAATTTCCTGCAGGTGTTGGAGAGACACAGAATCGCAGATTGGGTTGGAAGGGACCTTTAAAGATCAGCTATTCCAACCCCCTGCCATGGGCAGGAGCATGTCTGCCTGCTTTGAACTTGTTTCATAGGTCTCTGGCAGGAGATGCTTATTTGGTTGGTTAAGTGCTGAGGTAGAACTGAAATCACAGGGAGCTCTCTTTTGTGTGTAGGAGGTGATTACTTCCTACCCCCAAACTCTACTAAGTTAGTAGCCATTTTGTGAAGAAATAGCCAATTGGGCTAAGGTAAGTCTTATAAGGGCTGTGATTTTTTATTTACATTTTGAGTACAGGTCATATATTGAGAGCATCCTCAAGGAAAACTTATGTACTATGTGCAGATAAATGGCTATATTGATTATACAGGAAAATATGTAATATAGACTTCATAACTAATCTGGTCTCTGATTTCTCCCCAACTTCAATTTAGTTAAAATTATGCCCTCTATGTGTGGTTTCCTCTGGGATCTCCAGTGTTCGGATTTTGTAACAATTTGTGTTAATAATGAGACTCTAAGTTACTTCCACTGTCATACGGAGTTTGTTTGTAGGTAGAAGATGCAAATACAGCTATGCACCCTTGAGAATCCTGTAGTACCTGACTAGATCTCAGAGAGGTCGCCCAGTTTTTCTAGTATCCAGTGCTGGTACATGTAGAGCACTTTTGTATGCTCTCTGTGCAGTATTTAATGGTCTAAAGATTTACCCAATCATCCTAATAAAATCTCAAATATAAAGAAAGCTAGTACTTTTTTTTAAATGCAGAGACTTAAAAAGGCTGGAATAAAGCTGATTCCATAAGCTGTTTCCATTTTTCCTTTGAGTTGCAAGCCTTATCGCACACAAATTCACTAGAACACAGTGTAAACAAGGTCAAAAATCAAGTATTTTGGGAAAGGTAGAAGTAGTGATAAGTAATGTTTAAAAGAAAGACTTAAACTTTGCTGTTTCAAACATGTTTACCATTTCAAAGAGCTTCCAGCTTTAGCCTTAATACCCTCCCAAAAATGTTTCCTCTTTAAATTTGGCTCTACCCCCAGAAATCATTTCCTTCTTGAAACTGAAAACAGCAGTGACAGCTCTTCTGCATGTTAAGACGTCACTACTTAAAATCTGATATCGCATCTCCCTGCAGGCTCAGAGACTGGAGCTTTATATTGCTGCAGAAGGTTGATCTCCAGCTGCCTAATTGTTCTATGCAGCTGCTTCTTTCAAATCCTTTAAGGGCCTAATGTATCAAAGTTGAAATTATCAATTTCTGGCATGAAAAGCTTTCATAAGTCTTATACATATATATTTGGTTTTATGATTGCAAAGCTTGAGCCATAAAGAGTTGAGCATGTAGCAACTGTACAAGAAATTCTTTGAAAACTGAAATTCAATTTTTTTTTTTTGTTTGTTTTTCTCATAATATGTCTTCATTCAGAAAAGATGGGGCTTCAGAGGACTTGATCCAGTGAAAACTTACACCCCCTGGCATTCACTGAGTGCCTTTTGACAGGATAATGTAATACAATACAGTGTTGGCTACAAAATATGTTTCTCACACAGCTGTCCTTTGCATTCAGTTACTTGCTTTCGGTAATAATGAAAAATAGCCTGTCCAAAGTAGTTTCATAACACTCTGTAAACAATATAATTTGATCTCAGCAGCATTAGGATGGTCAATTAAACAGAAAGTCAAGCCACCAGCCACCTGTTAAATCCCTTCACTATCCCTCCATCATCAAGACAGCTTGCCCTGTGCTCAGGCTCTCCCAGGGTCTTTTAGAGAAGGTGAAAAGCCCAGAAGGTCACCCCAAGGGACTGCTGGGAGCAGAAGGAGACAGGGAGGCTTAGAACCCTCACAGAGAGGCTCAGTCCTGTGGCAAGCCCCACTAAAGCCAACCAGTTGCCAACAACAGAGTCAGTGCTACTCTATTTAATATCTGCTGAAGTTGTTGAATTCTGACAGATCTGACAACACTAATCATGTGTTTGGTGTTAAAAGCTTGGGATTTGACATGGTGATAGACCTGCATATCTTAACTGAAGGTTTTAACGCTACTTTGAAATAGAAAGGAAAGCATTCTCGTGGATGAGGAAAAGGCCAAGGTAGTATTTAATGTCTTCTTTGTCTCAGTCTTTAACAGTAAGATCAGTTGTTCTCCGGGTAGCCAGGCCCTGAACTGGAAGACAGGGATAAGGAGCAGAGTGAAGCCCCCATAATCCAAGGGGAAATGGTCAGTGACCTGCTGCATCACTTAGACACACACAAATCCATGAGGCTGGCTGGGATCACCCAAGGGTGCTGAGGGAGCTGGCAGAAGCGCTTACTGAGCCACTTTCTGTCTTTATCAGCAGTCCTGGCTGGTACACAAGCAAGCTTATGGTATCGTGGTGCTACACTTTTGATGTCCTGTTGGTTTGTTTTAAAATTCTTTCACATTTTAATCAGTCAGAACAGAAAGGTGTAGCACCATGCAGGTAAGAGTGTCATCATGCAAAATCTAATAATTTTAGAGTCACTTTTAAAATTCTGTCATTTTTGCCTCTTACCCTCTTTTTACATAATGTACAGAGGGATCCTCAGGTTATAAAAATCATTGCAACATCCATAGCAAATAGCAAGTTTTATACACCCTGCTGCAGGTTATCCATTATATATTCCTGATTCACTTAATTTCTTCTAAAGTTGTTTTTTTTAGAACGGAATTTAAGATGACCTCAAGCTTATTTTTGAGAAAATAACTACATCAGTGCCTGTTCCTGCAACCTAAACAAATGAAATTAGACCAAGAATCACATGGGAGTTTAAGCCTTCATATTGATTTAGAAATACCTGGAACAGGAGTTGAGTTGGAATTTCTGTGTTTTAGCCATAAATGTAAATGTAGGATTAATTTTGACTGTCTCTTCTGAAGGGAAACTTGCCAAAGGCCACTGAGCAGTATTGTTTTGAATGATAAGCAGGTGCTTGCTCCTGTGAAGTTTTGCTGAGATTAGGAGTAAAAAAGTTAAAGGGACAAAGTTTCCAAAGTGTTTCACTCCTATATTTGTCAGTGGAGTGAATCCTAAAAATCCACTGCAGAGAAGAGGTAAACAGATGATGTCTGTGACTCAAAAAAGGGAGTGAGATCTTTGCCTGATATATAGACATACACTTTTATGGGGCAACATGGCTAAACTAGTTCATAAGCAACTGATAAACTGCTGTAACTTGTAAGATTTGTCATTCATCTTGTTCTACTGACTGCCTGGAAAAAGAATAAGCCAATTATGTTTGTCGTGTGTTATCTTAAACTCTGGCTGATGACTTCTGCTGACATTAATTTTAATATTTTAAGGAGATTTTTTTCTTCTTCTGTGGTTAGTTATACTATTATGCTATTTATGTCCTCCATGATCTCTTCAGGTGGGAAGAGTTAATTTTTTTAATACAGAGACATAATTTAAAAGAACTTTGTAGTTTCTTTTTTCATGTATCACTAGCTGGTTTAGAATCCACTTAACTACAAAATTTTACTAGTTACATACTCCTGTTCTTTGTCTATACAACCATTCTTCTGTAAAGTGAAAATCTTAGACTCTACCCATACGTGCATCAAAAGACAGCTGCACTTGTGATAGTACTAACTTCCAAAAATTACTCCATAAAGATTTTCAGACTGGACCTCCTTTGTTGGAAATATGTCGGAAAAAAAATCATATGGTGATTTCTGAAATTCTGCCTCATTGCTACTGAAGAAAAAAAGATTCATTACTTTTCCTCACCAGACTGTTACTATTTCCTGATGTGTTCAGTGTTGTGCATTTATGGATTCAAATACCCAATTTCTTTACTTTTACGATATATCTCCATTATTCCATTTCCACTTATAAAACTAATTATGATAGTACTCAACATTGACATTGTATTTTTCATCCTTGCAGCAATCCACAAATGAGAATAGTAAGGATTATTAGCCTTGTATCACTGATGAAAAAACTGAAATAAAAAGGGAATTGGAGCTTGAGTTTTACTCTAGACTTTCTGATTCTAGTTTTGTGCGTGCTGATAACATTAAGCTTCCCATCTGAATATTAAAGTTTTCTGTTTCTCATAGTAATAGCATATATTCTATGGTTTTAAATTCGTTTCTATTTTAATTTCTGTTCATTTAACCTCATTTCAATTAAGATTTGTTTAAATTGTTTTAATATATATAGTTACCTCAAGAAATTGTCTTTCAATTAGCATTAAAGCAGTGATTTAGGAGTGAACACAGATTTTAAAAGTTCAGAAACTGAACAAAGGAACATATTTCAAAATTTAATAGTTGTGCTTGTCTAATCAATAGACTGCTAACAAAGATTGGGAAAGTGATTACTTAATTAAGATTTGGCAGGCTAGGGTTGTTTGTCATCACCTAGATGAGGACTAAAGAAAGCAAGGATGGGTGCTTTCTCCCTCTGATGGCTGGACTTTTGATCCTCCTTAGAGAGAGGAAGGGAAGAAATGAGGTTACTTTTTTTTATATGCACTGATACATCTGCATGAAAAATTTTGTTCAGCATCTTCCTAGGGATCTTGCTTGTAACCTTGGTGTTATACCTCCCTTTTTTTCTGTTCACCAAATTAAACCTGGTTCCTCTTGACAGGTGTTTGCTGTCAATGTTTAGAATCTAAATCTTTGTGCGAAGAATCAAGTTACCTGAGTCTTTTATATCTATCTGAAGTTTCTGAATTTCATGTGAGATGGGAAGATTAGCACTTATAGTTGATAAGTTAACTTTATTTCCTAAAAATGGATTAAATCCTTGAGTTTCTTATTTTTTGCAACACAAATGTTTGCACTCATGAGAAAATTCAGCTGACATCGTTTTGGGAAATCAAGGAAATAAATGGCGAAAACAGCTGTAAGGAAATTAATATTTGGCTAGTTTGCTTGGAGTATAGTGAATTTCTCAGCCAGAGCAGAGTTTCTATCTGCTACAACCATTAATTTTGCTGATTTACTGTAAACATTTGAAATTATATAAGAGAGCCTAATTTCCTGCCTTTCTTTTAGAAATAGTACTGCCTGATTCCCACATGCAGCCCACTTCAGCTTGGAGTGTTTATTGGTACTATTTATTGTTCTTGTTAAGCCTGGGTGATGTTCTTTGAGCTACCACACGTGCTACCACAGTTCACTGCAAAGAGGGACCTGCAGGTCTGTGAGGCATCCCTAAGCACCAGAAGTTCAAAGCTGCTTAGGTTGAGAGATCATCAAGATCCCTTTCCTCAGACTCTTCAAACTGGGAAATTTGTGTTCTGGTTTGTGACTCATGAGGTGTAGGTTATAATCGGTAGGAAGCAAGTGCAAAATTATTTGATTTTGTACAAGCATGAGAGTTCCACAGGACTTCAGGAGTAACTTTAAGCCTCTTGTAGTGACAAGATCAGATAACAAGCACAGTGAAACACCAACTGGTGATGCCAGAGAGCTGAGCTGTTCAGCTTAGGTCTGTGTATCCATCATCCCCGGGGCAGCTGCTGTGAGTCAGCAGCTGACCCAGAGCCCAGGACTGATCCCTCACTCTGCCAGCTCTGATGGCTCAGGAGAGGGGAGATGTCTGTGTAGGACAGATCAACACAGAGGGGTTATGGATGGGTAATTCCCCTGGCCAAGGATGGGGGGAAGCACTTCCCAACAAGGGCAAAAAAGTAAAATGCCCCTAGACATCAGGAGTAGAACCAGGATCTGTCTTGCTGACAGAACAGGAGACCCCACTCTCTGTAAAAAGCAAACCAGGAGAAATTTCTGTGCTTGGTCTTTTGGGGAGTGAGTGAGGCAAACCGGCTGGGCTTGGACAGACAATACGAGGTGGTCTGATCAGCAGGTTGTGCTGTTGTACCATTGGAAGCTTTGCCTCAGCAGTCCTCCTGGCTTGCTAAAAACTCCTGATGGCAATGTGCACATTTGCCAACAAATAAAAAGATCTTCTAAGACCTTTTAAAAGATCTCTCTTTTTGAACTCTTATTCATCATGTCCTGCAATTAATGCAGTTTATGTCACTTAGGATCTTACATCTGACCTGATGAGACTTCCATTCTAGTCATCACCTTTTGTCATTATTAGATCATTTAAATCAATGTGCTGATCTGATTAAGTAATTCTAGTCTCAACCTCTACCTCTGATTTAAGGTGGCAGTATCTAAAAATATATAACCTTACAGTAATGAAACTTTGAGTAGTCAGTAGCATGTTTGTAAGTGTCCAGGAGCCAGTGCTAGGGGGCTTGATTATTACGGCTGAGGAGGTGAGAATTTTTCTTTTACTAGCTTTTTTTAATAGTCCAGGAGAACATGTTCTTAAATCATTCTAGACTACTAAACTTCATTTTCTGTTTTATAACCCAAATAAAAAAATGTCATTTTACTTGTTTCCTGTTAACTCTCCCAAACATCTTGTGCCTCTGCCTTGGCCAAACAAGCAGTCTGCACACTGTGGTTCTGTTGGACAACTAGAAACTGTTTACTCATCTTGTTGACCCAGTTCCAGCCAAGCAGTAAATGTGGAATACGAAAAATTTAGACTGTCTTGGTCAAAGTCAGAAGAATCAGGTTTTCTGTAACATTTAGTTGCCAGTGCCCAGAAAAATGGGTGTGAACACTTTCCAAAAGAAAAGCTTTAAAGAGCATATGTGATTTTGAGGATTACCATGTGCAAGAGGATTATTATTTGAGAGACAAAGGGAATAAGAGATTACAGCACATTAAAAGAGAGTTGGTTTACATCAAAGGTGTAGGATGGCTACACACTTTATATAATACAAGGCATTGGCCAGGGAGCCAGACAGTTGGGATTTAGGTTGAGCTTTCAAGCTCTTTTAGCTTTTCTGATTTCAGCTCTATATAGCAGTGTCTGAAATATGCAAAGATGTTTGCATTCAGAAGTGAATTAAGCAACAATAATCAGCTTACAGTTTCTGTTCTGTGATATGCTGAAGAAAAGAGAAAAAATCCAGACATTTAGGTCAAATGTAAAAAGCCTCTGGGCTGTTTGGAGTGAGCATCCAGTTGAATGATCACAGGAAGAAATTTCTACTAAACAGCCCATCAAAATAGCCTCTTGTCTTTGGTAAAATGCATAACTCAAACATTTAGTGTCTTTCATCTTGTCTTGAGATTTGTTTTCATCATCTGATTACAGCTGAAATCTGAAAAAAAAATTACTGTGTACCTAAAAATTACTGTGCAATATATATTTAAGACTAAAAGTTTAGATTTTCTCATAAATTTTAGATTAAGAAAATTGACAGTCAGCATATTATGGCAATACATAGATAATGTCTAGTCCAAAGGGCAGGAGCTTAATTCTTTTGCATCTCATTTTGCTTCCTCTGCCTGCAAATGTGAGCTTGTAACTTACTTGTAGGTCAGATTTGAGCCTCAAAGCTGTGACAGCATTCCTGTAAATATGTTTGCAGCTGAATGACAGTTCCACATTGTCTGTCCAAAGAGCTGAGCACAGCAATTCATTAACTCTGAATTATCATCCAGCCATTTGACATGTCCCTATGTGTATCCCAACCCTCTCGGGACTGGATTGGTAAGTTCCAGCATTCATCGAATAAAGCATCCAGACACATTGCAATAAGCCTACTGTTGATGTAATTAAATAAATGCAGGGAGCATGTAAATGAGCCTTTGGCAGCATGAGCCCTCGGCAGCAGCGGAGTTCGGCATTCCACTTTTCCCGATGCAGTGATGTTCCCTTCAGACCTGAGCGCCACTGGGGCCGGTCCTGTGGGTGCAATGGCCTTTCTGCCCAAAATGTAAAATGCCATCGGTTAAGGAAAGAGTGTTTATAGTCCATACATCATCTGGCAGGGTTTCCTTCCTCTGGCAGGGCTTCCCACGGCTGTGGCTGAGGCAGTAACAATAGCAGGCAAACACCAGAGGGAGTTATTGTTCTACTGGAGAAAGGAGTGCCTCAGGACACAGTGTTTGAAAATAGTGTGAGGTTTCTAGCCAAAGAAAAATGTTCAGGTGACATGACTCCACAAAATGTAAATGGTGAAACCATTAATTCTAATGATATTTTTAAGAGCTGGTGTTCTTCACCGATTTTCAGTGCTGACTCCAGTGTACTGCTTCGTCGTACCAAGCAGTTCCTGCATAACACCCACTCACCCTCCAGTAAATTTTTTACATCTCTTCACAATGCTAGAGCCTTGCAGTTCAGTGTCAAGAGCCAGATGAGCAGGCAATAAAAAAGTAACTTTTTTCACGTTTTATTATAGGAGTCTTTTCTCCTGGTCCATCCACACAGGCCCATACTCAGTCAGTGTGCCTGTGTCTTGACTGGTAAAGTCCATGTACCCTCAGAGCCCTGGTTCCTCAGAGTCCTGCATGTGGAAAATGACCAGGCTGCAACCATCTCCCCAGCTGATCTAGTCTTCCATGGAAGGAAATCTGGACACACAGATAGGAAAGAAGCAAGTGGGTTATCTACTTACTGGAAATAGGCTGCCCTTTCAGCAGCTATACCTGCATTTTATGCCTGCTAAAATCTGGCCACCTTCTGCCCATTAAGTTTCAGCTGGCCACAACCAGGAAAAGTGTAGCCCCTGGGCTCTCCATGTAGAGGCTCTTGCAGATGCTCAACTTGCAGTAACTGTTTGAAAGAAAACACAGTCAGCCCCAAGGTGAATCTATGCCAGTATCTTCTAGAAGAACATTTCAATGAACAAACTGACCCAATTCCATTACACTTCACACAATGCTGGGGCAGGTGGAAAGCTTCTCCAATTCACTGCTGACCTTCCAAGACAAAGGACTAAAGTGGAGAGTCACTATCTGCTTTTTCCGTGCATGTAATGAATGCTTCTGCACTGACTGCTTTTAGTTTCTGTTATTGAAACGGTGCTTAACTTTCCACAGCCATTACACTGAGTGTCATCTGTGGAATATGAAGCAAAGATCAGCTCACCTGTCTTTTCAGCAGAAGACTTCAAAGTTCTTTTCTATTCTCAAAAGGGTATTCTGTAAAAATCACCCTTTCACTGATGAATATCAAAGTAAATCCCGGCTGAGCCCAATGTTAAATTGTATATCCCTAGCTTTCACAATGCTGCCAAGGTGAAGGATTCTGCAACAAAACTCTTTTTCCTAACAGTTTTATTGCAGGTGTGTAAGATCTAATGGAGATGAGCCTGTTCTCTTCTTAGGTGTGTCAGCTTTACAGAGCTCCCCAGCACAAAAAGAGGATCTTGGCATTGTTACAGTGGCGAACATAGAAGACGCTTCATACATCCGGGTGGATGACTTGCATTGTCAAGATCTTTTAAAAGATCTGGGCGTTATTAGAGGTGGGTGTTTAATTGTTGATTAACTAAAACAGAACCATACATGAATTATCCAGGCAGTAAATCTTTTTCTTCTGATAGGTAAGAAAGAACCCTGAAAGAACTGGAATCACACTCTTGCCTCAACTGCACCAATATGAATGTAGAGAAGGAGAACTGTATTTAGGTATTTGATGATGTAGATAGATGAAATTCTCAGAAATCTCTATGCAGACTAGATGTTCAAATAGGTTTGGTTTTACAACTCTGATTAAATATCAGTATCTCAGTGAAGTCAGGTATGATTCCTTGCTTGCAAAGTAATTCATTGCTCCTCGTTTTGAAGGTAAAAATCAGTAAAAATCAGTATAAATTTGATACTTCCTACAATATGGAGAGAAGTAAAAGTTATTATAAAACCAACTTCAGGTTTGGAAAATAAAACTCCCTGGGCTGTTCTCATAGTCAGTGTAAAGACAGAGGCTCTCTGCACACCTGAAGTTAGACTTTAGTGGTAGCATGCTGTCTTCAGAAGTGATATTGTCATATATCACTTCACTTGGTCCCATTTCAGTTTCTTTCTCCCTCCAACTCTGCTAATGCAGCTGCTTTCCGGACCCGTGCTCTGAATATGGATTTAAATTTAAAAAAAAAATAATGAAAAAGAGAGATAAAGGGGGAAAAAACCTGCTACCACTGAAGACAACTACCATCAAATCTTGTCCTTAATACATGCTCTGAAAGGAGCTGAAGTGATTCTTTGTGAACAGCCCATTCAATGGGGACGTTTCCATTACAGACTTTTAAACACGTCCATGTGTCATTTGTGTGTGACTTGCTCACAGCTCCTGAGTAGTGCAAGTGTTTCTTCTGCAACATCATTCTAGCACTGAAGTGATGGGAAATAACATTTTTTCTACAGCAGCTTTTATGGTGAATCCTGATGTTTGGCCTGGAGAACCCTAGCTTGCTGGGGAAGGGGTTGAAGCTGCACAGGAGCTTGTGGCTGTAGCAACTGTCCTCCATCAAGTACAGATACCCAAAACAAACTGTTTTATAGACCTGAAGCAATATGTTGTCATCACCCAAAACATAAAACCATGGTGAATACCTCTTAAGACCAAAGTGCAACAGCAAACATTGGAGCTGTCATAAATGTGTAAACTGAAGAGCAGTACTAACAGTTAAAATCTGAAATGCCAAGCATGACTTACATTCAAAATTAATCATTGTGATGTTACCTTAAAGCTCAAAAGGCTCTGCCAGGCAGGGTGTAGGGACAGCAGAGGAAGCATTTGTAACATGAAGAGTCATTTCTCACTAGGATCTTTCAGGATCTGGGTCTGTGAAAAGAAATCTTCAATTATAAGAACAAGGCAAAAAAATATCAGCTTGCCCTTGGGAAAATATGGCTTGTACAGCTCATATAGCTCTCCTTTAATAACACATTGTTAGATACCTGTGGTTTTGAATGCCTCCCACCCTTTGCAGCCCTGTCATGGGGACATATAATCTATGATAAAATTTATTTTAGTCACATCAGTGCATGCCTCTGTATGTCAGACAGAGATAAACAGATAAGAGAAGCACTGGATAGTAGTCCCAGTGGCATCACAGGGACTGATTTCCAAGGGTAAAACTCTGAGTCACTCTTACAGCCATCTTTTCTGTTTTCTTCATTTCTATCTGAATGTGTTATATCAAAGTATTAAGACACATCATTTGATGTTTATGGTCTTCTGAAACTGAAGCCCTTCTACCTCATCTGAAATACATCTACATTTCTGCTACAGCATATTTTCCCTATCTCAGCTATGTTCAAACCCATTTAGCAAGGTAAATCTAAAGGATTTACATATTATAAAAACTCCTCACTCCTTTGAGTCCCCTGAAGAGTTTATTCCTCTAATTTCGGTAAAGGATATTTCTTTGGAAAATTGACTGGATGCCTTCAGAACTTGATGGAACTTTACCACTGTTAGCCTGTCATCAAAGTCATCAAAGTGTTTAATCAATGCCTGCCGATGCTGAGCTGTTAGCATCCACTCATCCCCTTTACTATGACACCTTAGTTTCATTTATGCAGCTGAATTTGCTTCAGAAAATTTTCATAGGCCTCAGCCCAGGATTAGCATGAGGTTACTGATTCAAATCATGTTCAGGTTAGTCAGGAGCAGCCCCAGATGTAGTTCTATTTTGCCTTTGCTGTGTCCAGTCTAATCACTGTTACTCGGTGGAGCCTGGATCCATGATGGGTCCTTTGGGATCCCAAACTATGTCTAGCTTCTTTTGCTAAATTGGAAAAGCAAAGGTTTAAGTGGTCCACCCCAAATCCCATCTTACCTGCACTTTCTGGGATCCTTAGGGAGTATATTTCTCACCCTAGTTCTGGTGTTGGCTACAAAAAAAGACAAAATGTAAGCAGAACACACTTTTGTATATAAGTTTAAGGGATCTCTTTATAGTACTGTGATGGCACAGTGCAGTAACAATCTCCATTTCCATCAGTCTGTTTTCCTTCATCCCTAAAATGACACACAAAACACACCCACTCCAGAATGTGTCATGATTCATATGAAAGTCTACCCTTGGCCATGCCTGTACTTGACAGCTCTTGCGTGTTGCAGAGGATTATTTCAGGGGGCAGAGGAGAGAACAACTGAAGACTGAAGCTGTTTGTATACACACAGATGTGTGTTCCTGGGCTAACATTTCTCTGTCTGACCTCAGGAAGACTAGATGAAACACAGCACTAGCTGCTGAGCCAGTGAGGCTCTTTGAACTGATAACCGTGGCATGTTCTGTGATGTGGTTTGCCTGGAAACATATTTGTTTCTTTTGAAAATACAAAATACCAAAATGACATCAGTTGTAGTGTGCACTGAAAAACCTAGGCTGAGATGGCAGGCTGTTTTAGTCCATAAATGATTGCAGATGTTTGGGTGAGGCTGCACAACACGAGGCTTTTCAAACGTGTACGTTTGGGGAAGGAAACTAGGGACATATATAAACATGTACATATTTGTTATATATTGCAGCCTGTCAGCTGGTCCCATTTCAGATTGGCAATTATTAAAGATGTGCAAAAATAAGTGGAAACTATGATAGCTGCAAGGCATCTGGTTTAGCGAGTGTTTTCTATTTCTGACTCTATAGGCTTTCCTCCCTCTGTCTGATGCCTAGTTACATACTAGACACATAGAACTGTCAACAGGCTGAAGAAGAGACCTAGGAGGTATACTGCTGCTTTCTATTACCACCAGATTGCAAAAGCATATAGCCTGAGCTGGTTTTCCAGCAGGCTGAGTCCCAGCTCTGTGTCCCAGGAGCCTGCTTTGCTAAGTAGGATCTGGATGGTACCAATTTAGAAAGCTCTCTAAGTATGTGATGCCCTTTAAGTGAATGAGTCATTTGCCAGAGTCACAGGCATGGGAACAGGATAGAAAGAAGACCTACTAGATGAAGAACTACTGGCGTTAGGTCTTCCTTCTGATCTTCAAATTTGGGCTATTTGGCCCTGAATTCCAGAAGGAAGGTCCAAATGGTTCTTGCTGACACAGCATCAAGAAGGTGAGTGACAAATGGCTGCTGGAGGCTATGGACACATTCTTCCCAACCATAAGCAAAAACAAGTCATCATGTGCCTTCACCTTCAAAAAGCCAGTGGCAGGCAAAACCTGTCATGACAAAATGATTTTTTTGTGTCACCTCTTTGGGCCAAATTGCAGCTTTTTAATACCTTGCCAGGTGATAATTCTAACAATTCCTTCATCTGACTTGTTCAGCTTCACCCTCTGTGCAGCTGTGGGCAGAGAGTGAGGAGGGCCTTGCTGCGGTGTGCTTCCAGTTGTTCTGCAGCATTATCTCTAGTTACGTGTTAAGTTCCTGTAAACCCATCTACTGACATCTCTGCACTCCTGTGTTCATTACTGATGACAAATTAAAAATTAAGCTTCAAGTATTAGCATAGCAGAAAATCTCATTGTTCAGTTCTCTTAAAAAATTAAACTGTCAACTACTTTTTCAAAGTTGCCCTTTTTAGGAAGCTGCAACTTTCACAATGTGCAGTTGGAAGATGGATAACATAATTTCTTTCCTGATCAGTGTTGTTCTTTTCTATTTGACAGACATTTTATTTTAAAGCGTGGGTTTGATACAAGTGTGCCAAAAAATGCTGAAATTGAATTGCTGAAGGCTAGGGAAGAAAATCTGTTGTTTTTATGGATGTGCAAAAATATTAAGATGTTTTGTTTTTACTCCATGGGTTCAAGAAGCAATGATGCAAATAAATCAGATTAAATTTTTTTTCAATTAAAATAAATTAAAATCTACTAAATTGCAAAGGATATCACATCAGACTAGTAAGTAATTGCATAAAACTGAGACTCACAAGTGAAAAAAAAATGGGTTTCAGGTACATAAATTCAAAAAAAACCTCCATAAATATTGATTGTGTGTGCTAGAAGGCAAAATTTAGCCAGTGATTTCAAAACTCATTGCTGGTATTCTGTTGTTTGTTCTTTTCTCAATACACCCAACTTCATAAATATGTTTTTGTTTAAAATGCCTTCTCAATGTCTGAAAGCCAGGAGACGAAAAAAGCCCAGTCTTTGCAGGTTCTGTCCACACGAACAGCAGCAGACAGCATCGTAGATTTAAACTGGTGCCCCAAGTGGCACCAGGGACTAAGGGTTTCATCAAGAGCAGAGTTATTCATAGGAATAACTGAAAAATGGTGGGACGACTCCCATGACTGGAGGATTGTGATGGATGGCTAGAGGCTGTTTCAAAAAGGCAGGCAGGGCAAAACTGGAGGAGTCTTGCTCTTTGTTACGGTGAACTTCTGATGCAGAGAAGTCAACGATGGCAACTGTGGCAGCCCTACAGAATGCCTTTGGGTCAAGATCAGAGAAGTTATCTTCAAGGGGGATCTTTCAGTAGGCAACTTCTACTGACCTCCAAACCAAGACAATAAGACCAGCAAAGCCATATTTGGGTCACTTAAGCAAGCTTTGGAAGGTTAACAGAACCTGGTTCATGTGGGTGACTTCAGCTGTCCAGACATTTGTTGGAAGAACAGTACAGCAGCTCACACGTCATCCATCAAGTTCCTGGAGTGCCTAAGAGGATTACTTCCTCATATAAATGTAAGAGATGTGCCAAGCAGGAATGAGGCACTGCTGGACTCACAAACCAAGCAAACCTGCTTTGAAATATCTTGGTCAGTGACAGCCTTGGCTATAGGGATCACAGTATTGTGGAGTTTGGGATTTGGCTGGGCTTGCTGAAGGTTAGTACTAAACCAAAGGTTTTAGACTTTAGAAGAGCAAACTTCAGCTCACTCAAAGCTCATGTGGCAGGCGGGTCAGGGGAAAGGGAGGGAGGTAGTGTCTTCTGGAACCTTCCGTGGAGTAAAAACATGTGAACAGGCTGGAAAGCATCCAGAGAAGGGAAACAAGCATGATCAGAGGATTTGAAAGTCTGCCATACGAGGAAAGAACTGGGTTTGCTTGGCTTTGAGAAAAGAAGGCTTAGGGGAGACCTAATCTTGCCTGAGAGAAGCTGCCACTGCCATGCAAGTAGCATTAACACAGAGCAACCAGTACCTGATTGCAAGATGGAAGCTTTATTGAGACAACAGAAGTGCTTGGTTGCATTAACTTTATTGCACCATCCAAACTCCTGGGTCAGTACTTCCAGTGTCTTGCCAGGTTGTACTCCCAGTAGTGATGGTGAGCATCAAAAGGAAGGGGAAACAACAGCGCAAAAGCTGTTGTGCTGCAAAGAAGGTAAAGTGAACTTTTGGTTTCATCATGCAAAAACATACAATTCTGCTTCATGGCCAATAGCATGTTTCTGTGCTTCAAGTGATGAGACTTTCACACTCTGGCTGGTTCTGGGGTAAGATGTCAGCCTGGGTCATGTCCAAGCAGAATTTACCTGCAGTGATGGCAATAGCATATTACGCCAGCAAGGACTAAAGACATGATGGTGCTGGAGGAAATTTTCTATGCTCTGGTTGTTTTGGTCTGAGAGCTGAGGAGCTCTGTTGCCTTCATGTTCCCCTTTCTTGGGCAACACTACAAATCAAGCAGGCTGGTCTCCACATCACTCTAAACTAAACCTTATTGGCAATTATTCTGAAACAGCTCATTCTTTAGTAAATGCCATCTTGATGACATTTGAGGTATTGGTCTGGAAGCTATATTAGGTTTGGAATCTGTATTCCTATTTCAGTCTCCCAGTCACAAGAGGTAATAGCACTTAAGCACTTGGAGGAGGGCTTGCTTGGCCAAGGTGCTATGCAGACATGGTAGTTCCCCTGTAGAACCAATAGGTTTGCTTAATCCCCCAGTATGCCAGAAGGGGTTTTATGAGGCTTTGCAAGATGTAATCCAGAGGACCTCGTGGGTTTTTTCCTCCTTTTTGTTCTGCCTTGGACAAGAAGATAATTTCAGATTGAGGCATCTGTAGCATATGTTTTCTGCAGAGCTGGTGATAATAGAAGCATTTCAGTGAGGTCCCTGTATGAATTACATCACTTGTTTTTTGACTCGGCAATCAGAGAGGAACTAGCAAGGAAGCCTGCTGTCAGTGCTGGAGAAAGGATGTAGGTCCTGGCGGCAAGCCCAGGCCTGCTCTGCAGATCAAAGGCTCTTCCCTTGGCTCCCATAGCAGCCGGAAAAGCAGCTGCCCAGTACCCTTTCAGCATCCTTCGTTCCTTTCTCTTCTGCCAGCAAATAACTTCTTTTTGCTCCCCACCTCAGCAATAGTCCCGTTTTTTTTCCCCTCGGCATCCTGCCAAGCAAGGTCCTTTTATGGAAAGTGCTTGTGTTTACTACCTGCAGATCCCAGGGCCAGCCAGTGGAAACGCACTGGGAATACTCTGGTTCTTACATGCTCCTCCCTTCTCCCAGATATGCTCCCAGCTGCGACTTTAACCTGGAAGATGAGGCAAAGCTGAAAGGAACAAGCCATGGTTATAAACCACATGCCCTTTTCCAAGCCAGCCTGATGGAAGATTTGAATTTGGAAAAGTACTTTTTGTGCCAAAATAGCATAACAGCCATGCTTTGAAACTCTTCCCACTCACCTCCCAGAAAAATAAATAATGTGGCTTTTTTGTGGGTTTCTTCGTGGTGGTTTTTCCTTTTTAAATACACGACTGCCTTCCTCCAAAGCTGGTGCTTGTCAGTGCTGCTCCTCTCTGTCCCTGTTAACTGGTTCCTGATGGGAGGTTTGCCCGCCATGAAAGGAGAGTCAAGCAGACATGTCAGAGAACTGCAGACTCTGCAAGAAGAATACTGTGTCTGCTGTTGCACTGCTGTTTCTGCTTCAGTTACACCATGGGCTGGTTGATGGGAGCCTTTAAAAACAGCAGCACTGAGCTTCAAAGGCTGTGCAACCCTTACATACCAAATTACTGCTAAATAGGGGATGAAAGCCTGACCTTTGAGTGCCCCGCTGGCAGTGTCTCCATCTCCAGCACCTTTTCTCCTCCCCGGTTTTGAGAGTTGATCAGCCCAGTAGTGGTAGGTGGATAAGCTGTCCTGCAAGAGTGTGCTAAAAGGTCTTGAAAATATTTTTGTAGTTGCTTTTGGAAGCACTGCGAGGCACTCCAGCCTGCAGTCACAGCCGCACTGTGGATACCAGCTTTTCCTTGCTCAGTAAGCAGTCCCTGAGCTTGGGTTTGCTGACTAATTATCTGCCATCATCAAGATTAGTACGGGAGCAATGTTTTAAAAGATCTTTGTTCCCAATGTGAGTTTCTAAGGGCTATTAAAACTGTGAGTGTTTGAGAGCTCCTCTGGGGAGGTCTTCTCTGTGTGTTCACACACTGATAATAACACCTTCATATGGGTTTGCCTACTACAAATTGCCAGTAATTAATAATATTCTATATAGAAGCATCAGAAATAGTTAAAGCATGTGACTGCAGGCTGGCCCAGTGCCTAGCCCAGCTGCTTGGTAGACAAGTTTTTCTTTACCTCAGTTTCTCCTTCAGTAAAATCAAGAGAATATGAGACTTAGTAATGTTTGTCAAATGTTTAATGTTTATGGGTGGGTGGTGGAAACCATTGGAAATGACAGGTGCAGAAGCAGAACAGGTTATTTTCCATAGCTTTGCTTATTATACCTGATGTTTTTATAATGGAATCTAATTTTCTAGCTCATCCTTTGCATAAATATGCCATATTAGACAGTAGTGGCACTGTTGGGGGAGTTGGAATAAGTGGAGAGAGTGAACTGCAGGATCATTTTCACCAGAAATACATAACATTGTTTATTATCATACCTCTAACAAGGCACAATTATTCCTGTAAATTTTTTTCTCATTGTTGTCCTTAATTGTTCTTCTACATGTGTCTCCTGCCACCATTTCTTTATTATGTGCATTGCAAAACTCCTCATGGGTCCAGTGAGGCACCAGTATCACAGAAAAGCAGTGGAGCCCCTTGAATATGTGCAGACTTTTCTTTCCATCTCCATTTTCTCTCTTCTCTGCCTTTATTGGCATCTTCCCACTTGCCTCTTCTATCCTCCCTGTGAGTCTGGTTTTGTCTTTACTACGACTGAAACAAATAATTTTCATGAAACAAATATAAAGAAGGAGGGCAAAACACTCTCTTGTGTTTTGTTTAGAAGTAAAACATGCAGCATTATAAAATATTGAAACCCCAATGACTCTGTAGGAAAACACAAGTAAAACAAATAGATACCCAGAGTAACCATGTGGATGCACCAGGCAGGATTCAGTTCAAGACCATGATGTGTCTTTATCCCAGGAGAGATATGAGATAGTCATAGGCCCTAGACTTCAACAGTTTTTAGAATTCTGGAAAATTAATCATTACAGTAAGTTTTTAAAGGAGTTTAAGTTTCAAGGAGTGGGTGAAGAAAGTAATTTGTCTTGAGAGGCCAGCTCAGCGCTCTCTTGATCTTTCTACTGTCCCGGGAAATCATTTATCAGGGCAAACTTTCAGAAAACTCCCACACAAACTATGCTAGGCAGAGTCTCCCAAAAGTAATATTACTCTGCTTTTGTGCTTTCCAGACCTAAAAAAAGAGAGGCTGTGATACTAGGGTGGTACAGGCCCCACTTGATACTGTGAGGGCTTCCCTTTTCTGAAATATTTAGTGAATTGTTCAGGACTATGAGGATGTTCATTTCTCATTTAACCTTGCTTTTACGTGTTTTGTTTTTGTGATACCCAATACAAAAATCAAAGTAATACCACAGTGTGAGATCTTTCCTCTTCTGAATTAGTAAAATGGAATATAAGCTTTATTTTTTTCCCCCATTAATTGTTCTGGTTGATTTTGCTAGTTTAGAGCAGAGGTTTGGAAGGTTTGGAAGGTCCAGATTTTAAAATATTAAGAGAAAGGGAAAAGGAAAAAAAAAAAAAAAACCAGAAAAGGAGGAATTTCTCCCTGCACATCAGAGGCCCCCAGAAAATCTGGGATCACCATACATGATTTCTGGAAGGATACATTTTAACTTGTGTTCATCAGTTACGAGGTTTTCCCTGGTTTAAAATACCCCAGACTATTCACTGTCATTTGTATGCAGCATCAACTCCAAATCTGGAAGTATGATGCGTACCTAACAATAATGAGGTGTTAAAAAGGAATTCCTCTCTACTTGTATTTTGAGTTTCAAGCAGCTCAGCTGTAATTGATTCATTACAGGAATATTAATTTAATTCCAGGACCAGAGCTTTGAGAGTTTTTTAATAAAATGTAAAGACTGGCAATACAAATGGGACTATGAGGAATAGTGGATCATTTCTATTACTGCTTTCTACACGGCTGTGGCCATTTTTCCGTCATATATGTTAGCATATGGTGAAAGGGAATAGTATAAGGGCACAAGGAATAACTTTGTGTTATTTTCCAGCAAGAAAAACAAAAGCAGGTGTTGAAAAGGTTTTGTGTAAATGAAAATTGTATGCACAAAGAAAGTAGCTATACATGCAAGAGAAATGTACCTTTTTTTATTTTTATTTGCACATAGCATGAACTGGTGGATTTTAATAAAGCTCCTTCATTCTAATTATATAATTAGCCATGTTTCACATGGGCTGTGAGGGACCTGGAGAAACTGAAAAGAGGTGAAACAACAGGGAAGGTGGAGATTATGGAGAGAGGAAGGGCTGAAGTGAAAAAGAAGTAATCCGGGGGAAATAAGCTTCATCTGCTATGTTTCTCATGGAAAAATTGCCCTCACCCTTGCCAGCCTTCAAAATTGGAGGTTTTAATAAATAAGGTTTAAAATAAGAAACCTGTGGTTTTTTCATTCAGACGGGGGCTCCCTCTGCCTACCCACAACATCTGTGAAGCAACTATGATGTTCTAAGCTCTACCAAACCTAGAATTTTACAATTAATTTTCTGGAAGAGCTACTTGAAACAAAGTGACAAGGGCCTATATAAAATGCTCTGTAAAATGTCACTTCATGAGTGTCAAATATGATGTTAAAAATCCTGCTGTATTTATCCATCCCCCAGTTCACCAAGAAAATTTGATTTTCCTCACCCCAGGTGGTATTTACCTGGCACACACACCTTCTCCTTGTGCCCTTACTCATCCCTGCTCTAGGATTGTCTGTGTCTTCTACATCCATGTCTCAGGAAGACAGTGTTAGCCATGTTAGTGTTTGCCAGCATTAAAGCAAACATGGCTGCAAAAGCACTTGCACACAGCAGCTATTTCAAACAAGCTGCTGTGAAGGAATTTCTGCTAAAAACAGAGGAGAAAAAAACTAGCTGGTATCTCAAAATACTTTCCCCACTGCAGCAGTCAGCTGAGGAGGAAGGTCAGGAGAGAACAACATAATGCTGTTCTCAGATAATGTGGGGTAAGGGGAAGAGGGTAGAAGACGCTGAAATGTGTTCGTAAAGGAGTGAAGGAAACCTCCAGACACACAAAGAGGAGAAGCTAATGTGCCTTCAAAGTACATTTAACGTGGGATTGCTGACATGTCATCACAAGCACCAGCATAGAGCTATTACATGGGTCACTGCAGGGACAGGGTTACCGTGCCCTTCTGTAATCCTGTTGGATTTATTTTATATTTAACTTTGCTGTTGAATTCCACCGTGTATAATGTTTGGTTTAGGAATAAGTGCTACAGCATTCCATTTTTTTTAATTCTCACCTGGCAATAGGACTTGTAACCCCAACTCCCCCATACAATTTTTGTCTGGAAAGTAACATGAACTCTCTTTGAATCGTATCCTTCACTCTTTACAGGTATTTTTCATGGGAAGTTCAAAGAGAACTTTTCATTTCTCAGATATTCAGATTGTTTTTGCAGGCACTTTACAAAAGTTTCCATTAACAAATAAACAGTAAGAGTCAGGTGTGATGAAAATTGTTCAGCCACAAACCATCAACACTGAATATGCTAAAATACAGTTGAAGTAAGTTGCTTAACAAATGCTAAAATCTGACCTAGTTCCCTAAGAGGTGTTATAGAATGATGCTGCATAACAAAAAATACCAAAAAACTTTTTCCAAGCTTTGTGAATAGTAGAAGAGGTGACTATGGTAATTATTGGTTACAAACACTTTTAGCCCAAGCTTCTTCTTAATACAGTTTCACTGACACACTCACAGCCTTCTATAATTCAAACTATAGAACCATCCTCCTTCTTCTTTTCCACAAAAAAAAAGTGGTTTTTGGAGCAAGCAAAAAGAAAGCGAAAAGCAGCAGCACCTCAAACATGTTACTGATGTCAGAAAACTTGCAGCAAAAAAACAAACATCATACCTTCAAACTTCCAGTTCTCACAGCTGGATTTTGGCACAGATATGGAGGGAGGGTGCTGGGGCAAGATCAGGGTCTAAACTGTATGTGCTCCAACCATTTGCATGGGAGCTGGTGAGCCCTGGCTTGTCTGGGATCCTGGGAAGCAAGACTCTCTAGGGATGCTTTCACTGAAGGAAGACACAGCATCAGCAGGTCAGCAACTGGCTTTGTTGAGGACACCTGACCAGCAGCAGTCACTAAGTCCATCCATCGTTTCCCCTTTGGTGACAGTATGAAGAATATCCCAAAAACACCTGTGCCTGAGCTCTGCCTCCTCTGTCTGGGTCACCTGTGCATGAGGTCACAACACTGAGCTGTGCAGGTGGTTGTTAGGAGACAAACTCTGAACAAGACTCACCAACTACAACTCGTTAAGCACAGAAGTGATCCCAGTAGCTTCATGAATTTGACAGTGATAGCCTTGCACCAATTCAGGGTTTATATACTTCCTCAGAAATTCTCTTACTGATTTTGAAAGCAGTAAAAGTAAAGGATATTGCTTTCTGCTTGTTGATAAATACATCAAAGACTGTGAACAAAATGCAGACAAAATGCCTAAGGTTCTTGGGGCAGAACCCATTATATTTGAAGAAGTCCTTGGCATCTTCTGGAACAGGAGGTATCTTGCTATTTTTCTTTTTTTATTTTTAATGTATCAGACTCACGAAAGCAAGGATCTATTTACAAACCGATCTGAACAAATAGCTCCAAAGACAAAAGGTAATTGCCTAATGATCACCACTGTGGTAGCAACAAAAATTTAATTATTAATAGTAAGACTTCATCTCCACCATTTTTGAAGACTAATATGCCTTGTGGGATAGGGAATGTGCTTCATTAGGGGCTTCTCTTAAAAAACAAATGTAAACCATATGCACATTCAGCTCAAGGTCTTTACCTCAGAAATAATTATGTCCATAGCTACACACTGCCTGTTAGCTAAATGTCATTCAAGGTCTTCCTTGTAATATTAGAAGCATGAGTAATACCAGATTAACTAAGTTCCTGAAAAGTATTTTGAGGGCTATTCTTTAAAGCAAATTAGATTGTGGGACATCGCTCAAGGCAGAGAGAGGACACTGGAAACCTTAAGGAACAAAGAAGTCCTCTTTACATTTACTGTAGGGTTGTCTGTGTGTTGTTAGGCACAGGACTTTTGCATGTCAATAAGAGCCACATGTGCATGAAGAGAGAGTGAAAAAATGAAATTTTGGGGGGAAATTTGTTCAAATGGTGCCTACACATTTGGGGTCTCCAAGGTTGAGGGTAGCAAGCCCACAGGCTAAGGTCCAAAGTTCCAATGAGACACAGAGAGTGATCACAATATTCAGAAGTACAGTATCTTATTTGGCAGGAAATAAAATACAGAAGCGCGAGTGTGTAAGCATATGTATTGTGTCAAGTCCTTAAACACAGTTTCTGGTAAAAGGGGATTCTGCTATAAAGAAAGAACCATATCTCCAGTCAGTTCTTTGGCAATTTAGCTACTTTCTGTTTCATCAGATAGGAGAGATATTCCCAGGGATTGCCCTGACAAGGGGTTCCCTCAGAGCTGGGGACATTATCCAATTGCAGTTTAAAGAAACTTAGAGTGGGCATGAATGAGGAAAGACAGAGGGAAAGAGCGTGAGGGACCAGCATGTGTGTGAGAGAGAGAGAGAAAGAGAGAGAGCTGCACTTTGTTGTAGGAGTTAAGCTGGGAAATGATACCTGTCCTTAGGTTTTATGGTGAGTGAAGCCCAATGTTGGATCTGGACCTGCTAGTTTAACCCTTGCAGTATCAGATCTGACCTGATGGCAGCCGCATGGCCTTGAGTCTATGAAGTGGCACAAAGCTGGCAGCTCTGCCTTGCCGTGTGGCACAGTCCCATATCAGATCACCCTATGTGCAGGGCAACATTGAGTGGTCCTCAGAGGGATAACAGTGTGTTATGCATCACAAGCTGCCTAGTGTCCTGCCACAGTGACCCCCCATTCCCAGAGAAGCACCTGCTCGTGGCTGGTCAGTGTGGCTATGGATGTGCTGGAAAACTCATGGTGCTTTCTCACTACTCGACATATGTGTACACAGTCACAAATCTGGATCTATTTCTTTTCAGTTTATACCTCTGTGGTTCTGTTGACCTGGGTGGATTTATCCAGGTGTATGTCAGGCCAGAGCCAAACCCTCTGCTCTGTCAGGGAGTCAGAAGCTGGGCTGGTGTGCTAAACAAAACACATGATTACTAGGAGAAATGACTTGGCAAGAGTTGAAGCACCAGACATACAGAAAATGTTTGCTTTGAAATTCCAGAGACTTGACTGTCCCTTTGGTTTTTTGGAATGCTTTGATTTAGTCATGTGGGGTGGGAGCTGGCTGTAACCTTGCAAGGGCACTGGGAACAGTACCTCTTGTGCAGCTACAGGAGATGTGAAGGGAATTAACTGTCAGCAAGCTTCAGGGAGACAGCAGATGTATACGTGGTTAAGAGAAGTTTGGCTGGCTTGTAAAATTTATTTCCACCACAAGATCAAAAGTGTATAAAATACGTAATCCTTGGATGTGTAATGTATAACAGGACATAGCAGTGTAAGTGAGGGAACAGCAAATCCACTGCACGCAAATGGCTGAACAGTTTCACTCTTAATTACTTGAAAGCAGGAAAAAAGAGGGCTCCTGCAGTTTCCGTGAGTACAAATTACACATGCCCACAAGGAACTCAGGATTTGGTGCATTTTAATAATCCATTTTATGATTCATTTTCAGAAGTAAACATTCCAAGCCAACTCTTCTTGCTTTTGGGTGCAATTTACAGGACAACCCTTGCATCAGCAGAATGAAATACTGACGCAAATCTCCTTGCTGTACTTGAGTGCTCGTCCAATTTCCTCACACGCTCATCAGTTAAGGGTAGCTCGTGTACATTTCCTGCCTCTACTTATGTCACTAGCTCAAGCATGAGTGTAGATTGTGCTCCCCAAAAAAGTTTCAGTGTCAGAACAGCAGCAATGGGACTGGATGGTGTTCCCATGTTGCCAGGGGCTCCTGCTGGACTCCTACCCCATTACGCATCCAGGACCAAAGCCTGCATTTCTGATGTACACGCTGTTTGTTAATGAGGTTTGCAGAGGAGAGAAAAAAAACACCTGGCTGAAATTTCCTCACAATAGCTTCAGTAATTCAGCCCTCTTCTGTAGCTTTTGTATATTGTTAATAAGTGGTTCCATTTATTTTACATTGTTACACTGGCTTTTTTTTCTTAGGATGATAATAAAAGTAGGATGAGGAGGAAAAAACACTGATTACACACTTGAAAAGTGGATGTAACAAAAGGAAAGAAAAATTATTAATGCCATAAAAATGTGCTTGTGTTCCACCTTCTTAATGACCCAACTATGGAGAAATATTCTGATTAGACTTTTGAAAAGTATGTGTTCCCACTGAGAAATCAGCTGCTTCTTTCTGATTTGCCTTCATCTCTGAGTAAAGTCACATGCATAAACCTCACAGAAGGTCTCTGATGATCAAATTGGAGGGCACAAGAAACATGCTGACCAGGGAACCAGCACAAGCCAGACTACCCATGAAAGTTAGATTTCCTCTGTATAGGACCTCTTATCTGAGACCACTCGTTTGATGTAATCTAGGAGATTTTTACTGAAGTGAGTTTTGCTGGAAAAAAGAATAGGTAGGCTATCATCATTGTTGATTTCTAGACTCTAGGCTTGCTAGTGAGGCATCTGCCCATGCTTTTGAATCTCCCTGGACTGTGGTTTGGTTTTTTTACCAGGCATCCTAGGAAGGTGCTTGATGCCCCATCCCCGTCAGCATTTAAGAGGCATTTGGGCAATGCCTTCAATAATTTGCTTTAACTTCTTGTCAACCCTGAAGTGGAAAGGCTGTTGGACTAGATTTTTATAAGACCTTTCCAACCAAAACTATTCTATTCTATTCTATTCTATTCTATTCTATTCTATTCTATTCTATTCTATTCTATTCTATTCTATTCTATTCTTTGGCATTCTGTTTACCTAACGTTGTACTTTACTCTAAGGTCATGGTGAACCCTTAGGTGAATAGAACATACTTTTAGAGCACAACTCTTAGGAGGAGGAGCTGAGGGAACTGGGGTTGCTTAGCCTGGGAAAAAGGAGGCTCAGGGGAGACCTTATTGCTCTCTACAAACATCTGAAACGAGGTTATAATGAGGCTCATCTCCCCGGCAATAAGGGACAGGACAAGAGAAGATGGCCACAAGTTGTGCCAGGGGAGGTTTATATTAAACATTAGGGAAAATTTCTCCCCATAAAGAGTAGTCAGGCATTGGAATAGGCTGCCCAAGGAAGTGGTGGAATCACCATCCCTAGAAGTGTTCAGAAGATATGTGGATGTGGCATTTGGGTATATGATTTAGTGATGGACTTGGCAGCACTGGGTTAATGGTTGGAAGTGATAATCTCAGAGGTCTTTTCTAACCTTAACAATTCCATGATTCTATGAAAAGGTTTTAAACTGTGCNCTGAGGGAACTGGGGTTGCTTAGCCTGGGAAAAAGGAGGCTCAGGGGAGACCTTATTGCTCTCTACAAACATCTGAAACGAGGTTATAATGAGGCTCATCTCCCCGGCAATAAGGGACAGGACAAGAGAAGATGGCCACAAGTTGTGCCAGGGGAGGTTTATATTAAACATTAGGGAAAATTTCTCCCCATAAAGAGTAGTCAGGCATTGGAATAGGCTGCCCAAGGAAGTGGTGGAATCACCATCCCTAGAAGTGTTCAGAAGATATGTGGATGTGGCATTTGGGTATATGATTTAGTGATGGACTTGGCAGCACTGGGTTAATGGTTGGAAGTGATAATCTCAGAGGTCTTTTCTAACCTTAACAATTCCATGATTCTATGAAAAGGTTTTAAACTGTGCTAGGAGGTGAGATAGGAATTAGGAAAAGCTGATTGCTTTTAAGAATTTGGATTTTAAGGAATGAAAAAGAATTTTATTTTCATTGAAAATTAACAGTTTATTTATGGTGAATTCAGTTGCCCTAGCTGTGTCTCTGGGAACACTGCAAGCCCTCTGATGATGAGTGCTGCAAACAGCACAGTCAAACATGTCCACAGCAGACAGGGAAATTGCATTTCATACATAATTCACAATGTACTACAGCAATTCCGTAAGGTCAATATCTATTGTTAACTCAGAGGAAATCAGAGAGAAAAGAAACAAGCATTTGTTCTCCTGATCTTAGAAAGGGCTGTCTACAAACTGCTGATTTCCACTGCACAGCACTACACAAACAGCAAAGTGAAGCTCTTCTATGTATAGACAAGCAATGCATCTGAGACAGATAAACTCTGCGGGTAGAATAGTATCTCTTTGTCTCCAGATTTTCATCTCAGAGCTCAACAAAAATGGAGAAAAGAGACTAAATATAAACAGGGGCAACTTTGTGCAGCAACATGCTGAAGTTGTTTAACATTGGGATTCCTCTTGCCTAATTGGCCATCCAAAATTAGCCATCTGGGCCTGATGTTCAGTAAAGGGAGGGAGGCAAGCATTGCCAAAGGGTAGTTCATCCCCTTCAAATACAGCTCTTGTGAGGAAGGTGGGATAAGTTACTTGACAGAGTGCCTGTGGTTTCCAGGTATTTATAGCCATTTATACAGGTTCTCCCGGATTTTTCCTCTTTTTGTTTTCTAGATTTATTTGCTAAGTGGATTGTGAGTGTGCTTTGTATTTGTTTCATATTTCCTTTTGCAGCAAGGAACTGAAATTATCCAGACTGAAACTGCTCAGCACACAGGAGCCAAGTCATAACTGGGATTTTCAGACAGTACTGCAACAGGACATAAACAGCATGTTGGAAAACTTCAGGCATTTTGTGCATACTCTGTGCAGTGAGTAGACACTTAGACAGGGATTTCATCCTTCTGAACAAAGAGGGTGACATTTACTGTGTTGTTATAGAAGGCACATGCACAAGAGGTCGGTGATCGAACGATGCATTGACCTCCAAAGCAAAAATAGGGTGTCCCGAGAGTTTGTAGGAAAGGAGGAATTCAGCTGTAATCACACCTGTTTAGGGAAGGCAGTGAGGCTCAGGAAGAGCATCTGCAAGGCTGCAGTGTGAGGCCGGGCTGGGGAAGGGGCAGAAAGCTTGGAGAGAGGCCATAGTAGAAAACACAGTGAATGTTTGTCCTGCAGAGAGAGAGAGATGTGGACACCCCGAGGTAAAGGGCTTCTTTTTCCTACAGGAAGCATGTTTTTGTTTGCCTAGATGCTTGTTAGAATGGAAAACAGTCCAGGAATAGTCAGGACAAAGTCAGGAGAGCAATGTGTGAGCAAGGGTGAAGGGAGTAGTATTTCTGTAAGCAGTGCTCATATGGCCACATATGGGCTAACAAAAACTGAAAAGGCAGCTATTCTCTCTCTGGATGTAATTTGAAAACCATCATTAATTAAATAATGTTGTCCTTTTTTTTTTCCAGGCTAGCTTGAGCTGTGACAGCGTGTAATCTGTTGAATAATAAATATCCTTGTGTTTCATGGAATGTTCTTTAACTACATAATGATGCATGTCAAGAAGAAATCTGTGGTTCTTGAGCATCTCCAAAGTTGTTTAGATTTGCCTTTTTAACAAGGTTTCAATGTAATCACTGCACAGAAATATCATAAGGCAATGGTGTTTTGCAGATGGTCTGGAGATCATCTTAAAATAATACAATCATAAACCAGAGAGTTAAAACACAGGCAAGAAGATTGCCAAGCAGGCCACAAATGTGTCGCAGGAATTTCATTTGCAAACACAAGGGATGGCCCACAAAGGCCCACTGATGGATGTTCCTATGAGTTTTCACTGATTTCTCTGGCATTTTGCATCCACCAAAAACCTTTGTAAGATGAGAACAGCTCGGAAGGCAACGTGTGGGTCTGTGTGCTTTATCCCATGGTGTAGGGCAAGGATGTGAATGCATTTTAGCAAAAGCAGGGTCCCATCAACAGTGGGTGAGTGGGGCTGGTGAGTTACCAAAGCTGCCACATGCGGTGTGTCAGCTTCCACAAAAAACAAGTGTGTTGCAGGTGATCTATTACCTATTTATTTGAATGGACAGTAGAGTGGACTCACCCTGCCTGCTTCACCTGCAGTTCTGGCAGCACGAGAGAGCTGTGAGAGGTGCTGCCCCTTAGGCTGGGTTACAGCTGCTTGGGGGCACTGGAACAGGAGTTCCTGGCATGCTGGTGATCTGAGTGTTTCTGAGCATACTGTTAAATGCTCACTTAACAAATAGTCTACAAATAACAAATAACTTCAAATGCTAGTCCTTATTTCAAGTTTAAAGCTGTTATGTTTTCGTGAATTCCAAGGGGAAAGATCTACTCTGTGCAAATTACCTTTTTAACCCATAATCGACTGATAAAATATTTATAGTCTTTATATTCTATTCAACAGCACATCAAAAATTACATGGATTTGTGTGTTTCTGCCCTCCAAGGCTGTGCACTAAAATGAACACAAAATGGCTACTTTCCATTATGCTCTAGCCTCCTAAGTGACTAATGGATTCCATCTACAACAGAAAACAGGTCTGTATCTGCATTCTGCAAACAGCTTTCCTCCGAGCAGCCAGACAAAACCCACAAGTCTGCATGCCTTCAAACACTGGGATATAAAAACTAGGGAGGTAATTTTATTTTCTAAGAGAAGCTAGCCTGAAAATAATTTGTGTTCTTTTTACCCTGTGTTAGACACAGATGATTAGTCTGAAAGGTAAAGAAAATTCTCTTCAAGCAGATGAACCTATTCATACTTAGATGAGCTATTCTTCTGCTTTGGCAACCTGTGCAAATGGTAATCTAATCGTGCCACAGTATTAGTATCCAATATGCTGAAAACTTGTAATTCATAGCTCAAGGGGAATATGGAAGATAGTTGAGAATCCAGTAATTATAGGGCTGGTGTTAGAATGAGCAGTGAAATAATGTGCATTATTTTGCTCATAAGCAGAATTTTTTTTAGCCCATAGTGAGCAACTGAGCTGCAGGGTTTTTGTCTTTGACAAAAAGCTGTAGGACATCTGGTGCTATTAACTATAATTCTCTCCATGTCCCAGTAACACCTTTATAAAAATAGATGCACATGCATGTACACTTACCTTAAAGCCGAAGAAAACTGTTTCAAGAAAATACATTTCTGAGTATATCTCCACATGCTGTTCTGTGAAGTGAAGAACTGGCAGTGAACTAAGTTGCATTTGGATCCAAACCAGTTCATGGGGACACTGACCTCTTTAACCTGTGGTGTTTACCTAGTTTACCTGTAGGAAAGGATCACCTGGGCAGCTTCATCATCGTCTAGAAAGGACCAGGACACTGGCCAAGCCTTTGAAGCTCTTCTGCTCACTTCCCATAGCATTTCAGTTTTGAGGTTTTAGCCTTTTTATTATTGCAAGTTCTATGTGTTTTCATTTAGTGTTGGGATTTGAGTCTGCATAGTCAGTGTTACAAGATACTTTGGGGCTTAACATGAAAGCTGCGGATAGACCAAATAATCCCTCCCAGTGTCATTTGCTGAGGAAGCTGAGAATGCTACCCAAAAGGATCATCCCATAAAAAAACCCCCCAGATACAAATCGAAGCTCGGGAGAAAAGTATGTCTTGAAATTTGTTGCATCATGCAAGATGAGAAGAAAAGCAAAACTCCAAGGCAGAGTTGAAGATGAGCATAGCTTTGTATGTGTACGCATGGGTGGCTGCACTGATGTGTTCAGGCAAGTACAAGCACACAGGTATTTATTGTACTCGTGGGCTCCTCTTCCTCGCCCCACACGTGGTGCCTCGCCCACCTGTCACCCTGACGCGCGTTATACAACGCGGGGTAAGATTTTCCAAACGCGCTTCCAAGAGCAATAATGCCATGTTGTTTTTATTAGAAAACTGCATGTGCAGAGTAACAATTCATCCAGCCCCTGCCTCATCTGGCAAAGTGCAAAAAAACGTGGTGCAGTCAGGAACATGTGTTAATGATGCAACCGATGTTAAAATTGTCACGTAGGATGCATTTCCCACATGGCAGGCTGTGGAAGGTCATGGGAAGCTTAGTTCTTAACCAAGTGGCACACAGCAGTCTGAAGAATGTGAAATACAGCCTTTTAAACCCAATTTTTCTTTGGACAACATGTCATTTATAAGGGAAGGGAAGTATTGTGTGCTCAGCTCTCCTTAGTGAAACTAATACCATAATCTAGGAGGTCTTACTTTAAACTTGTAAAAGTGGAAGTGAGGAAAAGAAGGCTCTGGAAAGTTTCAGAGCAGCTTAGGACACAAACTGTAATGTTATCTTGAATTAGAGTTAGTAGCGCTTTCCATCCTGAAGGACTCTTAACATGGTAAGCAATGGAACAGGCTCCCTAGGGAAGTGGTGGAGTCACCATCCCTGGAAGTGTTCAAAAACCAAGCAGATGTGGCACTTCATGATGTGGTTTTAATGGGTGGTATTCTGTTGAAGGTTTGACTTGATGGCCTTGAAGATCTTCTCCAACCCTCATGATTCTGTGATTCTG
This sequence comes from Dicrurus megarhynchus, assembly GCA_013399195.1. Classification (NCBI taxonomy): domain Eukaryota; kingdom Metazoa; phylum Chordata; class Aves; order Passeriformes; family Dicruridae; genus Dicrurus; species Dicrurus megarhynchus. The sequence goes on from VXAD01013336.1 coordinate 702,236, forward strand.
TGCCCAACAGAGACCACTTCCATTCTGTTGTGTAAACATGACAAGGTTTGAAATTATTTCTGTCCTGAAAGGTTTTGCACTTTTTCCTTTATCATGATAGGGTTGTTCATAAATAAAGATATTTGTTTTGCCTTATAAGAGTCTAAATTCCACTTAATGTGCCTAAAACTAGATACAAAGTGTTTTCACACAGGCATATATAAAGAGCATTAAGGGCATGCTTTTCCATCTTCAGATTTTAAACTTTTATATATAGAAAAGTGTTTCTATATTTTTTTAATATTTTATAATTATGTAAAAAATACTAGAAAATAAGAAAAAGGGGAAAAAAAATCCTAGACTGGTGACTTTTTACTTGGCTCTAGGGGATTAAAAAAAATTGCTCACCAGAAGATAATAGAGAGGAGAAATGTGTAACAATCTTGTCCTGTTGAGAGGACATTTTTCTCTTGATAAGCAGGTCAGATCAGCAGGTTCCCAGTCTCAAAGAAAACTGCTGTGGTGGCCTGCTTGGCTGTTAATACATAGCACATTCAACACAGGTATAGAAAAGTCAACTGAATAGGATAACAAGAAAAATATGACTCACCCACAGGCCTGAGCGCTAAATTCAGGAAAGCTGCTAAGGAAGTTCCTCTTCACTTTTTGAGTATCCTTCACTCCTGGTGTACATGAATTAAACAGCAGTTTTAGGCACAAAAGAATGGCCTTGTATGTGTAATGAACTGCCTTTGAAATTATTAAAATAGATTTGTTCATGCTTTTTCTAATCATTGCGTGGGTAGGGGAGTCTGTGCCCTGAGAAATCTTAGGTAGAAACAAGTTCATGCACACACTTTGCTGCTGGATTTTTTTTCATCACCCAAGTCACTCAGCCAAAGTATCCTAAATATTGCCCTTTTTAGTCTTTAAAAGCCGAAGGGAGTCAGACCTGCCCGACCTTTGACAGACTCTGAATAAAACAAAGGTTGTGGGAGAAGACTGCTGGGTCATTGTGCTGTATTTCTCCGCAGTAAAGTCTCTCCAACTGGAAATTCTCCAAAAGCACTGTGGTTATTTCACAATAGCTCTTCATCTGGATACCCTTAATCTCAAATAAAAAATGGGGGTAGAGTGATTCAGTTTAAACCACTTCCAAAATGCATAATTACTCCAGAGTAATAGCTCTTCTGGAAAGCGTCCAACTAGCCTCAACCCGTCCTCTCAGCTGGGTGCAGTGCAGCCGTGGATGATGCTGCTGTGACCTACAGCTATGCACACTCTGTGCATCCTCTTACATCTCCTGTGATAAAAAGTAAATTACATTAATATTGTTAGTAACAAGAGCTGACTGCGGTACTCACTGGAACTGATTTTAACATTGAATTTTCATTTTTTTTCCAGTTCCCAAGTTGTTTGTGAACAGTCCTCATTATTGCACACATATTTGGTTTTCATTTGTTAACAGACAGTTTAGGAAAAGCAGACCCTGGCCTGTGGATTATTCATCGTCTGTCCATTTTAATTATTTGTTTTTTGTGCTCAGTGATTGGCATTTGACAGTGATGCTGCTCAGACTCTGTAATTTGATGAGAATAACAAATAATGAATAACCACATGTTAACCAGGCAGATAAAGGTGCTGGTGTTAAGACAGACATTCTTCAAACAACCGTGCAAACAGAAATTGAGGTCATGGAAAGGTTTTCAAGCAAAGCACAGATGAACGGAACAGCCTGAGTTGAACCAGTTGAGAGTTGCTCTGCTCAGCATCCTTGGTTTTGACCAACATTTGCAGCTATTTCTATTAGTGCATTTATTTATTTATTTGTTTGTTTGTTTGTTTATTTTTAACTGACCAATTTGGACATGAGGATCCAGACTTGATTTCTTGCCCTTTCTTTCACATCCTGTAAGCTGTGGTAGCATCTTCAGTCAGAGACTTGGGTTTACCCAGTAAAGTGTCAGAAATGGATTTCCAATCCAAAATAAACACCAAGTCTATTGGGGTAATATGTGGGTGTGATAAAAGGGTCTCATTAAAGGAATGACTAAGAAGAGGAAGTTACAGGCTGGGGCAGGAAACTGTAGGGAGAAAACTCAAAACTTGGAGCTTTGGTTATAAATTTGATCTTTCCTGCTTTTCATGTGCGGAGAGGTCTGGAGTAATAGCTACCTGCATGTGAAAATGTATGGATTTGTAGGATTCAGTTTGCAAAGATTTTCTTTTGGCCTTGTGATCTTCAGAAAGCATTTATGTTGTCTAAAAATTCAAAAGGTCTAAATAATTTGAAGTGTCAAAATTTGTTTGGGCTTGTTTGCTTTCTCATTGTGTGTCTCAGGTAGGTGTCCTGGGTCCACTTTTTAACTTAGCCAGCCCAGAAGGTCTGAGTTTATCTTTTAGCTAAGTCACTTCAAAATGCGTTATTCATTTTTTTACATTTTAGTAAAGGTGAGAAATGCTAAAATTATTTTGCTGTCTAGGGATTAGAGAAAAGGGAGGTGCTAATGATGAGTACTAATTCCAAAATCTCTTGCTAAAGTGAACTGTAAGTGGAAAATAAAATGAGTGGTTTGGTGAAAGACAATTTATTCTCCTGGTTCTATACTGTGACAATGCTTCTTGTCCCTCTGGAAATTATGTAAAATAAACCCATGTTTTTTGCCACTGGAATGATACGGCAAAAATTCAGGGTTTCAGGATCATGATGGCAAGTTTTAAATTTTCCACCTCTACTAGACTGATTTCTTTTTTTAATAAAAAAGAAACTAACAAAAAATAAGGAAAAAAGGCTGTTAGACTATTATCAGGCATGCAGTTAGTGTCTCCAAGGAAGGTATGGGGCTTTGTGTCTGATACCTCCTACAAACTGTGAATGTGAATTTCCTCAAGGCCTGTATTACAGGCATTTCTTTAAGAAATGGAGAAACGCATGGAAAGAAATCACCATGTCTTTCACTCAAACCTTGCTTAAAAGTTACACAAGACTGGTCTGTCCTCTTTCATGCATGCCAGGGCTACAATCTTGCTTTATCTAAATGTCTTCTGGGTGCTAATTCAGGACTCCCAACAATAAGTGATTTTTGTGCTCAGATTTATTGAAATGCTCTTATCTGTACACTATAATGGCTGTAAATGAGATGTCAATATTTTTTGTGCTCAGGGCACTCAGGCTGATCATTAGGAATTTTTCACACTAAGAGTATTTTTAACTGACTTGTTGCATTATTAAATAGGACTCTTGTCATAAAAACAAGCAAATAGCTGAAAAGATGAGGTCACTCATGGTGACCTCAGACCTGTCACTGGGCAAGGATGTGACTTGTTTATTTGAATGTAAAATGAGAGGATAGAAATCAGGGTTTGGTGTGGATTTTAATCCTCTCAACACCAAATATGTATTTCAAACATAATTTTCATATGTGTTGTTTACCAAAAAATTCAATTTTTTTCAAGTTAATTCAAGAAAAGTGCTGACATTCTCAAGCCTCTGTTTTGCTGTTTTAGCTGAAATTAGGCTAAAGATAAGTATAATTTCTTGGGTAAATACCTTGTCTACATTTCCTCCTCATTTGAGATGGGATTGGATTTTCCCCCACAGTGCTAGAAGATCTGCCCTGACAGGTGACTTTTTGCAGGTCATCTGATAACCTTATCAGCAGAGGCAGAACTTTTGAGCTGGGGCATAATTTTCTCTCTCAGGTGACAAGTCACTGTTCAGCCTGGAGCACAGATTTAGCTGTAATTTTCCTTCTTCCCTCCCTTCTTCCTGCTGCAAGCAGCTCTTGCTTTTGCTTTTGGTTTGGATTTTTTAGGAAATACACGAGCTTAACTTGCTTGTTTTAGACATTCCTGCTTGGATTGGAACACCCCAAAAGTGATAAGTGTTCTGAAAAATGCAGTACTGGCTGCTTAAAAACAAATTAGTACTTCCCTGTTTGAACAGATGTTCTTGCTCAATAGGCACGTGATACTTTTCTTCCTGAAACCTGGTTTTCTACAGTTATGTTTATAAGTATTTGTCTATGAGAATAACATAGTATGCTGTAATACCTGCATAGGTCTTTTGACCCCATAGTGTTACACTGAAATTCACAGTAAAATGGTTTAAATCAGTTCTTGTGGTGCTTCATGACACTTCATAGTAGCTAAAAAGTTGTTCCTATTGTTTTTGTCAATCACATTCTTCTCTTAGTTGATATTGGCTTTTATTTTCTTGTCTATGGCATTTGTACAGCTTCTTCCCAACATCCATCTGATTAAAATATGGCAGCACTTCACCATCACTGTCATTTGAATAACTTTTAGCCAAACTATTTAAAACACATATGGCATAAAACAAGATTCTCAAAATTCAAATGTTGACTTTTGAGACAGTCAAAGAAGTAACACCTTGATGGCACCGGCTACTGAGAAAAAAATCTTAAACATATACTTTCTTTATAAGAGTTTAAAGATACTGAGTTAGTTGCTGGATCAGGTGACAAAGTGCTTTCTGCTGTGAGGAATCACAACCTATACTCAGCAGCATCATAAAGTAGTTTGATTAATAAAAGTAGGTGGCTAATGTACCAAAAATAGTAAATCCCACCTCATATAGGCTGTATTAAATGCATTTGAACAGTCTGTGTCAGAGCAATGACTTTCTTGATTGCTTAAAATCTTCTGAACAGCCTTAGGGTTGAATAGAACGCAAAACTGGTGTACCTACATTTCTGTATTTGCTGTGTGTACCAGTCCCCTAATGACTGGAGGGATATAACTGTCCAATATGTGTATGCATGTGTGTATGTGTATATATATATATACACACACACATATATACACAGCTGTCTCATAGTGCAGAACTTCCCCATTGTGAGTCAGCTTTGAAAAGTTCATTAATAACAACACATTAGGAATTGTGTTCCCTGGTTTACTGTAACTTTAAAAAAATCCCAGATATAAAAGTAAGCAAACCATGCAGGCACAACTGATCTCAAATACAGCAGCCCTGAAAACTGATTATGACCCAGAAAATTAAACTTCACAAATTCTTACTGGGTTAAATGACACACAGTTTTCACTTGGATTCAAATGGATGTAACTGATAACAATGTACAGCTTGTTTGCACACCATGGCATAAAAGGAAATCACTTTAAAATCATCCAACTGATGCAGTTAATTGCAATAAATTATTTGAAAGAATCACTCTTATTTCCTTCATTTTCATTTAAATTTAAAAAAAGACATTAACAGTTATATTCACTTCTAAATGCGTCCACATCAGGGGTGGGTTTGCAGCGATTTAAACTAATTAATTTCTAAGCCAATTTAGATGCATCACTAATCAAATTCCGTGAGACCAGCTTGATACCAATGTGTGCAATAATACAGGATTCTGCTTACCCTACCTTAAGTTTATTAAGTATTCAGAAAACCACTGGGAGTAAAAACCAGTAGAAACTTGTTTTCTTGCTAACATCAGCAGCAAACAAAGAAGGTACATTTCCAGACTGAGGAAGAGGGAACAACTTTTATAGACATTTTTTCTTATACAGAAATTACACTTTGAAATGTCAATACCCCAGCCAAGTGTTGCCTTTTGAAAGTTAGCTGCAGTGAAGAGCTTAAAAGAAAATCCTTGCCATAATGTTGAAAAGAGTGATGCAACATTAATACCTAGCTAACTTAAATGCTACATGATCAGATTACTCAGAGATAATTGGCTTGCTTAAGTCTCCTCTAGGTTCACAGGTTGGTTTCTGGGATTCAGGGATTCAGAAGGGGAGAATCCTAATTATTCTCTAGTCCAACCTCCTGTGACAAGAACTATACAATTTCAACTTGCAATTTCTCAATCAAATTTGTGACAAGCTCCTCCTAAAATGACTGATTGCTAAACTTGCTTTATCATCAGTCTGCCACCATGGAAGGATGAGACATTGGCAGCAGAGGCTCAGGAAGGACAAAATGCAGTTCTTAAACTGTGAAGGAAGGCACATCACACAGTACTTGCTTCAGTAAAGAACAGGAGATCTTTGCTTACATGTGGGCTTGGTTCTGACCACACATCTGCCTTGATGTATCTCCAGGTTTGATAGGGTTTAACCCTCCTGGCTGCTCAGATATTAACTATTCCTTCTGTAACTGAAGGGAGAGCACATATACAAGAGTGTATTAGTATGTCCAGCACCAGCAGTTACTGCTATTACAAGGTAATTTCAAGAAATAGCACCCACGGTGACATGCCCAAACACAGTGGGAAGTGTGGGCTCCACTACGGCACACTCACTCCTGGCATGTCTAAAGAGCTACTGATACAGTCCGGAAATTGGGTTTTATATTCACAGTTTGGGTGAGGTTTTCAAGAATCCAGATCCAGTTTAGAAATGGAAACAAGAGACAGGTTTTCAAATTATTAGCACCAGGAACTTGCAATGTGCACTTGTAGACAAAGTCTTTACATTCATTACTCAGTAGGCAAAAAAATAAGTGATGAGTTTTTCAGAGCACACTCAGATTTGACAAATTTTAAATACATCTTCTAACTACAGTGACTAGGTACTTGCAGAGAGTTCAACCCCCTGTGTTTCTGAAAATCTGGGCTTTGGTTCTTGCGCTGTGTTTTTATTTAAAGATCTGTTTACATATATGTGTCTGTATTTGGTTAGCACAACTCCACACCAGAAAAAAAACCTGCCCATTTTGTTTTATTAACATTATTGCCAAGGGGAAAAGATGCAAATTATGGAACTCGAGTGTGCTGCAGTAACACATAACAAAGTGTTATATCAGAGTGCCAGTGAAGTTGCTTCCTGGAAAATATATGGGAAAAGAGTCTGATTTCATTAAGCTGAATATTATTACATTTATTTACTGTTGCACATTCTTGATCTAAGAGGGATAAACTACCATATATCACAACGTTTCTTTTGTTTTCCATAAATGCCTTTTACAAAATTAAAGTTCTGATATTCAGAAAGGTTATTAATTTCTTACCATGGTGATTTTTATGACATATAAGTTCTGAAACATAAAATACTTTTAAGTACCCTATTTTTATCTAAAAATATAATGTTTCATGTTTTCCATTACTGCTCCAATATGGGAATATGGGGAGGGGGGGNAAGCATTTGAATGGTTTGCAAGACTTAGTTTAAGCAACAGATCAAGCAGCATTTCCCCAATTTTCTCAGAAAAAAATGCTGTACATGTGAAAAGAGATGGTAAATAATTCACAAGCTAAGTAAAAAAGACCATTCTGCTGTACTGTTTTTCTTTTTTCTTTTCCTTCAGCATGTTTCATTGCATGTAGAGGTTGATATTCTGTATCAGAGACCTTCTACCATGACTGTATTAAAGCAGTTTGAATCTTCAAATCTGTAGGAGAGAATCTGTCCTGAACAGACTCACATCCTTATCCTTGCAGTTCTTAGGGGTGTTTTTCCAGATGGTTTTTGGTAGCCAAAGTTGAGGGGCAAGGCCAAAACAGTTTCTCTTATGACTTCTCTCAGCCTGACTGAATTTCAGCAGGTATATATGATACCTGTGTGCATATAGCTATAGATAGAGCCAAGTGCTAATTGCTTGACACCAGTAAAGTTCACAAGTTTTCGGAGTTAAGCATTATAAGCCATCAGTGATCCACTCTGGGTAATAACTTTCAGTTAATGTGAAACCTTTTTTCCAGAGATTCAGTTGTTTATAGACTCCTGACTTTGGGCCACAAGAGTTGAATAGCTTAAGTTGTGTGCTGTTAATGTGCTGGTCATTTTTATAGAGAGAGAAGTTCAGCAGCAGCTGTGTAGTACAGGGAGTAAAGTGGGTCTCCTAGGAAGCCTACGTGACCTGGATTTCGTCTGTGCATCCCTAATTTGTGATAATATCCTAGTGATAAACTGCATTTAGCAGACACCTTTGGCTGTCTCACCTGTTCTCTGCACAATAATTCAGCTTCCCTGGGATAGCAATTAAGCTTCTGACTGGCATCAGCAGCTTCCAGCAGAAGAAATTAAAAGGAGAAAAAAATCTGCTGGAGAAATATTCACCTGTCATCCACTGGGTATGCACATGCAGATTTTCCAACTCAATTCATTTGAGATGCAGGATGAGCCATATTTAGTGTCACCTTCAGGAGATCCTTCACTGTATCCAGCTGGGAAGCTGGAGGCACCCTAATTGCAAACAAAAATGTCCAGATTTATTAAAAGGTCACCAGCAACGGCTTTAAACCTCTGAGTACATGGGATATTAAAGCTGTGGTGCTATTGTGTGCCATAAAAATAGTTTAAATACTTTGTATAAATTTCTGCAGGATTTTAGTTATATGTTTTGCCTGTTTCCTAAGCCAGTGAAGCTTAGGCTTTCATCAAATAAGTTACCAGCTTCGTGGTGAGGGAGGTCTGGAAAAAGCATGGCCTTGGCAGAATTCCTGATGGTGTGGTATGTAGATTTCAGTAGTTCTCATTTGGGATAACGACATCCATAACTCACTGTGGTATTATTCCCTTGGGCAGTTTAAAACTTCTTATAAAAATCTTTGCTTCAGTTTTGTAATAGTAAATCTCTACATCCTCAGAAGCCATCTGCTTAGTTTTTTATTAAGATAATGCATGTTCTGTTTTCATACCAACTTTTTGCATGTAAAAATAACAATACAGGATCTGAAACCCTACTTTCAAGCATTCCCCCCAGATCTCAAAAAAATAGGGAAATTAGTGTATGGTTTGAGTCTAACAAGCCAAATCATGCACTGTACCTCTAAATTCGGGCTGAAACTTAGGTCTGCTGAGATCTGCCTATATCCGTGTTTTGTGCGGCACTTGTGTGAGGTGCAAGGGCACCACTGCTAACACACCTGTTTAACAGACAGTAAATCAGAAGACTGAGGTCCATCTGTGCAGCATGGCAGAATTCCTGCTTTTTATCCTAATACTTAGTTGTGTACAAGTTAGAATCATGGACTCATAGAATGGTTAGCGTTGCAAGTGATCTTAAAGGTCATCTCGTTCCAAGCCCCCTGCCACGGGCAGGGATACCACCCACTAGACCAGGCTACTCAGGGCCCCATCCAACCTGGCCTTGAGCACTTCTAGGGATGGTGCATCCACAGCTTCTCTGGGCAACCTCCAGTGCCTCACCACCCTTTGAGTAAATTTCTTCTTAGCATCTAATTTAACCTTGCCCTCTTTCAGTTTAAAACCACTGCCCTTTGTCCCATCACTAGCTGCCCATACAAAAAGTCCTTCTCCCTTCTTCTTATAAAGCCTCTTAAGATACTGGAAGGCCACAGTGAGGCCTTCCTGGAGCCCTCTCCAGGCTAAACAACCCCAGCTCTCTGAGCCTGTCTTCACACGAGAGGTGCTTCAACCAAGTGATCATCTTCGTGGCCCTCCTCTAGACCCACTCCAACAGGTCCACATCTTTCTTGTGCTAAGAAAGTTGTGTCCTTGGTTGGTCCTTTCAAACTGTGGAGTTCATGCTTCTCCTCAGAAGAAACACTATTATGTTACTTAATTTTAAATATGCACATTCATTTTATCTTGTTAACCAAGTTTATGTGGGACTACCAAGTTAGAAAGATATTACTGATGTGTCTCATCAATTAAACTGTTCAAAGCACCATGTGAATTTGATCCCTTCACAAATATTAATCTGCCTTGGGGTTCTCCTGAACACTCATTCACTCAGTTAAAAATTTGTGTTCGCATGCTGATGTTTGATCCCGAGGGCTCATCTCCCCTAGTGAGCATGTTTAAACAACTGAAGTACTCTTACAATGAAACATTCAAATTCAAGCCTTCATTATTATGCAATCTGGGATTATTTTTTTTATCATTAGACTTCCTTCTGAGCTGGGTGGTTGACACTCCCTGTTCCAAATTCCTGTCCCATGAGCTAGTTGTTTGGAAACACTGGCTAGGAGGACAAACACCATAGCTTTTTTTTTTGCCTTTTTTT